>CM066322.1:96693716-97193716 GCA_033807775.1 Saussurea involucrata
TGATACCAACTTTAGATTAATTCTTATTTTGGAGAATAAACTTTTAAAAACCATTATTTGGGGGTCTAGAACCATACTCTACAAACAATTTAGGGGCTTGGTGACATGAAGGCCTACAATGTTGACATGGTTTTTTCAAATTTTGACATGTGGTTACAAATCAATAATATTTGATAATTTATTATATGAGTTAGGATTTGTAATTTTAATCTAAATTATCGTTTATTCCTTTTTTCCTTCTCTCCTAATTATTTTCTCTTTTCCACCAAAAAGAATAAACTCCAACTCTCATTGAACTCTCAATAAGCACATATCTCTTTATATGCGACATTCTTTCATGCAGGGATGCTTCTGATTATCAACACCAATCAGGCACAATTTAGCACTATCTGAGTATGGCTCAAAATTGTTTCCACAAGTAGCAAGCATGTTCTAAAATAATCTGGATCATTTTTCTAACAAAATCACAAATTTGAATGCTAGAATCCAAATGACTTAAAGGAAAATTAGATAAAGCTTTGGCAAATCATATCATGTATATTGTATATATTACTGTTCTCTATCCACAAAGAATCTCCAAGATGGTTATGTTAGAAGCAATCATTGTCAAATTCCCTATCCAATCTTCTAAAATACAATTAGCAACAGGTTGAGCCTATACCAAAGCAACAAGTGAGCATGTCAAGTGCAACACATCAGCCTAAAATACATAAAAGCATTTAAAACCAAGCAAAATATAGGAAAGAAAGAAAAAAAAAATAGTAAGAAAAAGGACCTTATGTACCGTACCATTCATCTTTCTGTTTCACCAAATATGAACTTAATATGTCCATTCTTGAAGTAGGACCACTTCTGCGCTTTCGTTGCCGCTCCTCTGCCCTAACATCATTATGTTTCGTCCGCCGATTGTCGTTCCTGGAAATAGTTTGTTTTCCATGTTAATGGTATACATGTGGACTAATAAGTAATTAATGGGACTTCAACTACAAATTAGAACCTACCATAGTCAGAGTGGTTGTGGTTATTGTAACACCCCAATTTCTGGAAGGAAACGGCATTTTAAGATAAATATAAGAAAATAGGATTTTGGTTTGAATCTTAGATTTTATGGTCTTGTTGGATGGACAATTCAAATATGAATCCAACGGGCCTTTCCGGAGCTAAAACGAAGAAGTTATGACCAAAACAGTGATCGGGAAATAAATCGAGAAACCAGGGTCGTGGACGTCTGCATGGTGCTCGTGGACGTCCGCGATGTATGGAAGTCCGCGTGGTCTTCCGCGGAAGCAGTAGAAAGTTGGCCGGGTGCTCGTTGACGTCCGCGTGGTGCTCGCGGACGTCCGCATCGCGTCTGATGAGCATAAAACACGAATTTCACCCCATAAACTTCATTTCTTCATATCTCTCTCATTTCAACTCCGATTTTGGTGATTCAAATTGCTATGGTTCCGTTTTTTAGATCTTTTCAAGGATCTAGAAAGAGTTTGGAAGTTTATTGGAAGATTCAATAGCATTTGGTGGTGGTAAGCTTCCCATTTCTCACTCCCAAACTCCATCTCTTCTCTCCCAAATCATTTCCTCTTTCCCTCACAAACCCTAACTGATTTTGGGGGTTTTTCTTGGAGATTAATGTGTTCCTTATCCACTTTATGCTAGTGATTTCATTTATTGATGCAAGAGCAAGTTTCATCCACAACACTAGAGATTTTTGGGGTTTTCTAGGTTTTCATCAAAACCTAAGTGGTGAGTTCATCCTCCCAGCTTCTATACTTTCATATGAGTTATAAATGCTCCATTGTTGGCTTCCTAGTTTGTATGCTTATCAAATCTTGGTTTGGATGATTTTGGGGAAGTTAGGTTAATATTGGGGTTTTGGTCAAAATGGAGATTTTTATATAAAATGTTTGGCGAATGGTTTTAAAGTGGTTGAATATTAACATTCATGGTTGGATATTATGGATCTAGGTTTTTGGAAGATTTAGCTTGAGGATCCATGTGCATCAAAGGAGCTTACGTTTGGGGGAAAATCTAGATTTAGCCTAATATAGCAAGGTGAGTTCAAGTTGATTTGTGAAAACGTTGTACACGCCAAAATGTTTATTTTAAAGTATTTGTGTGCTTTATATAAATTATCACTTGTTGAGTTAATTAGTGGGTTTTGATTAATTAAAGTGTTGAGCTTTACAAATCTTGTAAAACACCCACATTTGGAGATTTTGGTCAATCCTGGCCGTATGAATATTTTGAGAGTTGTAAACCTTTTATTTTGGGCCGATGGCGAATTGAGAAATCAAAAGGGTAAAGATTTTGGGTAACGATGTATTTTGGTTTACGTAACCATGTGAGCAACACGTATTTAGCCAAACTTTTATTTTGGACTTTAAAGGCTTGATTTATACTCAAATGAGTCTTTTGAGTGTTTGCCGGTTTTAGTAGCTCAAGGTGGAGCCTTGGAGGTGTTATGTGCTTAATTGCGTTTTATTTGAGTATGTGTCGGTGTGAGTGTTTGGTCTTAGATGTGAAGGCCGTTTGTTGATTTTGTATTCTTAGTACCTTTGGGACTAATGAACTATGACGGGTTATATGCATTGTTGAGTTATAAAAGATTTACGTATACGCATACACACACATATAGGTGCATATATGATTTGACTTCATTGGGAAAGTGGCAATGAAGGGGTTGTGAGAATATCATACCTCGGAGCATGTGTTTGCATGAGGTGGGTTAGATACACTTCATTTGTAGGAGTTGATGTTGATAAACGATCATTAGATCTTTTGAGCAGATGGCTCGGTTTTGGACTCGGTTGACTCTTGAGGGCATTCGCCTAGTTTTTAATAAGCTCGATGTGGGCTTGGGGTTTGAATTGCATTGTATTTGAGATTTACATGATTTGAATGCATTGGTTATTCTTTTGAGGTTATGTATAAATGTTTAAGTTGAGTAAGCTTGTTTTGGATGGTGGGTTTCCAAGGTAAAGATCCAGTAGGATTGAACTTGGTGGTTTGGACTAAAGACCTAGTTTGGTTGATGTCTAAGATGGGCTAAAGACCTAGTTTGGTTGATGTCGAAGATGGACTAAAGACCTAGCTTGGTTGATGTCTAAGATGGGCTAAAGACCTAGTTTGGTTGATGCCAAAGATGGACTAAAGACCTAGTTTGGTTGATGTCTAAGATGGGCTAAAGACCTAGTTTGGTTTATGCCGAAGATGGACTAAAGACCTAGTTTGGTTGATGTCTAAGATTGACTAAAGACCGAGTTATGGTTGATGTCATATGTTTTCCACATCCAAGAAGCTTACTTGTATTTATTAATGGTGGTTCAATTTGTGTGTTTTCCACATTCGATGAAATCGGGTCTCCCCCGTCACCGAAGGGTGCTGTTTTCGGGTTTTTTAATTATCCGCGTTGTCCGTATCATATTATATGCGTATGGATTGTTTTCCATGATTGATGTGAAGTCTCCCGCACTTATTTGGGATCAACAACTTGTAATCGTGTTGGGTAACACCTGTCTTGAGTTATTAGTTGCGGAAACTTTGATGTTTTAAATCTGAGGTATTTTCAAGGATGATATGTAGAAATGATTTTATCCTTTTTAGTTATTTTGTCGAAATTAAAGTTAGTTGCTCGTTCCAATTTTGAGGGCGTTATAAGTTGGTATCAGAGCATAAGTTTGAGAGAATTAGGTGTTGATTGTTGGATACCTAGACTCAAACTAGCGTTGTTTTAAGTAAATGAGAGCGAGATTACACCATTAGGCACTCTAAGATAGGATATTTGGAGGTTGTTGGAGTCACTAGAGACGAGAAGTCACGTCATGAGTAGCAAGGATGATCGTGTACGGCACGTTCATAATTGCACCTGGCCAGTGTTTTGGTGAACCTGTCGGTTACATGAGAGTACTTGAACGACTCTAGCGTGATGACCGTTGGGGTAGTAAAGAAGTTCTAAGCGAGTAGTCGTTAGAAAAGATTGATGATTTTAGCCTTTGCCATTTAGAGTGGCGGTAAGCATGGTGATTGCATTAAGTGGACCGTTTAGGTCGAAAATGATGGTCAGATTGGAGCTATAGGCTTATTGGATTGACCTTGATTCGAGGAGAAACGTGGGGTTAGTCGATGTGACTTTCCATTTTGCATTAAGATGTATGAGCATCCGGATGACAATAGTGTGATTGGAGGAATTGGAGGAATGTGACCTGGACGTTGAGTGCCGACAAGACGCATGCACGAAATTTATTTTATCTTTTAAAATAAATCGTATCAATTATTTCTTGTGTTTCAAATCGTTGTATGGATGCCATTGCGAAGTTTTGGAAAACGGTTGACACACACAAGATTTTAAACCACGATTTTGGAACATGCATGAAATTATTTTACGAGAGGCAGTTGTGAACCTGGTCAGGACTTACTTTATTCTTTGTGGTTGTCCACTACTAATTTCGGATATTGTGATATCCATGTTTTTATGTCGTTTATGGTTTTGGATAAGTAACTGCGACTTACGACTTTAACGTTGGACCTCCTCCACATATGTTAAGGTTCGGACGAAGAGTTACCTTCCCTTGTTTCGGTGTTGACATTTAATGGGAATTTGGATTTTGCGAGTCTTGACGAAGAGGTGTTGTTTTATCTCGTAAAAGGAGATTTTGGAATTTAGATGATTTGATCATATTGTTTTACGCAATTTGATTATTGAAAACGAAAACTTTGACACCATTTACTTGGTTGGATGTTGTTGAGTTCCATCGAGTTTGATGGAAGTTTTGTGGAGTATGATGGGGTTTCGTTTTACGACATTTTGCGGTGCATGGGTGACACTTTGTCATGTGCATACTTGAATGATTGTGTGCGTTAATATATGGGTTTGAGTGAGTATTGCGTCTCATGCGAATTTGGTTGAAAAATGTGCTTTATGTCGTTTTGCATAAAAAATAGTGGTTTTGGAGTTTTGATGCCACATGGCTTCTCTTTTGAGAATCGTGGTAGCATATTTTGTTGCAACTTGCTAGGTGTGCAAATTGATTTATACGTGGCGTGAGTAATGCATATAGGAGCATCATGATAGTACATCTCTAATGTTCTGTTTTATGCACCCTCATTTGTTGGCATTGTTGATGTTCTTTCTCGCGCATGCACTGTATTGATTCATTGACATGAATAGTTTTGTAGCCACTATTTTGGGACGTTAGTGTGCATCGCTTGTGCGGTTTAAGGTTTGAAGTTGACTTGAATTATTTTATGTGTCAATCGAATTATGTGCACATATAGTTTTCCGAAGTTTTGAGAAAAACACATTGAGGTGTGTGAACCTGGTCAAAGGGTTTTATTTACTTGTCATTATACGACTGAATGAGAAGTTTTGAAATTTGAGTTAATGAATTTCTACTTTGAAAATTTAGTATTGACTATCCGGTATGTGCTATACCATTTCAGAGTGACTACTAAGAAAGTGTTACAGACTGGCATGCAAAATTTTGAGTTGAAAATTCCTTTTCGACGTTTAAAATGATATTTCCAAATGATGAAAATATCTTATTATTCGATTTAAAACTGGGGGATGGCCCAGACCATGTCGTGTTTTAACCAAGGTGTGTAGATTATTTGTTTCTTTTCTCTGTGAACAAAACTGACACATGCGAAGTTGTTAATGAATTACAGTTCATGTCGTTTTATGGTTAAAAAGAGAATTTTGGGAATTGATGTCGTGTAAATCCTTCTCTTAAAGTTGTACACACAGATGTTGTACGTTATTTTAATATGGGGAATTACTTTGCGTGTCTAGCATAAGTAAATCCGTGATGGGACCCAGCGGTCCATTTTAAAAGTTGTTGAATACGTTCTTGCGTTTCGTTAAGTAACATGGTTTGTGATGAAACAGTTTTCAAAATGGTTTTTATATGTGGGACGAGTGTGTCCATGTTTGCGCATCTACCGACTAGATGGTAGTAGGTTTTTATATGTATGTTATGTGATATAAAAACCTTCGTGTTGAAAACTTCATTGGCATATTTGTTGAGTCTGTCACTTGAAAACCTTGAACTCTTTAGGCTTGGTGTCAACCCCAGTTAGGGGTGAGGGCGTATAGAACCTTTCAGTGAAAGATTGGGTTTCTAACGCGTGTTATTGCCGAGAGCCGTATGGCGTCGTGTGAGGAGTCGAATTCTTTGTGGGCAACTGAAAGATGGGACTCGCGGTACTTTCTGGTAATGCTCATAGTAACCGTTTACGTCAGCAACCTTGTTGCGGGTTGCCGGCTTTGTATGAAGGTCGTGTAGGACCCTTTAGACCGAGGGGATGACCATGGATTGGTGGGGATGTTTGAGGAATGAAGCTCGTGTGTGGAGCTTTGTGGTGGGCCGAGTTTTGGTGGTATGACTAGATGTTAACTTTTTGGTTTCGAGGTCAAGAACCATTAGTATATTCGGAGGATTTAGTCCGATTTTAAAGGAATAATGTTAACGATTGTAGTAATCTTAAGATGCTCAATCGTGATGAACAGTTTTAGTAGAATGACTTTCGTGTGTGGTAAAAGGTTTGATGATTAATGATTGGACGAATTCTTTGGAGTTGTGTAATTGATGGGCTAGTGATGACCGTCGGTGTTGCCATTAATGTAATCTGTTAGGAGCAAATGCTAGTCCAGTAGCGGGAATATTTGGGATCCAGAGGTTTTGGTTGATCTTGGTAATGATTAAACTTTGGGCTAGTTTGAAAAGAAAATTTAAGAACATGTGGATGTGGAGTGATTGGGGAGTTTGAATTTGTCGTTGGGAAAGTATGAATCACTTAAGGTTGAGAGACAACCAAAGTATGTTGATTGGAAGCTACTCTAAGGAGTTAAGCGTTCACTTGAGTATATGGGGACTAGATTTCGAGGATGAAATCTCTTTTAAGGTTGGGAGGATTGTAACACCCCAATATCTGGAAGGAAACGGCCTTTTAAGATAAATATAAGAAAATAGGATTTTGGTTTGAATCTTAGATTTTATGGTCTTGTTGGATGGAAAATTCAAATACGAATCCAACGGGCCTTTCCGGAGCGAAAATGGAGCTAAAATGAAGAAGTTATGACCAAAACAGTGATCGGGAAATAAATCGGGAAACCAGGCTCTTAGTCTTCAACTTTTATCACCAGATTCAGTGAATAATAACCTTGACCGGGTGCACGAAAAGCAGCTTTCAACTGTAGGAATTCAACACATCGGATAAGCACACAAGAATGATAATGTGCGAGTTTCGTGACATCCCACAGTGCATCTTCAGTTTAAAATCAAGAATATGTCTTTGAACCGCGAGTTGAATTGACTTTGAAAAACTTTAGAACTTGTCAAACGCTTGAAGGAGAAACTAATAACTTGTAGCGAACACCACTTGATGAAGGATGAGAAGAATTGATCACTTGTATGCACTTTGAACTCTTTTCGGATTTCGGAACTGACCAATTAACGGAACTGATCAATCAACAGTTTCTCCCACTCGGCTTTTGCTAACTTCCCCTCAACTTGATATTCGGTGTCTTTGAATCGGTACCCTTTCTCCCCCTCATGATGAGTAGGAGCATCCGGAGCATCATGTATGTTCAAAGACAATAGTGACGAGTAGCAAAAAAATCCAGATCAAAACATTAAGTAACCAGAATGGGGTAATCAACTAACACAGAAACACGTTAGTAACTGTTATCACAACAATTAAAATAATTGTGTGACATATGTTCAGAGTTGGCAATGGGGTATCTCTGCTAGGACTTCCAGTTATCACTGAAGTAAAATTTTAAAAAATTACTTCTCAAACTGTTCCGGCAATATCACGAAGATATGCAAATGGAATCACAAAGACTCGTGCATGTGTGAAAGAATTAAATTTTATCTGTTTGGCTCAAAATATTGATTTAACTTGGGACTCAAGTTAAAAATCAATTGACACAGTGATTAGAATATGAAGTTCGGAGACCGGAGCTGATGTCTTCCTGTTTCAATATCTAAGACCTCCGATTGAGGAATAGATAGATTATGTGCTAATTCTCCGTGAATTTAGGAAACAAACATCTGTTGTGAGATACTTGAGTGGCTAGGTGGGGTGACACGAGTTATCGATATTGGGTCCATGTTTGTTTCAATATTCATCTCCAAAGAACGAGAATGAATAGATTGTGTGGTTACCCGGATAACTGACTCGGTTTGGTAAGGACCAATAATTCTTTTAAGTCATGTCACATCCTCACAAAATTCTTTACACTCCGAACTCATCTATCAATCTAGACCCCTCACTGTTATCTATAAATGGGTGTGTTTATTGGGTAGGTCCTTCAGGTTCTGGATAGACCATAGAAACGATGTAATTCCTAACACTCATTCCATGCAACGAGTAGAGCAGTTTAGTAGACAGTGAAGTACGAGTTCTAAACTGAAATGTTTAGAAGTCAAAGCATTTAAGAACGAGTTCTGAACTGAATTATTCAGAAGTCATAAAAAAATTAAGTCCGAGTTCTGATCTGAGGTAATCAGAAGTCATTGTTTGAAATAATGGAATTTCAAGAAACAAGATCAAGCGCTAAACAGAGTGACTCAGTAAGCACATTATGTAACACCCTTAAAATCAGGGCTAATTTAAACCTCAAAATATAACAAGATTTAAACATAAAATTTCTAAACTTTATATACAAGTAGAGAATTAACTATGAGGGTCATATTTACAAATATCGAATTCTTCAAATAACCTATTAATCTAATCATGTCACTATAATCAGATTAACTAGGTTATCTAAGTATCCACCAAAAAGCCTCAACATTCATTAACTTCTCCACTATTCCAAAAGCTCTCGTCCCACATCCCTTTACTTCCCGGAGCTAATACCTGATAAGAAAATATAATTTGAAACGATTAGGCTAACGCCTAATGAGAACATTCGGTTTCAAAATAGTAATCTTAAAATCAATGTAAACAAGGCATAACAAACCCGGTTTACCTTTTTCTTACCATATATATCAACATCTTATGATGACGGGTTAAACCGATTCCATGAATATAACCGACACCAAGTCAGTCATGATATCATGTTCCAGAGCCCACTACGAATCTCCACAGATTCTAAATTAATGCTCATATCCAAGAAATCACAATTACACATGTCCATTTCTTGGAAAGGAAGTAGGGATTACAATTACACATGTCAATCTCTTTACTTCCTTAGAAATGGGAATTACGATTAGTCCACGCCTATTCCTCATTTCACCTAAACGGGAATTACGATTAGTCCACGTCTATTCCACGTTTATCATACACACTGGAATTACGATTAGTCCACGCCTATTCCATGTGTTCATAAAAACTAGTGCGTATGGATCCATTACACTTATTTGTACTCGTGCAGGTTATTGCTTAATATAATTCATTTTCAAATAGCGTTAATAAAATTAAGCAAACCATTAATTTAAGATAACCGATTTTACCTCATAAAATCATCCTTCCAAAATTCATCCAAAACATTTCATTATAAAAATACACCTTACCATAATTTAAAAATATTATAAAAGGGTAAGGTAAGAATGAACTCACCTGATAGCAGTAGCGTCACTCTTACTTTACTTTTCGTAAGGAATTTCGTCACCAAACTTCACAAAGTCTGAAATACCCAAATACAGATGGTATTTATATTAATCTATTAAATAGGACTCTTAAAAGACTAAGAATCCTAAATAACTCAACATTCTCTTCACTTATCGCAACCCACTAATTGCGATAACACTTGTCGCAACCTACTACTTGCGACACAGTACTTGTCGTAACCCACTGTTGCGATATCTCCTACTTGTCGCAACCAACTGTTGCGACATAACATCTTATCACAACCAACTGTTGTGATACACAATCTTGTCGCAACCCAAAGCTTGCGACATTCATAAATATCGCAACTATCAACATTATCGCAACTAACTGAGTTCATATTTGTCTCAACCAACGCCAGAATCTATACTTTTAAGCCATGTATGAGCCTATAAATTTCCAGATATGTTTAAGACTACCAATAGAACGTAATCATAAACCCAGATTTCTCATAACATTAAAAAAACATCAAAACCCATTTCTAAACCACTAGAAAGCTTAATACACATAAGGAGAGCAATTTATATAGAATCATACCTTTGATTCTCACAGGTTGCAACTACAATTTCCAGCTGAATAATTCAGCTTTCTTCTTCTTCTTTGTCTTTCTTTCTCGGCTCTCTCTCTCTTTCTATTTCCGTACACAACACACACACACACACACTTTAGGCACAAAATAACCACAATGAGACACCTCACCTTTCTTAATCACATGAGGCGGTGGTGGTGTTATCTTTCACCACCTTAAGTAATTTAGCCCCTCAACTATCATTAAATGATAACTTTCACCCTCTAACTTATAAATTAAAATTAAAGCTTACCCCTTAACTTATAACTCCGTAAAACAATTAAAGAAATTTATTCAGGGATAAACTCTAAAATTAATCTTATCAAATACTCAATCATAAATTTATCAATAAAACCCATCTTAACACTTTATACAAAAATCGAGGTGTTACAATACTCCCCAACTTGAAAATGATTTCGTCCTCGAAATCAAAGCTGGTTAAACAAGTGAGGATATATAATCTTCATATCCTCTTCCGACTCCAAAGTCACATTAGCACCTCGATGATGTTTCCATTGAACCTTTAACATAACTACTTCCTTATTATTACGTAACTTTCTAACCGATATTTCCAAAATCGCCTCCGGTTCTTCTACACAACGGCTCTTTTCATCCATTCTTACTTCAGTAAGTGGAATCACATCATTTTCTTCGGCTAAACATTTTTGAAGGTAGCAAACATGAAAAGTATTGTGGATTCCTTCCAATTCAGGTGGAAGATCCAACTGATATGCTTGCAATCCAACTCTCTTAGTTATGGTGAAAGGTCCTAGAAAACGAGGACTCAACTTTCCACGTTTACCAAACCTTATCACACCTTTCCATGGGGATACTTTAAGCATCACGCGCTCCCCAACTTGGAATTCTTTTGGTCTTCTTTTCGGATCAGCATAACTCTTTTGTCTATCTTGAGCCGCTTTCATATGCTTCCGAACTTCTTTCACTTTATCAGTCGTTTGTTGCACAAGTTCAGGACCAGCAAACTGCTTTTCTCCAGCTTCTAACCAACATACTGGAGTTCTGCATTTCCGACCATATAAAGCTTCGAAAGGTGCTCTTCCGATACTGGAATGATAACTATTGTTATACGCAAATTCTATTAACGGTAGATGCGTATCCCAGTTACCTCCAAAATCTAACACACGCGTCATGAGCATATCTTCAAAAGTTTGAATGGTTCTTTCACTTTGCCCGTTAGTTTGTGGATGATAAGCAGTGCTTAGATTGACTCTCGTACCCAATTCTTCTTGTAGTGACTGCCAAAACCTCGAGGTAAACCGACTATCACGGTCAGAAACTATAGACACCTGTATACCATGTCTTGACACCACTTCATCAATATACAGCTTCGCCAATTTATCTATTGGTGATGCTTCTTTCATAGCCAAAAAGTGAGCACTCTTGGTCAATCGATCCACGATTACCCATATAGTGTCGTTACCCTTTTACGTTCTTGGTAACTTTGTCACAAAATCCATGGTAATCTTTTCCGACTTCCATTCCGGAATCTCCAATGATTGGAAACTTCCGTAAGGCTTTTGATGTTCGGCTTTTACTAACGAACATGTCACACACTTTTCTACTATTCGTGCCACATCTACTTTTATAGTTGGCCACCAATAGTGTAGCTTCAAGTCCCTATACATCTTAGTACTCCTAGGATGTATAGAATACTTAGACTTATGGGCGTCTTCGAGAATCAACTCTCGATTTCCTCCAATCTTTGGCACCCAAACACGACCTTGGAACAATTTAATTCCACGGCTATCTTCATTCAGTTGAAGATGTTGCTTGCTCATAACTTCATCTTTCAGATTTTCTTCCAGTAAAGCTTCCGCTTGTGCCTCCTTTATTCTTTCAATCAAACTTGACGTCACGTCAATTCTATTGTTAGTCGTTTTCAAACACCACTGTATTCTTTTCTACTTAAAGCATCGGCTACAACATTTGCCTTATCGGGATGATAATGCAATTCACAATCATAGTCTTTAAGTAGTTCTAACCAACGCCTTTGCCTCATGTTCAATTCTTTCTGATCAAAGACATGTTGTAAGCTCTTATGATCAGTGAAGAGAGTACACTTTGTTCCATACAGATAATGTCGCCACAGCTTCAATGCAAACACGACCGCTGCTAATTCCAAATCGTGGGTAGGGTAATTCTTCTCATGTTCTTTGAGTTGTCTTGATGCATAAGCAATCACCTTGCCTCGTTGCATTAACACACACCCCAAACCCATCTTTGATGCATAACTATATACGACTAGACCTTCCGTTCCTTTCGGTAATGCAAGAATAGGAGCTTCACACAACTTCTGACGTAAAGTTCTGAAAGCCGACTCTTGTTTTTCAGTCCAAACGAACTTTACATTCTTCCGAGTCAACATGGTCAAAGCAGAAGCAATCTTTGAGAAGTCTTTAATAAACCTCCGATTAGTAACCTGCTAGTCCCAAGAAACTTCTTATTTCATACGCGCTCTTCGGTGTCTCCCAGTTCGTCATTGTTTCTATCTTTGTTGGATCCACTTTGACTCCTTCTGAAGTAATCACATGCCCTAGAAATTGTACTTCTTTTAACCAGAATTCACATTTCGAGAATTTTGCGTACAATTTCTCCTTCCTTAGAACTTCTAAAACTTCACGAAGATGGCATTCATGATCTACTTCATTCTTCGAATAAACAAGTATGTCATCAATGAATACAATGACAGACTTGTCTAAGAATGGTCGACATACTTTATTCATCAGATCCATGAACACAGCTGGAGCATTTGTCAACCCAAATGGCATTACAAGAAATTCATAATGCCCATACCTCGTTCTGAACGTCGTCTTAGGAATATCTTCATCTCTTACTCGAACTTGATGGTACCCCGACCTCAAATCAATCTTGGAAAAGCATCCCACACCTTGGAGTTCAAACAAATCATCGATCCTTGGAAGCGGATACTTGTTCTTAATTGTCACCTTATTCAGCTCACGGTAGTCGATGCACATTCTCATAGTTCCATCCTTTTTCTTAACATACAATACCGGAGCTCCCCAAGGTGAAAAACTTGGTCTAACAAAACCCTTGTCTAACAGCTTATGCAGTTGAGACATCATCTCTTTCATTTTGGCCGACGTTAAGCGATACGGTGCACGCGCTATTGGTGTCGATCCAGGGATAAGATCAATACGAAACTCTACTTGTCGTTCAAACGGTAGACCTGGAAGATCATCGGGGAATACATCCGGAAATTCACGTACAACCTTAATGTCTTCCACTTATTTATTTTCTGACTTCATATCTAGGACATACGCTAGATAGGATGAACACCCTTTAACCAAACACTTACGCGCTTTAGCAACAGAAATTAATGGAACTTCCCCTTTTCGCTTTTCCCCAAAGATGAGTACCTCATCCTTATCAGCTATCGGAATCCAAATTAATTTCTTTGCACAATGTATTTCTGCCTGGTTGACTGTTAGCCAGTCCATACCCACAATCACATCGAATCCCCCAATTTCCATCAACAACAAGTCGATCGGAAATTTCATTTCCCCTACTGAAATTAAACAACCCTCAAGTCTTTCACGAACCAAGACTTGACCCCCATTAGCTATCTCGACTACTAAGGCATCTTCCAAGGTAGTGATACGCATAGCTAACTTGTGATAGAATGACTTGGACACAAACGACAAATTTGCACCACAGTCAAATAAAATGCGCGCAGGAAGGGAATTTACGAGGAATGTACCAGAAACAACGTCTTTCGATTAGTTGGCTTCGTCAGCTGTCATATGAAACGCCCGACCCGTTGGTTTAGGAACATCAAATTTCTTGCTTTGGTCCCCACCCTTTTTCAGCTTTGGGCAATCCCGAAGGAAATGACCGGTTTGTTTGCACTCATAACATGTAGATCCTTGAACAGGACAGTTATTCATAGTATGCCCACTTTTACCACACTTATAACATTCCAGTGTGGTCACCCGACACGGACCAAAGTGCTTACTCTGACACTTCGGGCACCAATTCGGCTCCCGACGAGATTCGTAACGAGTATTTTTACCAAAGGATTTTGATTTCTGAGAAAACTCTGACTGGCCTTCCCATTTCCGTTTCTCTCCCACTTGCATCTTCTCTTCTTTGTCTTTAGCGTAGACCTCTTCCGTAACCTTAGCTTCCTCAATTTTCTCCCTTAGCGTTGAAGTTTTAGCATTTCGTACACGGGACATCATGTCCGCTGGCAAACCCTTCAAATAAGCTTTAATCTTTTCTTTCTCAGTCGGAGCCACATGCCCCACTAAGTTTAGTTTCTCTATGAAGGATTCGGTGTACTTCCGAACAGTTGAATTACCTTTCTTAAGAGTCCGAAACTCTTCTTCAATCCTATCCATTTCGTTCTCGTTGCAATATTCCTCTAAAATTTTCTTCTTAAATGACTCCCATGTCATAGCTGCTAAGACTGGAGCCGTCACAGTAGACGTCACTATGTTCCACCAAGTCAACGCGTTTCCTCGTAACATTTGAGACCCAAATCTGACCTTCGACTTTTCATCACATTCACAAGCTCGGAAAGCTTGTCCATTTCCCAGAGCCAATTCATGCATGCCACAGGATTGTCTGCTCCGGTAAATTCTGGCGATTTACAGCTTAGAAACGTTTTATATGAGCAGACTCTTTCCACCCTCCTATTTTCATCCAACACCTGGTTACGAATTGGATTTATTACTCCAGTATCAGTCTTCGTTCGTCGTAACTCCGCACTTCGATCATTTAGCGCTTTCATAAACGTTTCTGTTTGTTGTGCCATTGTTGTATTCATCATTCTCGTCATGCTCTCCATCATGCGAGACTCCATTGTTGATTCCGGCATTTCCGGATTAGAAGTACCAGTACTCGTTCTATGCGTTTGACTTTCCAATCCACCTATTAGAGGTGGCCTCGACGGACTTTCATGGGTTCCGCCCGTTCCAGGTTGTCCCTCCAACCCCCAATCAGTTACTGCTCTGTCCTCCGAAGAATTAGAGGACCTTGGTGGTGTATTCACCATCGTTCTGATATAACACAAGAAATAACCATAAGAAATGGTCACACATATCTAGACATACGAAACGTACTTTACCGATCATTAGTCACTATAACAATTTAGAAATAAGCATGCTTGCGTAACAATATATTCATAATAACAGTAGCTAATTGAAATTGCGAATATACTATACATGAGAATCCTTATTATCATCGTTACAGTACTAATTTCACGTATTTCCGTCGACTCTAAGACTATCTCGTCTTAGTACTTCTACCCATTTCTCACATATCATAACTTAATTCATCTCAGCTTAAGTCTAGGTATCTCACTAGCATACCTAGTTCACTTAAACTAATGCTCTGATACCATATTGTAACACCCTTAAAATCAGGGCTAATTTAAACCTCAAAATATAACAAGATTTAAACATAAAATTTCTAAACTTTATATATAAGTAGAGAATTAACTATGAGGGTCATATTTATGAATATCGAATTCTTCAAATAACCTATTAATCTAATCATGTCACTATAATCAGATTAACTAGGTTATCTAAGTATCCACCAAAAAGCCTCAACATTCATTAACTTCTCCACTATTCCAAAAGCTCTCGTCCCACATCCCTTTACTTCCCGGAGCTAGTACCTGATAAGAAAATATAATTTGAAACGATTAGGCTAACGCATAGTGAGAACATTCGGTTTCAAAATAGTAATCTTAAAATCAATGTAAGCAAGGCATAACAAATCTGGTTTACCTTTTTCTTACCATATATATCAACATCTTATGATGACGGGTTAAACCGATTCCATGAATATAACCGACACCAAGTCAATCATGATATCATGTTCCAGAGCCCACTACGAATCTCCACGGATTCTAGATTAATGCTCATATCCAAGAAATCACAATTACACATGTCCATTTCTTGGAAAGGAAGTAGGGATTACAATTACACATGTCAATCTCTTTACTTCCTTAGAAATGGGAATTACGATTAGTCCACGCCTATTCCTCATTTCACCTAAACGGGAATTACGATTAGTCCACGCCTATTCCACGTTTATCATACACACTGGAATTACGATTAGTCCACGCCTATTCCATGTGTTCATAAAAACTAGTGCGTATGGATCCATTACACTTATTTGTACTCGTGCAGGTTATTGCTTAATATAATTCATTTTCAAATAGCGTTAATAAAATTAAGCAAAACCATTAATTTAAGATAACCGATTTTACCTCATAAAATCATCCTTCCAAAATCCATCTAAAACATTTCATTATAAAAATACACCTTACCATAATTTAAAAACATTATAAAATGGTAAGGTAAGAATGAACTCACCTGATAGCAGTAGCGTCACTCTTACTTTACTTTTTGTAAGGAATTTCGTCACCAAACTTCACAAAGTCTGAAATACCCAAATACAGATGGTATTTATATTAATCTATTAAATAGGACTCTTAAAAGACTAAGAATCCTAAATAACTCAACATTCTCGTCACTTATCGCAACCCACTAATTGCGATAACACTTGTCGCAACCTACTACTTGCGACACAGTACTTGTCGTAACCCACTGTTGCGATATCTCCTACTTGTCGCAACCAACTGTTGCGACATAACATCTTATCGCAACCAACTGTTGCGATACACAATCTTGTCGCAACCCAAAGCTTGCGACATTCATAACTATCGCAACTATCAACATTATCGCAGCTAACTAAGTTCATATTTGTCTCAACCAACTGAAAACGTATTTAAGCCAGAATCTATACTTTTAAGCCATGTATGATCCTATAAATTTCCATATATGTTTAAGACTACCAATAGAACGTAATCATAAACCCAGATTTCTCATAACATTCAAACATCAAAACCCATTTCTAAACCACTAGAAAGCTTAATACACATAAGGAGAGCAATTTATATAGAATCATACCTTTGATTCTCACAGGTTGCAACTACAATTTCCAGCTGAATAATTCAGCTTTCTTCTTCTTCTTTGTCTTTCTTTCTCGTCTCGTCTCTCTCTCTCTCTCTCTCTCTCTCTCTTTCCTTACACAACACACACACACTTTAGGCACAAAATAACCACAATGAGACACCTCACCTTTCTTAATCACATGAGGCGGTGGTGGTGTTATCTTTCACCACCTTAAGTAATTTAGCCCCTCAACTATCATTAAATGATAACTTTCACCCTCTAACTTATAAATTAAAATTAAAGCTTACCCCTTAACTTATAACTCCGTAAAACAATTAAAGAAATTTATTCGGGGATAAACTCTAAAATTAATCTTATCAAATACTCAATCATAAATTTATCAATAAAACCCATCACTTTATACAAAATTCGAGGTGTTACAGGCTAGGTGGGGTGACACGAGTTATCGATACTGGGTCCATGTTTGTTTCAATATTCATCTCCAAAGAACGAGAATGAATAGATTGTGTGGTTACCCGGATAACTGACTCGGTTTGGTAAGGACCAATAATTCTTTTAAGTCCTGTCACATCCTCACCAAATTCTTTTCACTCCGAACTCATCTATCAATCTAGACCCCTCACTGTTATCTATAAATGAGTGTGTTTCTTGGGTAGGTCCTTCAGGTTCTGGATAGACCATAGAAACGATGTAATTCCTAACACTCATTCCATGCAACGAGTAGAGCAGTTTAGTAGACAGTGAAGTACGAGTTCTAAACTGAAATGTTTAGAAGTCAAAGCATTTAAGAACGAGTTCTGAACTGAATTATTCAGAAGTCATAAAAAAATTAAGTCCGAGTTCTGATCTGAGGTAATCAGAAGTCATTGTTTGAAATAACGGAATTTCAAGAAACAAGATCAAGCGCTAAACATAAAAACTCGGTAAGCACATTATGTTCAAAAATGAAATAATGATTAGAAAGTTTAATTGTGAAGAACAAGTCACAATTAATATATCAGAAAAGAATTGAATCATTAACATGAAATGACGAACTATGAAAACAAATTGGAATTCAAGCGAGTGTATTTCCATCAAAAAATCAACGAATATGTGAGACATGGAAATAACTAAGTCAAGAAAAATGACACGTGGCAATCATGGAAGTTAAAATTGGAGAATAACAAACACAAGTTAGTTATTCAAAATGAATTACCACAGTCTTTGAATTAAGTTAAAGTTCACTTACCTTTCATAGGATAGTACTCCCCCTCAAAATTGGCATAACCTTTGAATGTTCGTCATGTGATGTGAATAATAGGAATTAAAACCGCACATGACATTCCTGCAAAACAGATTAGAAGGATTTTGGTATCCATCCTTTGATGGATCTGTTGATCCAAACCCTCAGTGATTTGATAATGACCCTATCTTAAATACTTAGTGAAAATTGTAAGTAAACAATATGTATCAGAGTTTCACTATCGCTGATAAGTACTAAGATCTTACAGTATTGCTGATAGGAACTCTCGCACTTTTAGATTAAACATTCAGCGAACACTGTTCACCATATCGCTGAGTCTGTTCAGTCCTTATGATGATCGCTGATAAGTTAGTTGTTTACTTATGATCCCTGAAGACAAGATTCACGTCAACAAAGGTTCTACGCTGAAGTCGAAGATCAAGCTCAAGAACCAGCGACAAGTCTCCTAATGAACTGATGCGGATCAGCGAAGACTCAGATTTGTCCACTCAACGTGAAGTATCAAGTACAAGACTTCAGCTATCGCTGAACTTTATCATTCGCTGAATAGTAAATGATAATCGTTGAATCAACGAAAGCTGATCATGAAGTCCTCCGTACAAAGTACTTTTGTCTTAACCTCCCTTGCACGCCACCGTACGAAATGTCAGAAAAGAACCTCCGAAAATCTGAAATCGTACAACCACTCTGATACTACACTGTTCATTCATGCGGCTACTAAGGTTGTCAACAAAGGTCAATGACATGCAACCAATCCGCTGATGACACGTGTAAAGTGTATACTGAATTGCATTAAATGCATGCAGTATATATAAAGAGATGAACTCACTTCATTTGAAGTAACTTGCTAACTCTGGACAAGTTCAAATCTCTCAAGATAGGATTTTATTAGTAATCTCCTTATCTTTCTTAGTGCAAGAAAACCTCTGTGTTCCAACTTGTTTAGATTTAGGTTTATCCTTAATCTTGTTTCCGCAACAAGCTGTAAATTGTTAATGATTTATCAATAAACAATTTAGAAAAGTAAAATAGTGTGTTTGTATTCAACCCCCCCCCCCCCCCCCTTCTACAAACTTGTTTAGGCCTTTCGGGACCAACAAGTGGTATCAGAGCGGATTTGTTTAATCTCATAAACAAGATCTAATCTAAGATATTTCTCTTCCTTGCTATTATCTGAAAATGGCCAACTCAAACACAAACACTCACTATATTGACAATGGTTCTCTTGCAAAACCCCCTAGATTTTCCAGAGATAACTTCAACTTATGGAAAAATAGGATGACACTCTTCTTAGAAGGTGTAGACCCTACTATACCCTACTATCTTGAAAACGGCCCACACATCCCTGTAACAATTGATCCTGCAGTTCCAGCCACTGCAACTAGGGCTGCTATTCCAGAAAGGCTGATTCCAAAGGAAATCCATCATTGGACCGATGAAGACAAGAAGAAAGTGGCTATAGATACAAAAGCCAGATCCATACTATCCATGGCCCTTCCTGACGAAGTCTACCATTCCGTCATGAACCTGAAATCCTCAAAAGCCATGTGGGACACAATATGTGTTCAGTATGAAGGAACGTCTGAAGTCCAGGATTCAAGAAAGATCAACCTGGTAAGACAATACGAAAGCTTCATCTCTGGTAAGAATGAAACTCTCTCTGAAGTACATCAACGTTTTAATTGCTTAATTATAGATCTAAAAACGGTTGGTAAGGAATATTCTAACTTTGAAGTTCTGACAAAGTTTTTAGAATGTTTACCTGAAAGTTGGGACAATTATTCCATGTGTCTCAAGCTGTCGAAAGATCTAAGATCAATGACACTTGCTACCTTATATGGCACATTGCTGAATCATGAGCAATCTAGCCATCTTAAGAAGAATCTTGTAAAAGATTCCAAAAGCACCCCTGTTGCTTTAATCTCAGAGGAACCTTCTACTCAGCGACCCGTGGTCACTATCACTGAGTTAGAAAGTAACTCTGAAAGGTCATCAGATTCTGATTCTTCAGATGATGAATCCTTGGCTCTCCTAACTAAAAAGTTCAGAAGATTCGCCAAGAAGAAAATGTTTAGAAAGAACAAAACTCTTTCTATAGCTGACAAGCCTAAGTCATCAGCTTTTGTTGATAAGGCTACTGCTACTTGTTTTAACTGCGAAAAGACAGGTCATTTCGCTAACGAGTGCAGGTCAAAGAAAATCATGAGACCTTCAGCTTTTACAAAGAAATCCTTTGTTCCAAGGAATAAAGACGACAAATACTTAAAGCTGAAGGAGAAGTATGCAAAGCTGAAAAGCTTTAAGAAGAAGGGAAAAGGCCTGATGGCTGACTATGATTGGGCTGCTTCTGATGAAGAAGCCTCATCATCTGATTCTGAAGATGATGAAGCAAATCAATGTCTCATGGCCAAGATTGAAGAAGAGGAAGAAAGTTCAGACATTCCCTCCACTTCAACATCTGCCATTCAGGTATCACCTTCCTTCTTTACCAATATTGTAAATATTGATGAAGCTGATAGTCTCCGTAAAATCGAACTACTGACTAGAAGTTTATACGAAGCCATGAACGGCAAAGCTGTGGTTGAAAACCAAAATCTTGATCTCGCTGAAAAGCTTAAAAATTGCCACCTTCAAATAGAAAAGCTTTCTAAATTTGAAGAAGATTTTAAAGATCAAGTCCATTTAAATCAGCTAGTCAAAATCGAACGAGCGGAAGCTATCGCTGCATTAAAAGCTGAACAAGCTACTGTTGAAGGATGGTGTAATTCTTCAACAAAGATCACTGAGATAATTAAGGCTCAGATTCCTCTGAGTGATAAACGTGGTCTGGGTTATAAATATGATACTCCAATACCAACCACTGAACGTTCAATGCTTAAATTTGGAACGTTCGTATCCTCAATAGCTGACACTTCTTCATCTCAGTACTCCTCTTCGATTACACCAATCCCTGAGGAAACTCCTACCTCAAAAGGTAAGGAGAAAATGGTTTATTCAAAACCTACCTCTGTCTCTAAAGATAAAGGTAAAGGAATTGTAATTTATCAAAATCCTCAGAAGGGTACTTTAGTACCTAAGCTGAATGCTTCCAAAGCCTTAGTGATTCATTCATCTGGTTCAAGAAATCAGACCTCTGGATCAGTTCAGCGACCTACTCCTAGACTCAGAGTAGATGTCCTTGGTAAGAAATCTGAAGAACTGAATGTTCGTCCTATTTCAAAAACTAATAGTGTACTTGGTGCTGGCACTTCTAATTCCAAATTAAAAGCTCAGCACTCAAGTGGTCCTAGAACTAATTTTAGTTATAGGAAATGTTATCACTGTGGACTTACCGATCATATTGCAAGTAAGTGTCCCACAGCCACCAAAGCTGATAAGATAGCTAAGGTGAAGATAGCACCCAAGAAGACCAAACCAGTTGCAAGTCAGGTCAAGGTGACTCCTACCTCTGAGGTCAAGAAATTGACTAAAGTGAAGAAAGACAAAGCTGAATCTTCAAATGCTGCGAAGACTGCTGAACCCATTCCAACCTCTTCCACTGACAAACAAGTATACATGGCGAAGTGGGTACCCAAGCAAAACTAATTTTCCTTTGTATTGCAGGTTAAGAAGGGTATCTGGTATCTCGATAGCGGATGCTCTAGACACATGACTGGAAAGAAAAGCCTGCTCGCTGAATACAAGGAAGAGAAGGGTCCCTCTGTGACTTTCGGTGGAAATGGAAAAGGACACACCCGAGGGTATGGTGTACTTTCAAATGGTACAACATCCTTCAGAAGAGTCGCATATGTTGAAGGGCTGAAGCATAATCTTCTGAGCATCAGTCAGCTTTGCGACATGGATAACAAAGTGATTTTCACTAAGGAATCCTGCTTTGTCTCTGACAAAAAGGAGAAGATAGCTCTCAGCGGTTATCGTTTGGAAAATGTTTACGTTATAAACATGGACTCAACAACCACTGAGAACTCCTGTTTCTTCTCAAAGGAATCTTCTGATGTCAACTGGCTATGGCACAAGAGGCTCTCACATCTCAACTTCAAGACACTGAATACTCTTTCATCCAAAGAGTTAGTCACTGGTCTACCTCAACATTCATACGCCAAAGAATCCTTATGTTCAGCGTGTGAAAAAGGGAAGCAGACCAAGGCAAGCTTTAAGTCCAAGCAAGTTTCCTCAGTGTCATCTCCTCTTCAACTACTCCATATGGATTTGTTTGGCCCCGTTAACAAACAATCCATCGCTGGAAAGAAATATACGCTGGTCATAGTTGATGAATTCTCTCGTTACACATGGGTAATGTTTCTCCGTTCTAAGAGTGACACCCCTGAAGAACTCATCACCTTTGTTCGGAAGATGGAAACTCTGAACAATATGACTGTTCGCTCAATAAGGAGTGATCATGGAACTGAATTCAAAAACAGTTCTCTTGATTCCTTCCTTGAGAGCAAGGGTATTTCTCACAACTTTTCGTCAGTGAGAACACCACAACAAAACGGAGTCGCTGAAAGAAGAAATAGAACAATTATTGAAGCTGCACGTTCAATGCTCAGCGATTCTCACCTGCCTACTCAGTTTTGGGCAGAAGCTGTCAACACGGCTTGTTTTACGCAAAACAGGTCGCTGATAGTCAAAAGATTCAAAAAGACAGCCTATGAACTTTTTCATGGGAGAAAGCCTTCAATCAGCTTTCTTCACATCTTTGGTTGTCAGTGTTTCATACTGAACAACAGAGATGCCCTTGGAAAGTTTGATCCTAAGGCTGATGATGGAATCTTTCTTGGATACTCCTCAGTTTCCAAAGCCTTCAGAGTCTTCAATCGAAGAAGACAAACTGTAGAAGAAACTATTCACGTCACGTTTGACGAATCCCGTTCAGCGAACTCTAAACCGAACGCTGATACAGAAGAACTGAATCAATGGATGTTTTCTCATCTTTGTGATTCAGAAGATGTTCCCACTACTCATACTCATACAACTGAAAATGATGGTCCTACTATCATTCCCAATATGCAGAATAGTGAAGCTGAAACATCTTGGGTCTCAGCTGTTCCTATAAACACTATACCCGCAGTTGATCCAAATGTCTCAGAAATTCCATCTATTTCTCAGCAATCAGTGAATGAAGTGACAAATGCAAGCATTCCTCTCTTAGCTGATAATCCAGAAGTAGCTGAAGCCTCATCTTCAGTTTCTCCAGTTCAGACTGAGTCAGCGACGCATGCTCCGGCTCAGCGATGGACTGTAAATCACCCAATCGATCAAATTCTTGGTGATCCCAACGCTGGTATTCAGACTCGTAGAAGTGCAGGTAATATTTGTTTATTTGTTAACTTTATTTCTCTAACTGAACCAAAGAAAATAGATGATGCCCTCAGAGATCCAAACTGGGTCAGCGCTATGCAAGAAGAGCTGACTGAATTCGAAAGAAACAAAGTTTGGAAACTTGTTCGGAGACCAACTGACAAAACAGTGATAGGCACTAAGTGGGTCTATCGAAACAAGTTGGACGAACATGGTACTGTAACTCGCAACAAAGCTCGTCTTGTTGCTCAGGGATACAGACAAGAGGAAGGTATAGATTATGACGAAACCTTTGCTCCAGTAGCAAGACTTGAATCTATTCGTCTTTTCTTAGCATATGCTGTACACAAAAACTTCACTGTACATCAAATGGATGTTAAGTCAGCGTTTCTAAATGGAAAGCTGAATGAAGAAGTTTATGTGGAACAACCTCCAGGATTCTCAGATCCTAAGCGTCCAGGTTATGTTTATAAGCTGGATAAGGCACTTTATGGCTTGAAGCAAGCTCCTCGTGCATGGTATGACACTCTTTCTACTTATCTCCACCTTGAAAAATTTGAGAGAGGTAAGATTGACAAAACTTTGTTTTTTAGAAAAATAAAAGGTCATATCATTTTAGTTCAAATATATGTTGATGACATTATATTTGGTTCTACTAACCCTGAGCTTTGTACTCGTTTCGCTGATAGAATGAAAGATGAGTATAAAATGAGTATGATGGGTGAACTAACATATTTCCTTGGTCTTCAGATTAAGCAAACTGAAAAAGGAACTTTTATAAATCAGGGAAAGTATGTTAAAGATATGCTGAAGAAATTCGACTTAACTGAAAGTTCAGCTATGAAAACCCCTATGGCACCACCGCTGATACTTGATAAGGACACAAAGGGTGTTCCTGTCAATGTCACGCTGTACCGTGGGATGATCGGCTCACTACTGTATCTTACAGCTAGCCGACCCGATATTATGTTTGCAACATGTCTGTGCGCACGATATCAAGCTGAACCTAAGATATCTCATATGAAAGCTGTAAAGCGAATCTTTCGATATCTTAAGGGTACAGCGAATCTAGGTCTTTGGTATCCCAAAGATTCAGGATTCGATCTAACCGCCTATTCAGACAATGATTTTGCAGGTTGCAAAATGGATAGGAAAAGCACCACAGGAGGATGTCAGCTCCTGGGTGGAAAGCTGGTAAGTTGGACAAGTAAAAAGCAAAACTCAGTGTCCACTTCCACAGCTGAAGCTGAGTATGTAGCCGCTGGAAGCTGTTGTTCTCAAGTCTTGTGGATGAGAAATCAACTACTAGACTATGATCTTCAGCTCTCCAAAATTCCAATCTATTGCGACAGCACAAGTGCCATCGCTATAGCAAACAATCCAGTGCTACACTCAAAGACAAAACACATAGAAATCAGATATCATTTTATCAGAGATCATGTGATGAATGGTGATATAGAACTTCATTTTATCCCAACTGATTATCAGTTAGCTGATTTGTTTACCAAACCTCTTGATGAGACAAGATTCAACTTTCTCATTAGCGAGCTTGGAATGCTGAACTTTGAAGGATAAATCTTCAGCGGTTCACATTTAATCAGCGATACGTTTATACATTCTTGTATAGGCTCTGGATAAAATAAACTTGTACAATCCATTTCATCATCTTCTCTCTGAATAAATTGGGTTAAACTGATATCAAGGTTTGTTTTCTCTGACAAAACGCATGAAAATGCAAGATTTCAAATTCTTTCATCGCTGAATATCTCTTCCTTAACAGCGATATTTTGAAATTTCTTAAAACCCTCACTGATATTTCTATTCAGTGCTTCATATTTTCCAAAGAGTCCCTGAGTTTTTCTTTCAAAACCTCAGAGACAACGAAAGAATGTGAAAGGACAGTTGTGACGTCATTGCAACGGATAACACCAGGCACGCTCTTTTTCTGACACACGTTTGCACGTTTCGTTGTCTATCCAATCAAATGCAAACACGTGTCCGTGTCATGATGAAAAACTTTCCCGCTCAAGTTTTTCTCTCTCTACTCTCTTCCTATATAAACACTCTCAAAGTTTATATTTGTCTTTTACGCGAATCAATCTTTCTCCGCAAGAAAAGAACACTGTTGCATTTTGTGCTCTCAATCTTCAAGAACTGTTCATCATCTTCTTCATCAAACTCAAGGTTATTATGTTCTTATCTATTATCAAATGCGAATAACTTGTTTTCGATCTTATCATTGTTTTACACAAGATCAAACAAAAGAACTCAAAAATAAAATCATTTTCTTTCATGGTTTTATAAACACAGCCATTTCATGGTTGTTCTTCAAGTTTTAAATCTAAAATCTTAAACTTGTTCTTCTTTCGTATCCATTTTTTTAAAAACTGGAATACAAGGCTTATAGGTGTTATATTCGTTTTTTTTAAAACAAGAAAAACCCTAATCTTCATTAAGACTTTTTTGTCTGAATGAAATGGACAAAATTCGAAAAATCTTAATGGAAATTTTCTTTCCACATTAAGATATTTCTTATTTGTTAACATCTTTGGTTGAACTGATAATACAGTGAAATGGCAACTTCAAAGCTGAATGTTACCGCTGAGTCCATCTCCGCTGATTCTGAGGAACTGGAAATCACCAAAGCTCCTCAGGTTAAGTTTGAGCTGGATCAACTAGACTGGACAAAGGCAAACAACCTCTCAGCGCTTCTCGAGTTTCCTCCTCGGAAGCAGGTATCCCATCTAGACGACGCTGTAAATTTTTTGAAGAATAGCCCCATCTACACAGCACTGACAATCACACCTCCTGCCAGTCAGCGTCTATTATCCCAATTCTGGTACTCTGCCAGACACACCGACCTACCCTCCGCCAAAGATCCATCTAAAACCATCGACTGCATACTCAGCGATACTGAGTATGGCACCATCAAGATAACCCCCGCAATAATCCGCAAAGCTCTGAAATTCCCTAACGCTACCTCAGAAAATCCTTTCATTCCATTTCCTGACCACAAGAAGCACGCTGACAGGGAAGAAATCATTGCTTTCCTTGATGCGATGGGTTACATCTGGGAGACTGGAAGAGACAAGCTACCTGAGAAGAAGCTGACGCTGATAAAGAAATCCAAGATGCCCAGCGAGATGAACTTCATCTTCGCTCACCTGATCAGCTGCATGACAGCAAAATCCGGATCTTCTGATCAAGCCGCTCAACCTCAGCAGGCCATGGGTTACGCACTGCTGAAAGGTCTCAACATTGACTGGGCCTCCATCATCTATGAAGACCTCATTCAACGTGTTGATTCTGCCGCTGACCGACCAGCATGGGTTCCTTACCCACGATTCATCAGCGCCATCTTTCAATATGGCCTGAAGGACAGCTATCCTGAAGAGGGTGATCTGAAACTCTCTCAGATTGGCCCTAAAGTTCTCGACTTCAAGCCTGTCGCCAACGAGGTACGTCTCTCTACCCTTCTCACTCTACTTAATTCTCCGCTTTCTGTGGCTCCTTCAGCGACAATACCCCTCGCTGATTCCCAGACCACAAAATCCATTCCTTCTAAGAAAAGGAAACAATCTCTTACCCCTCTTGATTCCAAAAGGATCAAGAAAACCAAGGAGCTACCCCAGCAATTCCATGCTGAAGACTCCTCAGCTCATTCTGAAAAGCTGAAGGAATGTTCCGTGGTACGCTCTGCCACACCAATTCAAGCCATCCCTTCTAAACCTACTTCAGCGTCCCTACACGCTGAGGTTAGAACTTTGGAATCTACCCTACCTTCTTCAGTCTCTCAAAAGACTGATGAAGTACTTCTCAGCGAATCCAACGCTGAACTTGCAACCCAACCCCAATTCTTATCCTTCGATCATCCCTCTACTTCTTTGGACACTCCTCCAGTTAAAGCTGGAGATGACATCATACAAGAAGCCGTTGAAGCTTCTCAGCGAATGACGAAGAAAGGACCTGCAGAGATCTCCATCCCTCACGGAACTTTTGAGGGAGATATGGAACACTATGGAGGGACTCGAAACTTTGATGAGTTCGTCAACGCTCCTGCAGGTACAGATCCCACCTTAAACACTGTAACTAAACCTGAAACTTCTGAGCTTTCCTTTGTTCACAAGTACTTATATGTTACAGGTCCTTATTTGGGAGACATCAACCAGTCTCTGAAGTCCATGGAGATGAAACTTACAGATCTCACCACCGGTCTATCAAATAACTCTACAGCTGTAACAAACGCTGGAGAGAATCTGACGAAGCTGACTACTGTGGTGGAAAAGAAGGCCTCCTCTGATGACATCAAAGACCTTGATAAAACTCTCGCCGACTTTGCCAAAGTGCTCTCCGACATCTACACTGACTACACCAACCTCAAATCGTCAGTTTCCACCGTTTCCAGCGAGGTTACAACGCTGAAGAAATCGGTTGGTACACTCGAAGGTGATATGTCAGTGGTCAAGACCGACTTGGGCTCATTGAAGACCGACCTTAGTTCTGTCAAGACAATGATCGAGACGCTGGTGAACAAGGCAAACAATCCAGCTCCTGCTCCGGCCCCTGCACCTATTTTGGACTCATTCACCGCAGAGGATCGCCAAGAGCTGGAGAAAATCACGCCTGCTATTTCTGGCCTAGAAGACAGAATAGCTAAGCTTGAAGGTTGTGTGAAAGTCTCTGGCCCAGAAGACAGAGACAACACCAATGCTGAATCTACCCATTCCTCCCCCGCCCATCATGAGAAAGAGGGGGAGAAGAGCGCTGAACAGGAGAAGAGCGCTGAAGATCAAAATAAGAGCGTTGAAGACCTTTCCCATGATGAATCTATCAGGGGAGAGGGTAATGAAGATCTGATTACTGGACCTCAGGGAGATGAAAACCCTGAGGGAACCGAGAACCTCGCCTCTGTATCTGAGGGGGAGCAACTCGAAGAAGATGCTGAGGAATCCGAAGCAGAAGAAGACGAAGACATCGACATCCCTGAAGCTGAACCATCCTCCTCTCCAAGGAACGATGATGATGATGATGATGAAGATGACGAATTCTTTGTCGTCAAACATGCTCCTCGAAAAGCTCTTAAAGGGATCGTGATAACCGAATCCACAGGGGAGAAGACAAAAACAAAGACAAAGCACTCAGCCTCTGGCGCTGAGAAAAGCAAAGACAAAGGCATCGCTGAAGATGATAATCTGGCGATCCTACTTGCAAAGCCGATTTGTCAGGTACACTAAACTTATTTTTCCTTCCCTGATCATCTCTGAACAATCAGTTATCCATTCCACAAACACCATACACATCCACATTTTTTTCTATCTTTTCTACCCAAGTTCTTCTACCCAGTTCTTATTTGTAAGATCGCTGCGTTTCAGCTAGTCCTCTCCCCTGTTTGAGGATATCGCTGAAAGATCTTCTATTGCGACTTCACCAATAATTCCAGCTACCGCTGAAGACATAATCCCAGTCTTAGATTTAATCTCTGAGACTGATGAATCAGAAGAACAACCTCTCTCGCACAGAAACAGACCTTCCTCAGTTTCTCAAAAGCTGAGTGAAGAAGATCAAAAGAGGAGAGAAGAAATGATAAAGCGATTCGAGGATCAGCGAATCATCCTAAGGCGCGATCAACTACCTTCAGTTCCTCCTAAGTTCAGAATTTCAAAAGCTGAATACCAGGATCATCTCAGAGCTGAACGCCTCATCGCTGAAAGGAAGGAAGCTGAAGATAAAGACAGAGAATACGCCATCAAGCTCACTCAAGAATCTGTCAAAGACCCCAAGCTGAAGCGTATTCCCATTCAAATCCAACGAAAGCTTTGGGAACAAGCCCAGAAGATCGTGGAAAAGAAAGCTGAAGTTTCTCAGACCACCCTGATCTGGTGTAAAGAGAAAATCCACTTCAGATATCGTCCAGCGAAGATCAACAAGGTATTCATCTCTGGAAGAACCTCCATCGGAGTACCTATTGTTGACATCAAACTGTTCACAGAAGATGGCTCATCTGAAACCTTTCGTGCTGACACTGTAAAAAGGTATGGTCTCTCTGAATGGCTGGAGATGAGGTTAGCTATCCAACCATCAAAATCTAAGTACAAGGATCATTTCGAAAAGCTGATAAACAGACAGATCGATTTGATATCTTCTTGTGTGGATATTCCTCCTGTTCTCGATCTAAAGCCGAAAAGAAAAGGGGGCTCACCAAAGAAGAAACGTCAAGATTCAAACTCAGGTCATGTCATACGAAATGAAACTGGAATTGGTTTCTCTCGCGCTGAAGTACTTGGTCCTGATCCTGATCTATCTGCCCTTGACATCTCTTTGCCACCATGTGAACTTTTCGTCCCTGGTAAAGTCATCAGTAATCCTTATGGAATATTCTTTCTTGACTACGACGGACGTAAATGCTTTCAACGGATCGCTGAGCTTCCAATCACTCCAATCGAACAGCTCAGAGATCTCATCTACTGGTGCGACTTCAGAAAAGACATTCAGGCACGACACCTAAAACCCTTGATTTTTGAAGCTGCTCCGAAGCTAAAGAATAAAGGAGAAAAGGTTCCTGACTGGATGATTCCAACTGAAAAGACAACCCTTGATGAACTTCTCATTAAGGAAGAACCCTTTGAAGGCTGACAACAATCATCATTTTCTCTATTGTATCAGTCATCCTTCAGTACTTGTAATTTATTTCGCTTGTACTTGTAATCTTTCTTATTCATATTGTAACTTGATTCAAAGATTTAAAGAAAGATTTCAGCGAATGTACTTTACTCCATAAGTACTGAAAAGATCCCAGAAAACAGTAAAAGGGACAAATATTTTATGAGTTCTTTTTATCCTTATGTTTTCATTAAATAGCAATTTTCTTTGTTGCTATGTCATAATCAAATAGGGGGAGACTGTTGATCCAAACCCTCAGTGATTTGATAATGACCCTATCTTAAATACTTAGTGAAAATTGTAAGTAAACAATATGTATCAGAGTTTCACTATCGCTGATAAGTACTAAGATCTTACAGTATTGCTGATAGGAACTCTCGCACTTTTAGATTAAACATTCAACGAACACTGTTCACCATATCGCTGAGTCTGTTCAGTCCTTATGATGATCGCTGATAAGTTAGTTGTTTACTTATGATCCCTGAAGACAAGATTCACGTCAACAAAGGTTCTACGCTGAAGTCGAAGATCAAGCTCAAGAACCAGCGACAAGTCTCCTAATGAACTGATGCGGATCAGCGAAGACTCAGATTTGTCCACTCAACGTGAAGTATCAAGTACAAGACTTCAGCTATCGCTGAACTTTATCATTCGCTGAATAGTAAATGATAATCGCTGAATCAACGAAAGCTGATCATGAAGTCCTCCGTACAAAGTACTTTTGTCTTAACCTCCCTTGCACGCCACCGTACGAAATGTCAGAAAAGAACCTCCGAAAATCTGAAATCGTACAACCACTCTGATACTACACTGTTCATTCATGCGGCTACTAAGGTTGTCAACAAAGGTCAATGACATGCAACCAATCCGCTGATGACACATGTAAAGTGTATACTGAATTGCATTAAATGCATGCAGTATATAAAGAGATGAACTCACTTCATTTGAAGTAACTTGCTAACTCTGGACAAGTTCAAATCTCTCAAGATAGGATTTTATTAGTAATCTCCTTATCTTTCTTAGTGCAAGAAAACCTCTGTGTTCCAACTTGTTTAGATTTAGGTTTATCCTTAATCTTGTTTCCGCAACAAGCTGTAAATTGTTAATGATTTATCAATAAACAATTTAGAAAAGTAAAATAGTGTGTTTGTATTCAACCCCCCCCCCCTTCTACAAACTTGTTTAGGCCTTTCGGGACCAACAGGATCCTTGTTGGTTAGATGCCCTATGAGGACCAGGGATACTATAAGTACCATACCAATACTTAGCATGGTCTTTGTTCACAAAGTCACTTGTTCCACAGTAAGAACAACACAGCTTCTGTGTAGATAAGCTGATCAGCTGATTAACAGAGTAAACATGATCAGTTTTCACAAAAGGTTTAGTGTGGAAAGCTTTGTTGTTCTTGTCACTCTTAATAGAGACAAATGACTTTGGAGCAGGAGCGGATCCTTTAGCTCTCCAAACCATGTTTACTTTCTTTAAAGATTGATTATCTGATTTGTCAATAATAGGGTCATAAAACAGATTAGAGGTACGAATCTGATCTTTTGAAAAGCTATTTGATCTAATACAGGTCTTTGAAGAAACATTTTTGTGGATAGAACTTGGAGCAGTCTTAGAAAAGCAAACTGAATTAGCTGAATCATCGTCAAAAGACTGATCAATAGTATCTGGACTAGCAAGATTGGGTGATTCAACATCAGAGTTTTTGGCTTCAAGTTCCTTGTCATTGTTAAGCAAAGCATTTTTATTCTCAAACATTAGATCTAGCTTCTTTTGGAGATAAGATTTTAGCCTCTTCTCTATCATAATGTCAGTTGACAAAACAGATAATTTCTTTGTAAGCTTAGAAATCTCAGTCTGAAAGATCTTTCTTTCGATTGCAAAATCATCTTTCAAACTTTTTGCTCTAAAACCTTCAACCTTCTTCTTCTCAGACTCTTTGCTTAGTATGTCTAAATCTTTCTCCAAATCGGTTATTTTCAAGAAAGTTCTCCATTCTTTTCAGTAAAATATTTGCGTTCCATTTCAAACTTCTCTCTTTCTAAAATCAGAATTTTTTCAAAGTCGGAGATCTGTGTTGAAAGTTTTAGACATATAAGCTCAAGACTCTTCTTCTCTTCAAGAGATTTCTTTGAAAAATCGGATTGCTTTTGTATAAGCAATTGCCTTTCCTTTGCAAAACTTTCTTTCTCTTTTTCAAAAAACTTTTCAAAAGTAGTTAATTTACTTTTAAGCTCAAGGTTTTCACAGTTCAAGAGTTTACCTTTCTCTTCAAGTGGCTTTATCTCGTCTTGTGATGACAAATCAGAAATCTTCATTTTCAGCTCAGTGTTTTCAGACTCTAATATTGTTGCCTTTTCTTCAGATTTAGCGAGTTTCTCAGAACTAATCCAGAATTGATATTTCTGTTACTTCAGTTCTTTGACGTACTTGTTGCACAATTCATTTGCTTGCTTGATATTCTTTTCATATAGTCTTGCTTGCTCTTTCTCTTCAAGTGCCTTCATGTCTTCTTGTAATGGCAATTCAGAAATCTTTCTTTTTCAGCTCAGTGTTCTCAGTTTCTAAGACCGTTGCCTTTTCTTCAGATTTAACAAGCTTCTCAGAACTTTTAGATATTTGCAGTTTCTGTTCCTTCAGTTCTTTGAAGTACTTTATGCACAAATCATCAGCTCGCTTGAGATTCTCTTAAGATATTCTCATCCTTTCTGCACACTCCCGATATAAGCAATACGCCATTGTTACCTGAAAAATTGAAAGATCGTTGATCGGTGTTACTTTGAAGAATAATAAAAATGCGGAAGAAAATCAAAAATTAAATTTAAAAACAAATTTAAAGAATGAATTCGTCTCCAAAAATTTAAATTCTGATTATCGAATTCAGATGAGCAAAACTAAACTTTGAGAATGAAACCTGCAAGATAAATGCAAATGGTTAGATCAATAATGGTGAAGTAAATCACATAAAATGATAATCGTCGAAAATAAGATCAAATCGTCGCATAAAGTCTCAAACTGTCACTAAAAATCTCAAATTAACGGTAAAAATTTCACAAAACGTCACAAAGAATCGCAAACCGATCGTTAAAACTTTGCAACTTACCGTTAAAATTCTCAATCACGAGACGTGCGGTAACTCGGGTACCGATTAGAACTTACCAACCAAAACTTATGATCAAAGCTTATCAACCAAAAAACTTACCGGGCGAATGAGTTTCCCACACAAACGAACACTTACCGGATGATGGTTGGTTTACCGGATAAAGCAATTTCCGGACAAATGGAGTTTCCGGCAAAGGTAGTTACCGGATAACGAGATTTCCGAGTAAATGGATTTTCTGGGTGAAAGTTATCAAGAATTGCTTCCAAGCTATTGGATGTCTGTATTTATGCAAAGAGGGAACAAAAAATGGCAAGTAACGATGGATGTGAAAAACAAAGTTTCAATGCATGTGATGAGATGAGAAATAAAAACCTAAGAAAAAAAAATATCTATGCAACGAAGAAGAAGATAAGAAAATAATTGCAGTAAGAAAAATTATATGTATGTGTTGTATGAATGGAAGAGTGCAACGATAGTTATGTGAAGAAGGAAATGCAAAAAAAATTCAATAGTCAACCCAATAACCAGTCGGTCAAAGATGTCATGCTAGTTTCCGGGAAAATTGTTTTGCCCGGGGAGATTGAGGTTCCCAATTGAGGTTCTCGGTTAGATTATTTCATTCCGGAAACTTTATTTTATCCCGGAAAAATTAGGTGTCCGGGAGAAATTTTATCCGGGAACCAGAAACAATTCGGATGGATTTGTCCGGATAGTGGTGAGAAATAGGAAACTTACCCGAAAAAATTAGGAACTTCCGGATACGACGGTTGTGCTTGCAATTCGGATCTTCGCTAGACTAGGGTTGCTTGATTTCACTCCTGAAATGTTAGAAATCAACCAAAACACAAAAACAAACATACCCAAATCGATTTCTAAGCAAAATATATCCTATTTTTCAATAATCACCACAAAAAATTTAAGAACAACACCAAAACTCAAGAACTGGTTTTTTTAAATTGAAAACTTGATACCTTTGAGAATTGATATAGATGCAGATAAAAAACAAATTAAAACGATTAATCAATCGATATCTAACAAACGAATTATAAATCAACGAAAAGCTTTGCAAACCCGATTGATGATCGATTCACCCCAACAAAAAAAACTGCACTATGTCGAAAATAAAACAGGTGCCTTATGGACTTCAAACGACAATCTCCACCGTTCAGAATGTAGACCAAGATGTCGTGAAGCTACTGTCCAAAAATCGCGACGATCCGACGGTTCAAATTCCAGGAATAGGCAAAACGGCACGACTGCGTTTTCCAGAAAATTGAATACGATTTTTTATTGCTTTTTCTCGCTTTCGTTCGGTTTCTTCAAATTTTTCAAATCACCGATTCGGCTCTGATACCACGTGTAGATCCCAGATTGACAGGTAACAATAGAATCAATAAACAATAACAAGAACAGTTGTTGATTTCAGGTTGTCATCCATCTCATATTCATTCAAAATATCAATCGTTTAGAGAGTATTACAATTAAGAGAATTGGAACGATTGTGGATCTCTAGCCTAAACTAGGTTAAGACTAAATCTTATATACTTAAGCCTTAGACAAACAAGGCCCAAGCCCATTAAGCACTAAAGCCCATTTAACACAATTAGGCTTTTACAATAAAATAAATAAAATAATTAAACTCTATAATTAAACTCTATAATTCTTTATATATCTTTATAATATGTAGGACATTTATGGTCCTAACAATATAGAAGAAAGGGGATATTTTGAATGTTTCAATTTTCAAAAATGGAAGATAATTTAAAGTCAAGAAGTTCAAGATAATGAGACAAGAAGATATATAAAGACAAAGTTGTTTCGAGATAATTCAAGAATGTTCAAAGTTCAAAAAGATGAAGATACAAAGTTCAAGATATTGTCTAAAAAGTGTGACATGCTACAGTAACAGTGTCACAATCGCTGGCACTATAGTCGATAATATACTGAACACTATTTTGGCCATAACTTTTTCATTTTAGCTCCAATTTTTCTCCGAAAGAAATCGTTGGATTCGTATTTGAATTCTTCATCCAACAAGACTATAAAATCTAGGATTAAATCCAAAATCCTTTTTATCCTATTTATCTTATAAGATTGATACATTCCAAAATCGGGGTGTTACACGTGTTATCGTCACCTTGATGGAAACGAGTCTCCCCCGTAATTCAAGAGTTGCTTTGTAACACCCTAAAAATCAGGGCTAATTTAAACCTAAATTTAACAAGATTTAAACATAAAACTTCCAAACTGTATACATAAGTAGAGAATTACTATGAGGGTCATATTTACAGATATCAAATTCTACAAATAACCTATTAATCTAATCATGTAACTATAATCAGATTAACTAGGTTATCTAAGTAATCCATCAAAAATCCTTAATATACATTAACTTCTCCACTATTCCAAAAGCTCTCGTCCCACATCCCTTTATTTCCCGGAGCTAGTACCTGGTAAGAAAATATAATTTGAAACGATTAGGCTAACGCCTAGTGAGAACATTCGGTTTCAAAATAATACTTTTAAAATCAACGTAAACAAGGCATAACAGACCTGGTTTAACTTTTTCTTACCATATGTATCAACATCTTACGATGACGGGATTAAACCCGATTCCATGAATATGACCGACACCAAGTCAGTCATGATATCATGTTCCAGAGCCCACTACGAATCTCCACGGATTCTAGATTAATGCTCATATCCAAGAAATCACAATTACACATGTCAATTTCTTGGAAAGTAAGTAGAGATTACAATTAAGCCATGCCTATCTCTTTCCTTCCTTAGAAATAGGGAATTACGATTAACGCCCCGCCTATTCCACGATTTCACATTATAAAACGAAATGGGATTTACCATTAAGCGCCCGGTCTAAACCTCATTTCAACCAACGAGAATTACCATTAAGAGCCCGGTCTATTCCACGTTTATTACATCATAACACAAAATGGGAATTACCTTTAGAGCCCGGTCTATTCCACATTTATCTAAATCACGGGAATTACAATTAGCGCCACGCCTATTCCACGTGATTACAAAACACTAGTGCCTATGGATCCATTACACTTATTTGTACTCGTGTAGGTTATTACTTAATATAGATTCCTCATAGCATTCAGTATGAGCAGATCATATTTATACCACATAGATTCCTCATATCATTTAGTATGAGCAAATCTACTTTATAGATCTTTCATATCATTAAATATAAACAAATCATATTTAATATATCAATTTCTCATAATATAAGTTTAACAATTAATATCATCACTCACGATCCTTAATATAAATTTATATACACATTTGCCCATTTAGAACAAATAGTTAAAACTCATATAACCGTCCATCCAAAATTCATTCAGGAAATATCTCTTTATAAAAATATACCTTACCGTATGTTAAATACGTAATAAAAGGGTAAGGTAAGAATGAACTCACCTGACAGCAGTAACGTCACCCTTACTTCACTTCTTAAAGTTGTAAGGATTTTCGTCACCAATCTTCACAAAATCTGAAATACCCAAATACATATTGTACTGGTATCAATCTACTGTACAGGACCCTTAAAGACTAAGAATCCTAAATAACCAAAATTCTCGACACTTATCGCAACTCACTAATTGCGATAACACTTGTCGCAGCCTACTACTTGCGACACAATACTTGTCGCAACCCATTGTTGCGATATCCCCTACTTATCGCAACCAACTGTTGCGACATGCATCTTATCGCAACCAACTGTTGCGATATACAACTTATCACAACCAACTGTTGCGATACAACCACTCTTGTCGCAACCCAAAGTTGCGACATTCATACTTATCGCAACTATCAACATTATCGCAACTAACTGCGTTCATCTTTGTCTCAACTAACTGAAAACGTAATTAAGTCCAAATTGATACTTTTAAGCTATGCATGCACCTATAAATTTGCAGATATGCTTAAGACTACCAATAGAACATATTCATAAACCCAGATTTCTCATAACATTCAAAACATCAAAACCCAATTTCTAAACCCATAGAAAATTTCATAAACTTAGTAGGAACAATTATTGTGAAGACATACCTTAGTTTTCATCAATTTGAATCCTTAGATTTCTGCTAATTTTTCTGTTCTTCTTCTTCTTCTTTCCTTCTTCTTGCCGAGAGCAACACACACACACACACACCAAGGTTTGCAAAAGAAATGAAACAAATATATCATTTGTTTCTATTTTAATCACATGAGGCGGTGGTGGTGATATCTTTCATCACCTTAACCAAACAGCCCCCTCCATTTTCATCACTTGGCAAATAACACCCTCTAACTTATAAATTAAAATTAAAGTTTACCCCCTTAACTTATAATTCCAATAAAACACAAAACGTAACTTACTCGGGGATAAACTCTAAAATTAATCTATCAAATAATTATACTCAAATTATCATCAAAACCAAACGTAACACTTATATAGAAAATCGAGATGTTACAATACTCCCCAACTTAAAATGATTTCGTCCCCGAAATCAAATCTAATTAAATCAATGAGGATATCTAATATTCATATCCTCTTCAATTTCTAGTCTTACATACTTAATCACAGTAAAAAATCCAGGAAGAACAAGGACTCAACATTCCCTATTTTCTGGATCTTATATCCTTCAACATTACCCGCTCCCCAACTTAAAAACTTTGTAGATCTCCTTGAAGTAACCGTACAATCATCAAATCTTTACCCAACTATAACTTAATCTTATTTTAACCATTAAAGCATCTTTCAAAACAGTAACTGGTATAGCTAACTTTTAACAAATGATCATAGTACAAAAAGACAAGCTAACATACTATTTCATAATACACACGCATGTATATGATTAACAAGAAATATATACCGAAAGTACACCCAACGATCTTTTAATTACCTTCACCATCATGTAATATACTCAACCCGTTGGCCTTGGGATATTGGGTTTCTTCTCTTGATTTTCACTCTTCTTTAGCTTTGGACAATCTTTTCGATAATGGCCAGGCTGTTTACACTCAAAACATGTTAGTCCTTGTATGGGACAATTCCCCATGGTGTGACCACTCTTACCACACTTGAAACATTCTAGCCAAGTCACCCTACACGGACCATAATGTTTACTTTTACATTTTTGGCACCAATTCAGCTCCTGACGAGGCTCAAAATAAGTGTTATCAATAAGGGGTTTCGACCCATGCGAAGATTCCGATCGACCTTCCCCTTTTCTTTTCTCTCCTATGTGAGCTTTCTCAGCTTTATCTTTTGCATAAACTTCTTCCATGATCTTTGCTTCCTCAATCGTCTCTCTCAGAGTTAAGGCTTTAGCATTTCGTACTCGGGACATCATGTCCGCTGGCAAACCTTTCAAATAAGCTTTAATCTTATCTTTCTCAGTTGGAGCCACATGCCCCACTAAATTCAGTTTCTCCATGAAAGATTCAGTGTACTTCCGAACAGTTGAAGTACCTTTCTTAAGAGTCCGAAGAAATAAAAAAAAGTCCGAAACTCTTCTTCAATCCTGTCCATTTCGTTCTCGTTGCAATATTCCTCTAAAACCTTTTTCTTGAATGACTCCCATGTCATAACAGCTAAGATTGGAGCCGTTAGAGTAGACGTCACTATATTCCACCAAGTCAACGCATTACATCGTAACATTTGAGACCCAAATCTGACCTTTGATTTCTCATCACATTCACAAGCTCGGAAAGCTTGTTCCATCTCTCTAAGCCAATTCATGCATGCCACTGGATTGTCTGCTCCGGTAAACTCTGGCGGTTTACAGCTTAGAAACGTTTTATATGAGCAGACTCTTTCCACCCTCCTATTTGCATCTGTCACAGGATTACGAATTTGATTTATTACTCCAGTGTCAGTCTCCGTTCGTCGTAGTTCAGAACTTCGATCATTCAATGTTTTCATGAACGTCTCTGTTTGTTGTGTCATTGTTGTATTCATCATTCGCGTCATGTTCTCCATCATACGAGACTCCATTGTCGATTCCGGCGTTTCCTGATTGGCTGTACTGGTACTCGTTCTGTGTACCCGACTGTCCGCTCCTCCCAAAAATGTAACCTCGGCGGACTCTCATGAGTTTCACCTATTTTAGGTCGCTTTTCTACTGACAAATAAACTACGGCCCTATCCTCCGAAGAATTAGGAGACCTCGGTGGTGTATTCACCATCGTTCTGACATAACACAAGAAATAACCATAAGAAATGGTTACACATAACCAGATACACGAAACGTACTTTACCGCTCATTAGTCACTGTAATAATTTAGAAACAAGTATGCTTATGTAACAATATATCCATAATGACAGCAGCTAATTGAAATTGCAAACATACAATACATGAGAATCCTCGTCACCATCGTTACAGTACTAATTTCACGTATTTTCGTTGACTCTAAGACTATCCCGTCTTAGTAATTCTACCTATATCTCACGAATCATAACTTAATTCATCTCAGCTTAAGTCTAGGTATCTCACAAGCATACCCAGTTCACTTAAACTAAAGCTCTCATACCATATTGTAACACCCTAAAAATCAGGGCTAATTTAAACCTCAATTTAACAAGATTTAAACATAAAACTTCCAAACTTTATACATAAGTAGAGAATTATTATGAGGGCCATATTTACAGATATCAAATTCTTCAAATAACCTATTAATCTAATCATGTAACTATAATCGGATTAACTAGGTTATCTAAGTAATCCATCAAAAAGCCTCAATATACATTAACTTCTCCACTATTCCAAAAGCTCTCGTCCCACATCCCTTTATTTCCCGGAGCTAGTACCTGGTAAGAAAATATAATTTGAAACGATTAGGCTAACGCCTAGTGAGAACATTCAGTTTCAAAATAATACTTTTAAAATCAATGTAAACAAGGCATAACAGACCTGGTTTAACTTTTTCTTACCATATGTATCAAAATCTTACGATGACGGGATTAAACCCGATTCCATGAATATGACCGACACCAAGTCAGTCATGATATCATGTTCCAGAGCCCACTACGAATCTCCAGGGATTCTAGATTAATGCTCATATCCAAGAAATCACAATTACACATGTCAATTTCTTGGAAAGGAAGTAGAGATTACAATTAAGCCATGCCTATCTCTTTCCTTCCTTAGAAATCGGGAATTACGATTAACGCCCCGCCTATTCCACGATTTCACATTATAAAACGAAATGAGATTTACCATTAAGCGCCCGGTCTAAACCTCATTTCAACCAACGGGAATTACCATTAAGAGCCCGGTCTATTCCACGTTTATTACATCATAACACAAAATGGGAATTACCTTTAGAGCCCGGTCTATTCCACATTTATCTAAATCACGGGAATTACGATTAGCGCCACGCCTATTCCACGTGATTACAAAACACTAGTGCCTATGGATCCATTACACTTATTTGTACTCGTGTAGGTTATTACTTAATATAGATTCCTCATAGCATTCAGTATGAGCAGATCATATTTATACCACATAGATTCCTCATATCATTTAGTATGAGCAAATCTCCTTTATAGATCTTTCATATCATTAAATATAAACAAATCATATTTAATATATCAATTTCTCAAAATATAAGTTTAACAATTAATATCATCACTCATGATCCTTAATATAAATTTATATACACATTTGCCCATTTAGAACAAATAGTTAAAACTCATATAACCGTCCATCCAAAATTCATTCAGAAAATATCTCTTTATAAAAATATACCTTACCGTAATTTAAATACGTAATAAAAGGGTACGGTAAGAATGAACTCACCTGACAGCAGTAACGTCACCCTTACTTCACTTCTTAAAGTTGTAAGGATTTTCGTCACCAATCTTCACAAAATCTGAAATACCCAAATACATATTGTACTGGTATCAATCTACTGTACAGGACCCTTAAAGACTAAGAATCCTAAATAACCAAAATTCTCGACACTTATCGCAACTCGCTAATTGCGATAACACTTGTCGCAACCTACTACTTGCGACACAATACTTGTCGCAACCCATTGTTGCGATATCCCTACTTATCGCAACCAACTGTTGCGACATGCATCTTATCGCAACCAACTGTTGTGATATACAACTTATCACAACCAATTGTTGCGATACAACCACTCTTGTCGCACCCCAAAGTTGCGACATTCATACTTATCGCAACTATCAACATTATCGCAACTAACTGCGTTCATCTTTGTCTCAACTAACTGAAAACGTAATTAAGTCCAAATTGATACTTTTAAGCTATGCATGCACCTATAAATTTGCAGATATGCTTAAGACTACCAATAGAACATATTCATAAACCCAGATTTCTCATAACATTCAAAACATCAAAACCCAATTTCTAAACCCATAGAAAATTTCATAAACTTAGTAGGAACAATTATTGTGAAGACATACCTTGGTTTTCATCAATTTGAATCCTTAGATTTCTGCTAATTTTTCTGTTCTTCTTCTTCTTTCCTACTTCTTGCCGAGAGCAACACACACACACACCAAGGTTTGCAAAAGAAATGAAACAAATATATCATTTGTTTCTATTTTAATCACATGAGGCGGTGGTGGTGATATCTGTCACACCCCGCTAAAGCGGAAGTACGGGATGTCACAGTTCAAGGTTTCAATGCGTAAGGTAGAAGACAACACACAATCATCATGTCACAAAAGTTTACAAAAGTACATCATGTTTCAAAATACAAATTGTCCAAAAACAAAAATTGACATGATAAGGAAAAAGCGTTGGATGCCGCTACTTGTGATGTCTTCTAAAGTTCAACCTTACTTGATATTTTCTTAAAAGCATATAAATGAGAGGGTCAACTATTGAATAGTTGGTGAGTTCACAGGTTTTCGGTATGCATAACAGTTTTAATGCAAGTTTGTAAATCCGCACAGTGGATTGAGTATTCGATTGTAGTTATAAAGCAGTTTTGTAAATCCGTACAATGGATTAAGAGTTCGTTTGTCAACATGCGCAAGGTATAATATCGTATGCAAATATGTTAAAGTAATGAGCCCACTACCCAAACCTACTGACCGTACACGCCCCAAAGACACATGTTCCTCACAAACATGATAAGTTAGTCGGCAATTATGCACTCGCGAGGTGAGTGGGGTGTCAACCAAATAACGTTATCCATAATATACCAAGCGGCTCGCATAATGAGCTAATGGGTAATGTAGTTCGTACCGGGGACTTTCAAATAAATGTGAAACTCAGAATCGACTAACATAAACATATATATCATAGCGCATAAAAGTTCGTAGTAATGTAAATCAGTTTGAGTAAATGATACAACCGATGCGTAAGTAATTTGTAACATGTTTTTCACCCTAAAATGTACAAAATAGTAAAAAGGGGCTGTGAAAACTCACGGTGGTATGCGAAGATGTTTCCAAGAGGTTCACGATGCAAACCGCACAACGATCCTACTTCGATCCTACGAAGGTAAGGACACTAGTAAGATTCTATGCTTAAGTCTTAGTCCTTGATATCGCTTAGTTATCCAAATCATCATAAAATGCCTTTGTTGTGTTTAAGTTTATAAGTTATAAGGAATTAACCGAAGTTAGTAATCAATATATAATACGTTACATATGTTAGATTGAGGTTACCGCAATTTCGTCATGACGAGTGACGAAAAGGGTCTAAAGTTAGGAGTTATATATAGTATATATATATATACCGCAATTTCATCACAAGAATGATGAAAAGGGTTCAAAATGAAAAGTTAAAATATATAAAATGCATATACATATAGTATGTAGGTTATATTAACTTACATATGTTAGTATTACCGCAATTTCACCACAAGAAGTGATGAAAAGGGTCTAAGAGTTAGTTTGTAACCATAGCAGAAAGTTATCCTTTGCTGTCCAGAATTTGTTGTCACTTTCAGTTCGTTTTTGGATATCTTCCAGAGGCATTTGTGTTAAGATATTTTATGCCCATATAACTTAATGTGTTAGGAAACTTTTGGTATAAAACCCATAATTTTTGAAGGTAGATAAGTACATGAAATAATTCTTGACGTAAAATCACTACAGAAAGCTTTGCTGTTTGCGCACTGTTTTTGTGAAAAATGTTTGAAGGTCGAAATCTTGGAGTTTTTGAGTGAAACCACTTGGGTTCGAATCTTAACACATAAAAATTTAATTCCAGAAAATATTTCACCTTATTTGGATAATTGTTTAGTGAGATATGGCCTTGAAAAGTCAGTGGAAAAATCTGACAGATTGCTGTTGAAAATCTTCTTTAATTAAATGCACCATTTCCATTGGTTCTTTATGGGATCTTATTCTTTTTGTTTGGCCACGATTTTTGACACAACAATCTAACATTTTCAGATGAAAAGCTTCCTTTTAATTTACACAAGCTACATGCAAACAACTTAGACAAGTTATCTTGTCAAAACATTTTCAAAAATTGGTCATTTTGAGCTTTTTGTGAAAACATTCAAATAGTTCTTTCTTTGATCATTAACTTTGGTTTGATCATGGATTCATCACTCTTTTAATAACATGCAAAGTGTTATGGTGATGAATCTACAAACATTAAGATTCAAAGATATGTTTAGTGAAAACAACATTTAAAACCAGTGTAGGAGTAGAAGAAACTCAACAAAAATGAAAGAACAATACAAAGAAAAGTGTAGGCTTTGCACTACATATGAGTTTACCTTGAGGTTCTTGAGTTCTTGGAGTGTCTTGAGGTTAGAATGGCTGAATACTTGAGAGGATTCTAGTGAGAAAGAAGAGAGAAAAAGAGAGATTTCTTAGAGAGAAAACTTTGAGAGAAAAGTGAGAAATGAGGAGGGATTTGGAAATGGATGAAAAGTGAGAGAGAGGGGGGGTTTAAGGGGAGGGGAGGGCCGGTTTTGGGAAGAGGGGAGAGGGTGGAGTGTGGTGTTGGGTAATATGATGGTGTTTTATTTTTATTTTTATTTTTATTTTTAAATTTGAATTATTAACTAGTTTATCTATAATCTATAATACTTGTTTTTATAAAATATATATTTTTGCAAAGTATATATATATATGTATGTATTTAGGGTATTTTAGATTGGCATTTTATGAGATTTATGGATAATTCCCTTATTAAGGCAAATGCTAGGCAAAATTCTCAAATTTTCCTAACACTGTCGTTTTTACTACTAAGTTTGACTGTGCTGTCTAAAATATAGATAACTACAATGTTCAGTATAAATCTAACCTGAACGTAAGTTTGACGGTTGTCACAGTCTCCCCCGGTTAAAAGAATTTCGTCCCGAAATTCAAGAACTTCCATCCTTAACCGATTTGTTAGCAAAAAGGTGAGGATACTTATATTTCATGTAATCCTCTCGTTCCCATGTATACTCAGGCCCACACCTTGTGTTCCAATGAACTTTCACAATCGGAATATCCTTTCTCTTGAGACGTTTAACATATCTATCAAGGATTTCGCTTGGTTCTTCTATGATGTGTAGCTTATCGTCAATTCGAACTTCTTCTAGAGGTATGATCAATGAGTCGTCGACTAGACATTTCTTGAGGTTCGACACATGAAATGTATCATGGATGGCACTTAGCTCTTTAGGCAAATTGAGTCTATATGCTACCGGACCAATCCTTGCGGAGATCTCAAATGGTCCGACGTACCTTGGGCTCAATTTTCCTCTTTTCCCAAATCGTACTATTCCTTTCCACGGAGATACTTTTAGAAGTACTTTATCTCCAACTTGGAATTCTAAAGGCTTCCGACGATTATCCGCATAACTTTTCCGACGATCTCTGGATTCTTTAAGTCTGTCTCTAATGATTGCAATCTTGTCGGTAGTTTCTTGCACAATATCGGGTCTAGATAATTGTATGTCTCCAATTTCTAACCAAGCAAGTGGTGAACGACACTTGCGTTCATACAATGCTTCAAATGGCGCACACTGAATACTGGTGTGATAGCTATTGTTATAAGAAAACTCGACGAAAGGTAAGTGATTATCCCAACTTCCTCTGAAGTCTAACACACATGCCCGAAGCATGTCTTCCAACGTTTGAATAGTTCGTTCACTTTGCCCCTCCGTTTGAGGATGATAGGCAGTGCTCAAATTCAACTGCGTACCTAACGCTCTTTGAAGTGACTGCCAGAACCGAGATGTGAAACGGCTATCTCTATCTGAAATGATGGATATTGATACTCCGTGACGTGTAACAATTTCCTTGTTGTAGATCTGAGCAAGCTTCTCCATCTTGTAATCTTCTCGAATCGGTAGGAAATGTGCAGATTTCGTGAATCGATCTACTATAACCCAAATTGAGTCGTGCCCTTTGGCGGTTCTTGGAAGTTTGGTTATAAAGTCCATGGTTATTTGTTCCCATTTCCACTGGGGAATCTCCGGTTGTTGTAGCAAACCCGATGGTTTTTGATATACAGCTTTGACCTTTGAACAAGTTAAACATTTCCCTACGTACAAGGCGATATCTTTCTTCATTCCTGGCCACCAATAGTATTCCCTTAAATCCTTGTACATTTTATCCGCTCCCGGATGAATTGAATATCTAGACTTGTGGGCTTCATCCAGAACCGTTTCTCGTACGTTGTTAGCTTTTGGAATCCAAACTCTGTCCTTGAAATAACGTACTCCATCAATCTTAGTTTCAAATCTGCTTTCTATACCGTGAAGGGTTTCGTCCTTTAAGTTTTCCGTTTTCATTGCTTCGGTCTGAGCTTCAAGAATTCGAGTCTTTAAACTCGTTTGTACAAGCGCTCCCATTGCTCGTACACGTGAAGGTTTTACCCTTTCTTTTCTACTCAGGGCATCGGCCACTACATTGGCCTTACCTGGGTGATAGCGAATCTCGCAATCGTAGTCGCTGAGTAGTTCTACCCATCTCCTTTGTCTCATGTTGAGCATTTTCTGGTCTAGGATATGCTGAAGACTCTTATGATCCGTGAAAATAGTGCATTTAATGCCGTACAAATAATGTCTCCAAATCTTTAAAGCGAATACCACAGCTCCGAGCTCCAAGTCGTGCGTGGTATAGTTCTTCTCATGAACCTTTAGTTGTCTAGAGGCGTATGCTATAACCTTGTCCTTTTGCATCAATACACAACCCAAACCTTGATGCGACGCGTCACAATACACCACAAAATTATCCGTTCCTTCCGGTAACGCTAGGATTGGTGCATTGCACAGCTTTTTCTTCAGTAGCTGGAACGCCTCCTCTTGCGGTTCTCCCCAAACGAATTTCCTATCCTTTTGGGTCAGTGTTGTGAGTGGTTTAGCAATTTTTGAGAAGTTCTCGATGAATCGCCTATAATAACTTGCCAATCCCAGGAATTGACGAATTTCTGTTGGGGTTTTTGGAGCTTCCCACTTCTTAACGGCTTCCACTTTAGCCGGGTCCACGTGAATTCTTTTCTCTCCAATCACGTGACCAAGAAAGTGTACTTCTCGAATCCAAAATTCACACTTTGAGAATTTGGCGTACAGTTTCTGTTCCTTAAGTGTCTCTAGAATCACTCTTAAATGTTGTTCGTGCTCCTCTTTACTTCGAGAGTAGATCAAAATGTCGTCGATAAACACGATCACAAACTTGTCGAGGTATGGTCGGCATACCCTGTTCATTAAATCCATGAACACAGCTGGTGCATTCATTAAACCAAAAGGCATAACTAAGAACTCGTAGTGTCCATATCGTGTCCTAAAAGCTGTCATAGGAATGTCCTCTTCACGGACTCTTAATTGATGATAACCTGATCGAAGATCAATTTTTGATAAATAGGTTGCACCCTGTAATTGGTCGAATAAATCATCTATTCAAGGAAGAGGATATCGATTCTTGATCGTCAACTTATTCAGTTCCCTATAATCGATGCACATTCGAAACGATCCATCCTTCTTCTTGACAAACAGGATTGGGGCTCCCCAAGGTGAGGAACTTGGTCTAATAAATTCCTTGTCTAGGAGTTCCTGAAGTTGACTCGACAACTCTTGCATTTCAGCGGGTGCTAAACGATACGGTGCCTTAGCTACAGGTGCTGCTCCAGGTATGAGGTCAATTTGAAATTCAACTTGTCTAAACGGGGGAAGTCCAGGCAAATCATCGGGAAACACCTCCGGGTGATCCTTCACCACCGGAATATCTTGGATTCGCCTTTCCTCGGACTTCTTCTCAACTATGTGAGCCAAAAATGCAACGCACTTCTTCCTCAAATACTTATGAATCTTCTCACTTGACACTACTTCTAGACTCCTTCCAACTTTGTTTCCTTGTATAACGAGGGTTTCTACATCTTGCAAAGGTACTCTAATCGTCTTATCAAAACAACAGATCTCCGCTCGATTCTTGGATAACCAATCCATGCCTATTACTACGTCAAAACTCCCCAATTCAATAGGAATAAGATCGACGCTAAACAATTTATCGGCTGGATTCAAGGTACAATCTAAAATCACATCCTTAGCCTCAAATTTATGACCATTAGCAACCTCAATAATATAAGCATCCGACATTCTCCTAGATTCCAAGTCAATAAGTGGCCTAAATTCCAATGAAACAAAACTTCTATCCGCTCCAGTGTCAAATAATACTGATGCATATTGGTTGTTTAGGAGAAACGTATATGTCACCACATTAGGGTCGCGATGTGCTTCGTCAGCTCCAATGACAAATGCCCGTCCTCGAGCTTGACCTCCTTGATTTCCTTGATTGGCTTGTCTTGCTTGGTTCCCATTATTGATATTGTTCGGCCTCCTACCAAATCTCGGGCACATATTCCGGAAGTGATCCGGACTTCCACACTCGAAGCATGCCCTTCTCCCCCTACAGAATTTGGTGAGATGACCTGGCCGCTTACAATTGTCACAAACGGGGCAAGCTCCCTCATGATGAAGGTTGCACTTGTTGCATTTAGGGAATGGACCCTTGTATTTCCCTGGGTCCTGAGTTTTTACTCCGAAGTTTCTTACCACATTCCTATCCTTGCTTGCACTACCAAAGGTTTTCTTTCCTGACTGATACTCTGGCTTCCTCTTATTGCTGGCACTTCCCGATGTCAGAGTTCCCGCTCTTACTGCATCGTTCGTTAAAGTAGTTGCCAAGGCCACAACCGATTGGATTGTAGTCAGGTTTGACGAGGTGACCATTCCTCGGATCTCCGACGCTAATCCCCATAAGTATCGGTCGATTCTCTTGCTCTCGGGAGTGACCATATGAGGTACCAGTTTTGCGAGTTCATGGAAACGAGCTGTGTATTGGTCTATGTCAGCTCCTGTAAGATCCCACATTGGTTGGGGAGGGGAACAAAGGTTGCCTTATAGAAGGGACTTGATACCTCCCCTATCAGACGCGTTTTAAAACCGTGAGTCCAACCAAGTGTGTGGACAAAGCGGACAATATCTGGTACGGTTGACCTGGGATGTTACAGATGGTATCAGAGCCGGGAACCGAACTGGTGTGCCAGCGAGGACGCTGGGCTCCCAAGGGGGGGGGGGGTGGATTGTAAGATCCCACATTGGTTGGGGAGGGGAACAAAGGTTGCCTTATAGAAGGGACTTGATACCTCCCCTATCAGACGCATTTTAAAACCGTGAGTCCAGGTGTGTGGACAAAGCAGACAATATCTGGTACGGTTGACCTGGGATGTTACAACTTCGACCATGACGTGATTCCAGAATTCAGATTCCAGCTTTTGAAGTTCACTTTTGGGGCAGTACTCCTCAATGAGTAACTTTTTAAACTCCTCCCATGAGAGTCTATATGCATCTTCCCTTCCACGGGTTTGAACCTGGATGTTCCACCATGTTAGTGCCCTGCCTTGGAGTTGACAGGACGCATACTCCACCTTGCGGTCTTCCGAGCATTTGCTAATATGGAGTACCGACTCCATGCTATCGATCCAAGAAAGCAATCCTACGGCACCTTCCTTTCCGTAGAACTCCTTGGGCTTACAAGACATGAAGGACTTGTAGTTGCATCTGGTACTGTTACTACCCGGATTTCCTCCCCTACCTCCTTCATTCCCGCGGTTAGTATTAATGTCGACGGTTACTTGCGTGACTATGTTGGGTATTGCTTCTTGTATGCGTTGTGCTATGGTCCGTGTGATGTCGGGTGTTTGGTTTTCAGGATTATCTCCCGTGTGGCGAGTGGATCTTCTTGGAGGCATGATTCTAAAACACATTTGCCAAAAATTGTTTTGGTTAAAATTTTGTACAAATTTTTGAACTGGTATTTTCCACAAGTTTATACTATTACTTGAAATTTTAAAACAGTAAAGTTAAGTATAAGGAAAAGAGACGGGTTGATTGAAAGTTCACGTTTCCCCCAATGGGTTTCCATTCATCGTTCTATTAAATGCCGAAATTACAAAATTTCCGATGTTTATCATACATCGGTATCATATTGTTTGAAAAGGAAATACAACTTGAATACTTAAAATGCGTAAATTGGAAATAATAAGTAAAGAAAATGTTTTTCAAAAATCCCTCCAACATGCTACAACCCATCCACCTTTGTATCCGTACTATCCCAAGTATGCCCCAATCATGATCAAGAGCACCAACAGCAATAGCGCCATCCCCACAACCAAGCATGCCGCTTCCGCCCTCATGGCCATTCTTTTAGCCACTCTTGCACCATCTAGAGCTTGAGTCGAAACGATGGTCAGTTGGTGTGCTAGCTCCACCAGTTCTGTTAAGACCTGGCCTTGATGAGTCACCCTTTCTTGACAACCGTGCAACTCGGTTGTCATCGCCCTTATATGCTGATCCCTTGCCCAAGCCAACTCGGACATTTTCCTGATTGGCACGCCGGTGGCCGTACGTTGCGGTTCCGGTGCCTCCGGACGTGTTGATGTTAGTGTGACCCTTCTAGGAATTGGGACACTTTTCCTCGCCGTTTGCCTAACGTGAGGCCCGTTGGGGTTTTGTTGGAAGGTTATCGGAGTTGGTTGCAGTGGTACCGAGGTCGGTAACACTCTCGGTTCGTCATAGGGGTCTCGTTCACTTGACACTTCTTTCTCCGATTCAGTGCTACTAGAATCTTCATCTTCCCGGATGTTTGGTGGGTTGACTCGCGGTCGACCATTGACGTAACTCGACACATCGGCCGAGTAAGAATCGGAAGTGTAGGATGGTGATGATGACGACATAGTGAAACTGATGCAAAAGTGCACTTAATTACTAATCGCACAAGTGAAATGTCTATCCTATGCAATGTCTACGCACTATGCATGTTACTAGGGAGTGCAAGTGAAAATTGACATACTCCTACTATAACCATTTCTAGTCTCGCAATAACCTACCTTAATCGAACATAGGTGATCAGGCTATGTTTAATTAAAGTCTGTTAATACCATTCTAGACTTAGTTATACTAGTAGTAGGTTCAGTTGTTTTCATGTCAGTTTTGGATTTTGGTTATAGTTGGGTTTTTCCAATGAAAGACCGGTATTCTCTATAACCTTCGGCTCTGATACCATTTCTGTCACACCCCGCTAAAGCGGAAGTACGGGATGTCACAGTTCAAGGTTTTAATGCATAAGGTAGAAGACAACACACAATCATCATGTCACAAAAGTTTACAAAAGTACATCATGTTTCAAAATACAAATTGTCCAAAAACAAAAATTGACATGATAAGGAAAAAGCGTTGGATGCCGCTACTTGTGATGCCTTCTAAAGTTCAACCTTACTTGATATTTCCTGAAAAGCATGTAAATGAGAGGGTCAACTATTGAATAGTTGGTGAGTTCACAGGTTTTCGGTATGCATAACAGTTTTAATGCAAGTTTGTAAATCCGCATAGTGGATTGAGTATTCGGTTGTAGTTATAAAGCAGTTTTGTAAATCCGTACAATGGATTAAGAGTTCGTTTGTCAACATGCGCAAGGTATAATATCGTATGCAAATATGTTAAAGTAATGAGCCCACTACCCAAACTTACTGACCGTACACGCCCCAAAGACACATGTTCCTCACAAACATGATAAGTTAGTCGGCAATTATGCACTCGCGAGGTGAGTGGGGTGTCAACCAAATAACGTTATCCATAATATACCAAGCGGCTCGCATAATGAGCTAATGGGTAATGTAGTTCGTACCGGGGACTTTCAAATAAATGTGAAACTCAGAATCAACTAACATAAGCATATATATCATAGCGCATAAAAGTTCGTAGTAATGTAAATCGGTTTGAGTAAATGATACAACCGATGCGTAAGTAATTTGTAACATGCTTTTCACCCCAAAATGTACAAAATAGTAAAAAGGGGCTGTGAAAACTCACGGTGGTATGCGAAGATGTTTCCAAGAGGTTCACGATGCAACCCGCACAACGATCCTACTTCGATCCTACGAAGGTAAGGACACTAGTAAGATTCTATGCTTAAGTCTTAGTCCTTGATATCGCTTAGTTATCCAAATCATCATAAAATGCCTTTGTTGTGTTTAAGTTTATAAGTTATAAGGAATTAACCGAAGTTAGTAATCAATATATAATACGTTACATATGTTAGATTGAGGTTACCGCAATTTCGTCATGACGAGTGACGAAAAGGTTCTAAAGTTAGGAGTTATATATAGTATATATATATACCGCAATTTCATCACAAGAATGATGAAAAGGGTTCAAAATGAAAAGTTAAAATATATAAAATGCATATACATATAGTATGTAGATTATATTAACTTACATATGTTAGTATTACCGCAATTTCACTACAAGAAGTGATGAAAAGGGTCTAAGAGTTAGTTTGTAACCATAGCAGAAAGTTATCCTTTGCTGTCCAGAATTTGTTATCACTTTTAGTTCGTTTTTGGATATCTTCCAGAGGCATTTGGGTTAAGATATTTTATGGCCATATAACTTAATGTGTTAGGAAACTTTTGGTATAAAAACCATAATTTTTGAAGGTAGATAAGTACATGAAATAATTCTTGACGTAAAATCACTACAGAAAGCTTTGCTGTTTGCGCACTGTTTTTGTGAAAAATGTTTGAAGGTCGAAATCTTGGAGTTTTTGAGTGAAACCACTTGGGTTCGAATCTTAACACATAAAATTTAATTCCAGAAAATATTTCACATTATTTGGATAATTATTTAGTGAGATATGGCCTTGAAAAGGCAGTGGAAAAATCTGACAGATTGCTGTTGAAAATCTTCTTTAATTAAATGCACCATTTCCATTGGTTCTTTATGGGATCTTATTATTTTTGTTTGGCCACGATTTTTGACACAACAATCTAACATTTTCAGATGAAAAGCTTCCTTTTAATTTACACAAGCTACATGCAAACAACTTAGACAAGTTATCTTGTCAAAACATTTTCAAAAATTGGTCATTTTGAGCTTTTTGTGAAAACATTCAAATAGTTCTTTCTTTGATCATTAACTTTGGTTTGATCATGGATTCATCACTCTTTTAATAACATGCAAAGTGTTATGGTGATGAATCTACAAACATTAAGATTCAAAGATATGTTTAGTGAAAACAACATTTAAAACCAGTGTAGGAGTAGAAGAAACTCAAAGAAAATGAAAGAACAATACAAAGAAAAGTGTAGGCTTTGCACTACATATGAGTTTACCTTGAGGTTCTTGAGTTCTTGGAGTGTCTTGAGGTTAGAATGGCTGAATACTTGAGAGGGTTCTATTGAGAAAGAAGAGAGAAAAAGAGAGATTTCTTAGAGAGAAAACTTTGAGAGAAAAGTGAGAAATTAGGAGGGATTTGGAAATGGATGAAAAGTGAGAGAGAGGGGGTTTAAGGGGAGGGGAGGGCCGTTTTTGGGAAGAGGGGAGAGGGTGGAGTGTGGTGTTGGGTAATATGATGGTGTTTTATTTTTATTTTTATTTTTATTTTTATTTTTATTTTTATTTTTATTTTTGAATTATTAACTAGTTTATCTATAATCTATAATACTTGTTTTTATAAAATATATATTTTTGCAAATTATATATATGTGTATGTATTTAGGGTATTTTAGATTGACATTTTATGAGATTTATGAATAATTCCCTTATTAAGGCAAATGCTAGGCAAAATTCTCAAATTTTCCTAACACTATCGTTTTTACTGCTAAGTTTGACTGTGCTGTCTAAAATATAGATAACTGCAATGTTCAGTATAAATCTAACCTGAACGTAAGTTTGACGGTTGTCACAATATCTTTCATCACCTTAACCAAACAGCCCCCTCCACTTTCATCACTTGGCAAATAACACCCTTTAACTTATAAATTAAAATTAAAGTTTACCCCCTTAACTTATAATTCCAATAAAACACAAAACGTAACTTACTCGGGGATAAACTCTAAAATTAATCTATCAAATAATTATACTCAAATTATCATCAAAACCAAACGTAACACTTATATAGAAAATCGAGATGTTACATGCTTCCCGTGTATATGTTCAAGCGCGGAACATTGTGTGGAATTGGAATTACGATAAAATGCTACCAATACGGACCAGGTAACATTTAAATTATGTATTGATACCTTTCTATGTATAAATGTATTTATGTAAGATCTCACTAACCTTCTAGCCTAACACTTGTTGTGGTTATATTGGTTTAAGGTCCCACTAGTGGCGGGTCTAGGACGGGTTGAGTTGCCGACTATGGCTAGCAACGGGTAGGGTATGGGTCGTAAGGGTTAATCCGTTATCCAAACGGGTAATTATCCTTCTTATAAAATCTTTATCCATATCCTACCCTACCCATTAAATATAGCGGGTAACGAAACGAGCAATGTATAAATGGTAAAACAAAGTTTCATTTTGAATTACAATTGATATTATTAAATCTCAAATATATAAGTAAAACATAAGTTCATAAATATAGTTATTATTTTTTATATCTAATTTGTATAGTAAACATTTGATTATTATTAAAATATAATCATAGTGTAATATTTTTTAAATAATTTTTTTTAATACTAACACTTTTCATTGTATTTTTTTTCGTGAACCCGTCTTGTTTCTCCTCTAATCATCATCAAATCTTTTGCTCGATAAATATGAAAAAATAAATTATACACATTAATATATGAAAACATTATAAAAAATATTAATAATTTACTTAATATAATTATGTATATATACATACACTAATATCTAATTATATATGTATATATTATATCGTAACGGGTAACGGGTAATAGATAATGAAAAATTGTTTATCCATACGCTATCCACTAAAAATTCTGGTAAACGGGTATGGGATAAGTGGATAAAAGTTTCTTTATCCATCCCCTAATCCAAAGGGTTAAAACATAGCGGGTAACATGTTTACCCTTACCCCTTGCCAGCCCTATATTGTCTACCAATGTGGTTAAGGGCACTTAAGGAGTCGGGCTATTTTGGGATCTTTTGTGAAGAACGATATTTTTGGATGACATAGTGACACCCATTTTAATCTTGTTGTTAATAGTCTAGATTAAGTAGGTTGTTATAATTATATCTCATTACATTGATACTACCAGTTGTACAAACTTCCCCATTGTTAGGTTATAGTTGTCTTGATGTTTGGAAGTTTTATTTTATTTGTTTCCGAAATTCCCTATTTCATCGTTTAAATTTTAGGGTGTTACACCTTTAGACCTTGGCGATGTGTTTGTGTATGTTGTCTTTTTCAATTGATCACATCATACCCTTATTACTCCTCTCTTGATGGCACCATTGACCATATAAACCTGTTAGGCGTTATAGAACTTGTAAATTACATCTCCTCGATGGGTAGGCATGGGAATGGGGCCCGACCCGTCGGGGAACCCGATCCACCCGCCTCGATTGGGAATAGGGATTCCCCGCTAAACCGGGGATGGGGACGGGGACGGGGACGGGCATGACACTCCCCGCCCCGCCCCACCCTGTTATATATTTAAATTAATAAGTTAAATATATATTATTTATTTAAACTAGATCTGAAACATCCAAAACCCAGGACAAATTTAAACCATAAAATTCCACAAAGTTAACCATAATTTCATCCAACTTTTATACTTAAATGGAGAATTAGTAATGAGGGTTCACATACACAAATTGAACTTATCAAAACAACCTGCTAATCTAATCCTAAACATTAAGATCAGATTATACTAGTTGTTTAGACCATTCACCAAAACATCCTCGTATATGCTAACTTCTCCATTCATCACCAAAAGTTGAGTATCAGAAATCACTCGTCCCTCATCCCGCTATTACTTCCCCGAGCTCGTACCCGGTAAGAAAATTTAATTTGAAACGATTAGGCTTACGCCTAGTGAGAACATCCATTTTCAAATTAAAACTTTATAAGTTTTGGAAACCAATGTAAACAAAGCGTATAAACAAATCTGGTTTGCCATCATTCTTACCGTACATATAAACATCTTGCGATGACGGGAACATACCCGATTCCATGAATATGACTAACACTCAGTAAGTCATATCTTCACGTTCGAGAGCCTACTACGAATCATCACAGATTCTAGATCATTGCTCATGTCCAAGAAATTACAATTTAGTTTATGCCTATTTCTTAGAGTGGAAGTAGAGATTACAATTTACTTTATGACTATCTCTTACCTTCCCATAGAAATCAGGAATTACGATTAACTCTCGCCTATTCCTAAATTTCTCATCACAATACGAAGTGGGAATTACAATTTACTTTATGCTTATTCCTCATTTCATGTCAACGGGAATTACAAGTTACTTTATGTCTATTCCACATTTCACATCATAATACGAAATGAGAATTACAATTTACTTTATGCCTATTCCTCATTTCATGTCAATGGGAATTACAAGTTACTTTATGTCTATTCCACGTTTCACATCACAATACGAAATGAGAATTACAATTTACTTTATGCCTATTCCTCATTTCTCATCACCATACGAAATGGGAATTACAATTTACTTTATGCCTATTCCCCATTTCAGGTCAACGAGAATTACAATTTACTTTATGCCTATTCCACGTTACAATTAATGCAGTGCCTATGGATCCATTACACTTACTAGCATACGTGCATATTTACTCGAACGTACAAAACATTTCATATCATATTCTCAAAGCTAAGAATCCCAAATAATCTATCATACCCTTATTCTCAATTGTCCCTCTTCGGCGACTTAGCACGGGGGTTCCGCTACCCGGTTAGCGGATGGGGTCAAGGGGCAACGCCCCCAGATTTTTTTAAGAAAAGCTTAACCAGATAACACATCCGAAAACTATATCCGGAAAATCCCTTATCCATAACCCAAATCCGGAAAACTCATCCGGGAAAGTATTCCGGACTCAAAGTCCGGAACCATCCGGTATCAAATCCAAACTTACCCGGAGTCTGGTACCCACCCGGTACAAATCCGAAATCCGATATCAAATCCGATACCAATCCGGAATCCGGTATCAATTCCGATACCAATCCGGAATTCGTTATCGATTCCGATACCAATCCGGAATCCGGTACTCATCTTCCGGACTTCACCCATTTTACCCAGTTCCTCTATTTTTCATTCATTACTCAAAAAATCAATTTATATCCATTCATACAGATATCATTACTTTAACAAAACCCATTCAGTTCAACTTATCAATTCTATTAAGACAAAATTAAAGGATGAACTCACCTGGGCGTAATTCGAAATCAACCGAGACTCAATTCAAATTGATTTCACCTTCAAGCTTCCACACGAACTAACCAATACCAAAATCAAATCAGTTTAAACTACTTATTGATTTCTAAGAGATTGAATTCCAAACTATAATTCAACTCTTACTGTAACAATTTCAAGACTTTAGAAACTTTCTCTTAATTCCCCTGCTTGTTAAACTGACTTCAGGACTCAAATGGAGATATTATCTCAATTCACAGCCGACTCCAACTTTAAATATCGGTTATAAATTTCAATTTTGACCCTCAACTTAACCAAAATCAAAATTTAAATCCAACTATACCCAATTACAATTTTGATCCCTTAACTTCAAACTCTTAACTTATCCAAATTCAAATTACAAAGACAACGAAACTTTCGAGGTGTTACAAAATCGATAATTCATAATTTCCTATTTCCTAACTAGGTTTAAAATTGTTATTTTTCGGATGTTAGTATGTATTTTGGACGTCAAATCAATATATAATTACTCGATATGATTTTTGATATTACTCGATATGTTTTGGTACATGTGACGTTAACTTTTTTTTTGGATTATGTTGAACTTCTTTTGGTTTTATGTTTTTTTTTGAAACGGAACAACCATTCATTAAACAAGGAACATTACAAAACAAGGAACACCAAAGTGAAAGGACTTAAGAACAACAAAAGGAGAAAGACAAGACATTAACGGAAGTGACTCAAAAGCCGCTTCGTAACCTCGTCTATCCACCGCTAGGATAAGACCCCAATCGTTCCAACTGGAGGAAATCAACGTCTGATTCCATGGTTTTCTCGCAAAAGCAGATCTGAAGGTAAGAGAAAAGTGGGAAGGTGCCACTTTGAAGTTTTCTCCTTGATGAAAGTGGATAAAATACACTCTACTTGTTGTGTTTTCCTGGGGCCTGCTTTGACTGGAACTAAAGACTAAAAAGCCACAAGGGATAAAGATCCACACAGGGATTTTGAGAGCCACAAAGGGAATAAGAGCCACAAAGAGAAACGAAGAACCGGGGCGGCACAAGACGGTAGCGCTAGGCAGCGATCGACGGCGGCGGCAGGCGGCGGCGGCGGCAGGCGGCGGCGACAGGCAGCGCAGCAGGAAGCGGCAGGCAGCAACGGTCTCGTTCAGCGGGCGGTGGCCGTCGGCACGGCAGCGACACTCCCTCTCACTATTCACAGTCACACACAAGGCCTACGAAGGTGGATGTGGCAAGGTGGTGGTGGAGATATGAAGGTGGTGGATGGCGGCGCCTGTGTTGAGAGTAAAAGGAGAGAGGTGGCCGATGGGGTGGGGGAGGCGTTAGGGTTTTGCTTTCTAGAGAGAGGTAGGAGGTTGTTTTGGTTTTTGCTTTCTAGCTCTTTTGGTTTTATGTTATTAATTACTATATGATGTTGTTTTTTTTGTATTAATATAAATTTTTTTGTATCGGGGAAAAAATCCTCGTTTCCCCGTTGGGGATCCCCGTTCCCCGGTGGGGATGGGATGGGGATATGATCATATTCCTCGACGGGGACGGGGATGGGGATTGAGGTCCCCGCCCCATTCCCATGCCTATCGATGGGCTACCTTCTTGATATTTGTTTTTGCTTCTCAGAACATTCTCTCATATGTTTCTATCTTCTTTTTACCCAATCTTTTGCAGTTGTAAAACGAGAAAATGAAGATGTTGTAGAACACCATACAGAAAAGTTGAAAACACGCTCAAAGATTTGGAGAAAGGTAAGATCGATTTTGATTTCATTACGAAGTTGGTAGTAACATTTCTCGATACAATATGAGCGTCTCTTAAAATTGTTGCAACTCTTTTGTGTTATTAGAACCTATACCAAATTAAGAAATCCAAAAAATGTAAACATAACACACCCCTGGTTTAGTCCCATACCATTCCTCTTGGGGCACTTATTGTGCATGGATAAGCTTTTTCTAATAATTTGAAAGAACACAATGGATTATCTCAAGATTTTTTCTGATAGCATAGTTTAAGTTTTCGTCTTACGATGTAGATGGTCTTCCTTCTGTGTGTACTTGCCAACTTATGTAATAAGAAACATAGCAACAATCGCCGATGTAGGAATTTGTTGACTATAATTGTTGGATGTTTGAGTTTGAACAGTCTGATTTCTCTAACTATCCATAGAGCATGATATGTCTTAACCAACATTGTATTATAGAATGCACGCCAATGAATTCTTTTAGTTGATTACAATAAGGTGATACAACTAATTTTATAACTACATTAAACCTTGTAAGATTGTAAATATAAGCATATTCAAGGCATCCATAAGAAGTTGTACAATCGTTTTTACAACTATACCTAATCTCAGCGTGAACAATTTGTGTTGTAAATAAATATAAATATGAAAAAAAGAACTTGGAATCAAAGAATTTATCGAACTATTAATATTTAAATGAAAGATATGATTAAAGTATTTTGATTATAATTACTCAAACAACTTTGGTTCTTTTGAAATACCTTTGAAATCATTGACAATCGTCATCGAATTAAGTTCTTTGATGCATCGATCAAGATCGAAGATACATGGAAACCCATTAAAAAGGGCCATGGATTTTGATGGATCTAGAGTTTGAACATTTGTTTTCGTTAATTCATGGAAAAAGGATTGATTTTTGACATCAATATTATTTTTTCTTTATTTTTAAAGAAATATTTAATCTACCAACTCAAAAATCCAAAAAGCACAGATTTTCTCACATTTTTCCCTTTTATTTTTTCTTGGGTTTCATTTCGTCACTAATTTCTCTCCTTTCCGTGGCGGAATCGCCATTTCAGCACCTGCAAGGCTGCAATTCTTCATATCAAGTCCTTGTACATTTACCTCTGAAGAGGTATTTCATTTCGTCCTCTGCTGAAATGGGTTCTCTGATCGACCTTAATCTTTATCCCGATTCTCCTGTGATGGACACCACCACTGATGTTGCCGAAGCCACTACTGCCTTAACCCTGAGTATCCCAAAACTCGAACCTAAAGAAGAACCTTTTGACGAACCACCTCATACTAATTCATCAAACCCTAACCTTAATTTCACTCTCAGCACACACCCCGACACATCGCAACCTGCTCAGCAACAACCCGTCCCAAATGAAACCGATGTTTATTCCGAATTCAACAGGATTTCGGAGCTGTTCCTCACCGCTTTCTCAAAGAAGACGGATAAATATGACGAAACTGCTGGTTTATTGGATCCGAATTCACAATCACAAGCAATTGTGCCGGTTCCCCAAGAAAACCAGCATTCGGTGGTCTCTGATTCCTCTCGTCGGAGGAATAATCAGCGGTCTTCTGAATTAGTTAGGGTTACAAACCTCGGAATCGATGACGAAAGGTATTTCCGAGACGTTGTTAGGAAAACCAGGATGATTTACGACTCTCTTAGGGTTTTAAGTGCGATGGAGGATGAGAAGCGTAAGTCTAATATGTATGGGCGTCATCCCCGCGCGCGAGGCGATTTGAAATCTGCTTCTGTGATGAAAGATCGTGGTCTTTGGTTGAATCGCGATAAAAGGATTGTTGGTGCGATTCCAGGGGTTTATATTGGCGATGTTTTCTTTTTCAGAATGGAGCTCTGTGTTGTGGGAATGCATGGTCTGCCTCAGGCAGGGATTGATTACTTGACCTCGAGTCAGAGTGCAAATGGAGATCCAATTGCTACCAGTATAATTGTTTCGGGTGGATATGAAGATGATCAAGATGCTGGTGATGTTATTATATATACAGGCCATGGTGGCCAAGATAAAAACAGCAGGCAGGCCAACCATCAGAAATTGGAGGGTGGGAATCTTGGCATGGAGCGGAGTATGCATTATGGTATTGAGGTACGTGTTGTTCGTGGTCTTAAATATGAAGGTAGCCCAAGTGGCAAAGTGTATGTTTATGATGGGCTGTATAAAGTTGTTGATTCTTGGCTTGAAGCTGGAAAATCTGGTTTTGGTGTTATTAAGTTTAAGCTTTTGAGGATAGAAAATCAACCCGAAATGGGAAGTGCGATTCTTAAGTATGCTGAGACTCTTAGGAATGGACAAATGGAGGTTAAACCGAAGGGATATATCTGCTCAGATATGTCGAGAAAGAAGGAAAACGTTCCAGTGCTTCTATTCAATGACATTGACAATAATCACGAGCCAATGTTCTATGAGTATCTTGTCACATCTGTTTTTCCTCCCTTTGTGTATCAACTTGGGGGCAACGGGAACGGGGGCGGATGTAATTGTGTGTCTGGATGTTTGGACGATTGTCTTTGTGCTGCAAAGAACGGTGGTGCATTTGCGTATGATCACAATGGCCTACTTGTCAAAGGAAAACCATTAATATTCGAATGTGGACCATATTGCGGTTGTCCTCCCACTTGTCTGAATCGAGTCAGCCAAAAGGGTATTAGGAACAGGTTCGAAGTGTTCAGGTCAAGGGAAACTGGTTGGGGAGTTAGATCATTGGACTTGATACCAGCTGGTTCTTTTATTTGTGAATACACCGGAGTTATTCTCACAAGACAGCAAGCCCAACTTTTTGCCATGAATGGGGATAATTTAGTCTATCCAAACCGGTTTGGTGAGAGATGGGCTGAATGGGGGGATTTATCCCAAATATTCTCCGACTATGTACGCCCATCGTATCCCTCCATACCTCCACTTGATTTTGCAATTGATGTTTCAAGAATGAGGAATGTTGCTTGTTACATGAGCCACAGTTCGTGTCCAAATGTTTTAGTTCAGCTGGTGCTGTATGATCATTCCAATTTTGCATTCCCTCACCTAATGCTGTTTGCTATGGAGAATATTCCTCCTATGAGGGAACTGAGTCTTGATTATGGCGAGACTGATGAATGGACCGGGAAGCTGGCCATTTGTAACTAAATCAACTTCAAGCAGCTTTTGTGTACCTGAATGCAGATTCGGGGATGCGTGATGCACCAAGGTAATTACACTTTTTCATCCTGTTATTTTGTATTAAGCTAACTGAGTTCTATTAGATGTACCAATGCATGTCTTATCTTGTACCTTTGAATGCTTGTTCATCCTGTTATTTTGTCCATTGTCCATATTATATTTTAGTTCCAACATTGGATTGCAATTATTATATGAAGCATTTATTGGTGGTGGTATCTATAGGTTTCTCTGAGTTGGGGATGTGAATCCTATCTTACATTTCCTGGCTGTGGAAACTATTTGTTCTCTCTTATAGCTATTGGATCCTCCATCAGATTAATTTCTCATCTTCTGTTTATGGACCATTGGATTTTTTGTCGTATTCATAAGTTCTTGTTTTTATAAGCAACATCGACGTAATTTTTTTTCCCTCTATTGCTCCTTATAAGGGTTAGTGTTAAGGGAAAATATGGTGGTTATTTGGTTATGAATTTTCAGTATAGAAGGATCGGGGCTGATCTCTAGCCCTATTATGAAATTAAGAATCCTAGAGCTCGTTTGTGTAGCTTGAAATTGAGAGGCAAGTAGCGCAAACTTAGAGAGTGTTACTAATGAACAGTGACATTAAACCTTTTGAAGCTTTCGATGGCGATGGAATGGAATAACGAGAAAGAAATTACTGAAAGAATCAAGTGAACATATTATTCATACGTGGCCAAATAAGGAGGCCTAAATGACATAAATAAATATGAGTATGAGTTACGGTAAGACACTTCCGCCAAACAATAAGCTTATCAGGGTTATTTTAACTATTGGAGCATCATTGCATTATGTTAAGAATGTTGAGACTTGAGACATAAACTCCAAATGTCCAGAAAGGAGTATGTTCTGAAAATGTTTAAAATAGGTGCTCGGTGAAACGTTAATGATTCTAAACCGCTTAGAGAGACATGAAGAAGTTTGAAAAATCGCCTGCATTGATGGACTGATGCAGGAATGAGAAGTGTAGTTTGGAACAACTTTATGTTGTTGGCCTTTAAATATGTTTAACACAAGCAGGGCTAGTGCTGATATCTGTAATAGACAAGTTTTATGCATATATAATTGGAAGTATAAAATAAATTTCGTCATTGACCTAGTAAATTTGTAGGCTACTATGGACGGGTGGAGAGTGAGGTAGAGGGTGGGATGGGGGGAGGGTCCGAGAGCCACAGGTGTAACGTTTTGGGGGGGGGGGGGGGGTCTTTGGCGGCAGTCTTGCCATAGGTTAGGGTTAACCAGGAGTGGCACATTTGGCTTACTTACATGTCCTATGGTTCTACCTTTCTTTGTTTTTACTACTCTCTCTGTCCCAAAATGAATGTCCACAATGAAAAAGACACATTTTTAAGAGAGTGTAATTATTACACTTTTTAGTTAACTAAATGACAATTTTACGCTTAATAATAGAGGGGGTAATGAATTTCTCCGTCTCATAATCAAGGGTAAAATTGGAACATAGGCACTTATGTGGACACTTAATTGGGACAGAAGAAGTATGTTAGCTTCTCGTTCTTTCTTCTGTAACCTTTTCATCCTTACTGCTTTTACATAAATCTTCATACTTCATCAAAAATGCCTCACACACTATATCAGCTTTTCAAAACAGTGAAATCTTTCAAATTTTTGACAAGCTGTTCGGCTAGCTCAAGACTTCCCCAAAACTTTGACGCAAAAGCTTTACTCACACCGGACCTTTTAATTCCTTTGGATAGAGGTAAAGTCTGCATACATCCTACCGCCAAACTATTCTTTTGAGTGGACATACCGTGTACGTTTGGTTTGGTTTATTGGACACAATGACTTTCATTCACACCTGTCTTGCCATTAGACAATAGGTTTGACTTTCATGGTCTGGTTTATTGGACTTCCATAAGTTTAGTTTAGATGGCAAGATGTTACCGTAGAAAAATAAGCTTTGAATCTATTTTATTCGAAGAGAATGATGCCTTTAAATAACTTGTTCAAATAAGAAATTATTTGGTAATAAATACGAAATATTCTAGACTATTTACGGAGATTATACGTTAACCTATAATTAATATAAATACAGATTCTAATACTGAATATACATAATTGGTTTCCTACTCTAGCAGGATACTAAATCAATTGATTATATTTTCTACACCCTCCCTCAAGTTAGTGCATAGAGGTTCCAGAGGCTCAACTTGCAAACTAGCACAAAGAAACTTTCTTTTGGTAGACTATAGACCTTTAGTTAGTATATTCAACATGTTCCTTACTGAGAATGTATGCAACACATAATTCGTTTTCATCAATTTATCTTTAATGGAGTGTTTATCACCTCCAACATGCTTGGTTATGTCATTATGAACCGGATTATGTGCTATGTTGATTGTGGATTTTTGGTCACTATACAATCTTAATGGCTCGGTTCTCTGAAGTTCTTCTGCTTCAACACTACTTTGGAATATTATCGGTTGCTTCATACTTCACATGACTAGGTTTCCTTGAACCTTAGTAGTCAATCCCCTGTCTTCAACTGAGCTTGCCCAATCTGCTTCTGTAAAGGCTTCATGACTATATTCTTTGTTCTTTTTAAATAAGAATCTAGGAAAAGTTCCTAGTGTGCCTTCTTGAATAACACATGAGTTTATACATGGCATCCAAGTGTTCATTTAGAGGATTGTGCATGTATTGACTCCCCGAAGTCACAACGAATGCAATGTCGGGTCCTGTATGAGATACGTAGATTAGTTTGCCCACTAATTGCTTATACATCCCTTTGTCTACAGTCTCTTCTTTTGTTGCTTGTTTGTGCTTGCCTTTTTGGTTTAACCGGTGTTGCTAAATGCTTACACCAACTCATTTCAGTTTCTTTGAGAAGATCCATAATCTATTTACTCTATGATACAAAATTACTTGTTTTGTTCTTGCGACATCCGTTCCTAGAAAGTACTTCATTAGTTGAAGATCTTTTACTTTAATTTCTTGGCTAACATGCCTTTAAGCTTTTCTTGCTCTTTGTAATCATCACTGGTTACTAACATGTCATTAAAATAGACGATGAGGATAATAATCTTGCCATTCTGCGAGTGTTTGAAGAATAAGGTGTGCTATGGCTGAGCTTGTTTGTATTCATTTTTATCACCTAATCGAGTCTTTTGAACCATGCTCTTGAAGATTGTTCATACCATAGTGGGATATTTACAAGGGATAGACATTCTCCATTCCACATATTCTTTGAACCCCGGAGGAATGTCTATGAAAACTTCTTCCAAATACTCGTTAAGAAAGCATTTTTGATGTCGGGCTATTCGAGATTGGCTGCAATTGATTGTAGAACTCTAACCGTGTATAATTAGGCACAATTTCTTGCTGACGATAACAGCAAGCCAGAAAGAAGTTCTTACCAGTGTATTGAACTTCTTGTTGGCGATGACAGCAAGCCAGAAAGATCTTATTGTAGTCCACGCCAAATTGTACCCCACCTCGCTTTATATCGATCTATTGTGCCACCTGCTTTGTGTTCAACTATAAACACCCATTTACATCGCGACTACGTGTTTATCTCTAGAGGAGCTTACATTAAGTTCTGGAGGATCAAGAATTGTTTTAGGAAGACAAACATCCCAACTAGGAATATCACAAATATATCCTCCCCGAAGAGAAAGGTTGGGATAGAAAGGTTTTTCATTGGATTTAACGTCGAAGGATACATGCATACGACTAATAGGAGAACTATAGCATTTGTACCTTCTTTTTGTATGAAGTGCCCAAAGAAAGGCACTTTAGAGCTCGATGATCAAATTTAGAATGATTTGAGCCAAGGATATGAACATAAGAGGTACTCCCAAACGTTTTTAAGGGAAGACTAGAAACAAGTTGTGTATGTGGATTAGAGGTGATCATTTGCGGGCTTTGGCCGGGTCTAGCCTAGTTATCTTGTCCAACAGGCCTAATATAGTAAACCCAAGCCTATATTTACGGGCTTGATAACTTGCCCGCTATGCTGTTAATATCGACGATATTGCGGTGATATATCGGATATCGACCCTTCACGAAATATCGGTTTCGCTAATAGCGGCACAATTTGCCAATATTACACAAATATCGGTCCGATATAGCGATATTTGAGATAGCTTTTTTTTGCATACAAAGCTGCTGTTTGGGATTTTTTTAATGATTATTAGGCTTTTATTTATATCAATTATTTACTTGGGCTCGTTTATGAACATTTTTCTTATTTTGTTTTTTGAAACTTGTCTAAGTTGATGTTTTGATGGTGAAACTATATTTTTAATTAATGCATATGATGTGTTTATGGATGCGTACACACACACGTATATATATATATATATATATATATATATATATATATTATAATTCTAAGAAATATCACACGAACCGCTATTTTTGGACTGATATACCACCTATTTCAAATATCAGTCCTGACCGATATTTTGTACTTTGACCGCTGTAACAACATAGCTTGCCTGTACACGCCCTATAAATGGCCAGGGCTTGCACATGGGTTAACGGGCCCAAAAATCTGTTATATTTAAAAAACACAACTTATATGAGTATATCAAAATCATAAGCTATGTCAAATAATTCAAAATACACAATTTTTCCAACTTAAAATAAGCCGTAAAAACAATACAATGTGCATCCCTTTACCAGCCATAGAAGAGAGAGAACCACGAGCTACTTTAATTTTTTGAGTACTTGGACAACAGGTGGCAAGCTGATTTGACGGACTAGTCATGTGGTCCGAAGTCCCTGAATCCAAAATACGTGCAAGATTTTGGACATTGAGGGCACCGGGATTAGAGGAGGCAGCAGTGTGGGGTTTTGATTTATGGTGGAAATCGATAGAGATGTATCATCATTGTTGGAGTTGGGATTGGCCATGAGGAAGGCCAAGAGAAAAGACTTCCAGAGCCTCTAGATTAGTGATGCACTGATACTACATAAAGAAATAGCCAAATAGGCTTTGAGTTAATTTTTATTTAAAGAGTGATGCCTTCAAATAGGCCAATAACAAAAAAATTGCTAATAAATACTTTCTAGACTAATTACAGAGATTTTTAAGACAACATATAATTAATATAAATACATAAACTATACCAAATGTATAAATTTGGTTTCCAATTCTAGCAAGATACTAAATCAATTGATTATATTTTGTGCGGTTACTTTTAGGTATCTTTCATAATGCCGGATGTATGATTAATATATTGATCCCGTGATCAATGAACTTGTGTGTATATAGGTTGATAAGTGTATTGGAAGGAGGTATTTGGGAGAGAATCAAATAAACAATTTGAGTTTGTTTAATTTGTTGCTGACTTTGAAGGATGCGGTTTTCTTAAAAGTGGTGAAGATGGCTCCAAAAAAGTTACAAACAATGGCACTTAACTTAGCTTTAACCCATAACTGGGGGTAGCGCAAAATATAACCCAAAGTTATTGAAAAAACAATACCCTCCTAATTGGGAGAGAACACAAAACAAGATTCACTTCAACTAATTTTGTATCCAAAACTTGCACTAGGCCGAAATGATACTCATTTATGGGAAATGAGAAAAGATACAATATTACTCTCAACTTTGATCCAATCTTCTTGGGTTGAATAATCGGAATTTAATTGTTCAACTAGCACTTTTATGGTTCTTGGGTCGGGCAATGAGTTATGGTAAGTATGTCGGTCCATGGGACACAATCGCATAAATCACCTATGGTTTTAAAAAGCATTTGAGGCGTGCACCTTGACGTACGATGACCTAAATTCGTGTATAGGCGATGCCTTTGCTGCCCTGAATACCAACGCCTTGGGTGGTTGCAGTGGCGAATAAAGGTACGTGCGGCGGAAGAAGTCAAGGTGTACACCTCTTTTTGATGAAACCTTAATCATTGTACCTCCCCTGTCTCTCTCACAACATCTTCTTCCTCCCTTCCTATGCTTTCTCATAGCAACAATCCCTCCCTCCTTACAACTTCTTTCTCATAGCAACAATCCCTCCACACAACTTCTTTCTCACCGACGTCCCCTCCTCTTCACGGCTTCACTCTCACGGCATCCTCTCCTCACAGTTTGTGTCTTAATAAATCACTTCCTTATAATAGTATAATACCGAATAAATTTGTGTTTTTTTCCATTTATTGTTCTTTTATTTTCTATCTCATTTTTTTATTTTATGTTTTTACTTAGTTTGAAATGGAATTATGTGTTTGTTATGAATATTGTTGTTTTTATCGTGGTCCAAATTTATGTTTTTAGTATTTATAACTAGTAATTTTATGATTTCCATAGTTTGATATGGGATTATGTTTTGCTTGTTATGGATTTTATTTGTTTGTAGCCTCGAGGCGTCATGTAACACCCTCGAATCACCTCCGAGTGTGTTACATTTGAACTTTTCAAGAAAGATGTAGCATAATTTAATTAGCGTAAACATTTTCCAAGATACACTTTTAAAACATAATCATAGTATTTGACAATGGTTTACAAGGAAACAAACAGAATGTACGCATATCATTACGCATTCTATTACGTAAAACCACTATAACATCACACAACGATAAAGGGCTTCAATTCAAATGGGGTCGTTTTCATTGTGGTATGATAAGTAGTGTCGTACTATCTTCCGAGAACTCGTTCTAACCCGAAGTCTCAAACTTCTCAATTTGCGATATCCTAGAATTGTTTTCTGAGCAACAAAGTTGTCGAGTAATCATACAACACATGTTTCAATGATTTCATAGTTATGAGCATTTCAGTGCCAATTTTCCTATGAATTAATCGGTCATCATGCATTTTCTCGTATAAATACTCAATGAAAAGTCGGTAAGATGTGCTCGTTAAAACATTTGTTTTCGGATCTCTAGTTAAAGAACGAAGATTAGGACCGTCAACACGACCCTTTGCCACATACATTACCGTCTAGTGATTACAATCTATTGGCCTTCATTTTCAACCGCCCTTTCACGTTTTTAACTCAAATGGGGAGTTTTCTCGGTAGTAATCACCGTATCTCAACGTTCCACTCACGAAACAAAGACCAACAAGTAATCTGAATCATTAAACATACCGTTTCTACAAAAATCATTTGTTAATTCGTTCATGCCAAATCATGAAATTTTCATATCAAACTATTCCTTTTTAACGAAATCATATTTTTTTATAACGAAATCATAAACGTTGCATATATCACATGATTTTGAAAAGAGTTTGTATGATTACCTTATCAAGAGTTACAAAACAATGTCAAACTACACTTTTGAACCTATCACCAAGCTTTTCTACTCGAGAGGGTCATAATCATGTGCTCATTTTTGTATTTCAACGATTAAAACAGCTAGATCATTGATTTTCTTACATGTTCTTTCCTTTTTTCACTCCTAATTTCATTCTAAGTGTATGTATGCGTGCGTATATATACATATATAGTAAAAGGTAGTGGCATTAATTGCCATCAAAGAGGTGGCATCAGTTTGGTTTTTTCCAGCAGTACTTGAATCATCATCTATTAAGCCACGTCATTCTTATATATACAAATATTAATTTTATCTTTTTCTAGATGCATCTTCTAATAGAAATTTCTCTATACATATCGGAATACATCATTGCATGCATCGTATTTTTGTCTACATCATGACATAATTGTCATAATGTGATTTAATTTCTTAAACCAATGTATATTCTTGATCATCGAGACCGAACCATTTGATATAGTTAGGAAACTAATTTTATTTTTAACATTATCTCTAAAGATATAACTCATTCGGAACTCTTAAACCAACCGGACTGACTCGGTAAATCCCAATGGAAAGTAGGGGTGGGGTGGGTCGATGGGGTGCACGCAAACATGACCTCTTCCCCAAAAAGTGGAGTGGTTGTTTCCATGAAAACCCTTCGATTGTGCAAGAGTGAGAGCAAACAAGTAGAAGGAACAAATACTACCACATGGTGAACATAGAACAAGAAAAATAGTTAGAGAGCAGAGACAATGACAACATACGAAACGTAAGGCAACGCAAAACACCTAGAACAAGCAAGGCACAAACACATTCAAGCCTACTGACGACCCTCTACCCGACAATCTCTCTAACTCCCTCTTACATTACCACGGTTGCTACAAGTTCCACATGTAGTCTGCTACCCTTGTCCTTCGTCTTTAAGTACTGTAATCAGAGGTCATGTTCTTGGAAATGTCTAAGATTGCCATGTTTGTCCTCAATTGCTCATCCAACGTCCTCGGCCTTACCCTCCTTACCCCCTCAACTGCCACTCTTTCTACTCTTATCACTAGTGGTGTCAACCATCTCCTATGATCTCCTATGAACGTGCCCAAACCACCACAATCTCCCCTCTCGCAATTTATCTGTTATTCGGGAAACTCACAACACTGCGCGGAAAGCCTCATTTGAAATTCAGGCTAACATGGTCTGACCACATGTCCACCTGAGCATCCTTATCTATGCATCTTCCAACTTCCTCTCTACGACCTTCCTTGTCGCCAAACATTCTTATCCATTCAACATGGTTGGTCTGGTTCTGTAGAATTGCCCTTCAGTTTTAGTGGGACTTTCTTCACACAACACCACCACTGTGGCAAACTCTCTACTTAAGCCACCGTGCCTTTATGAGATGTCTTTTTCGACCCCTCTTATTGAATTATGGAACCTAAATATTTGAAATTGTTTCGTTGTGTGTAGCCTTTCCCCTAATGTTGATTTCCACCTTTTATACGCTCCCCTTGGAATTGCACCATAAATATTGTCTTAGAACGACTAATTCGCAAACCTTGTGTTTCCAAAGCCGCCCTTCATTGATCCAACCTTTTGTTGTCCTCTACTTTTGACTCCACATACTGTGCAAATGACATACACCATGGGACACTCCCCTCGATCCCCCAGGAGATCCCATCCAAAATCACAATAAAAAGAAATAGGATTAGCGTCGATACGTGGTGTAGACCTATCTCTACCTTGAAATACTTTGTCTCCTCTGTTGGTGTCCTAACCATAGTTGTTAAAAGCGCGCCTGAAGCGCGCCTAGGCTCATAAGGCTTATGGTCTTGGGTTTTTTAAAGTCGAGGCTCGGCGTATTCACGAGGCTCTCTAAGGCCATGCGCCTTGGCTGTGGTGCCTTGTGGGCCTAGGCACACCTCATAAATAGTTATTAAATACCTAGTCAAACCTTAATGTTAAATAAGTTTTCTCATCTCTTAACTTCTTAAAGAAGATTTATTAAATAGATGACATAAGTCAAACCATAACATACCCAGACCTTAAAACTTCTCCCTCACAACTCACGTTTTAAATATTCTTCCTTTTGCCTTTGTCAATGTATTGTTGGTTGTTGCATTGGAGGCTTCTACTTGTTGCATATTTGAGTTGTGTAGCTGTGTGTGTGTGTGTGATTATATGTATATACACACATTTTGATGATATGCACCTCCCATTCCTGAGGCCCCCGCTCCATGCTTGCACCGCCCCGAAGAGCAGTGGCTCTGTTGTTTTGCACGCCTACGGAGAGAGACTCAAAAAGTACCTCGTGCCTAGGCTCTGAGACCCCTTTGCGCCTAAGTGAGCCTTGAGCATTTAACAACTTTGGTCCTAACACAAGTCTCGTTCTCCTATAAATGTCTTTCATCGCCTTAACATACCTCTAAGGTATCCCTTGCTCTCTAGCCCTCTCCAGATCACGCATCGCGATACTTTATTATAGGCGATCCCCACGTGTATGTACATCATGATAGGTCCTTACTAGCCTATACTCCCATATTAGTCGCTTAAGTAGATATATTGCCTTTATTGACGACATCTTTGGTATGAAGCCAAATTGGTTCTTTGTCACCTCCGTTTCATGCATCACTCTGGACTTTAATACCTACTCCCACAATTTCGTTGCATGCTCGTCGGAACTTCTGGTAATCACACCATATTGTTCATTATCTGGGTTGACCCGTTACATAAATATCCTACACTCCCAAAAACTGATTACGGCATTGTTCAACATCTTATGTTCTTATCTCATAGTTAAATAGTATTTGTTTCATTGCATGTATTATTACATTTTAGACTTAGGGGCCGTTTACCAAACACTTACTCGGTAAGGGTTACCTGTAAAAATCAACACTATCACTTACTTAACGGGTAAGACTTTAGTCCACAAAAACGGCAGTATGCAACAATTTACCCGGTAAGCGCTAACCGTGGTAAGAGTCGTCGCCCTCACTTACCGGGTTAGACTCTTGGTCCTTGCCTCGCTCGTGTGGGGTAAGATTCTTGATCCTTACCCTATGCTGTTAAAATCGCGATATATCGTCGATTTATCAGCGATATATCGGAAATCGGTCTGAGCCAAAAAATCGGTCAGGATATCGGCCAGCGATATATCGGCCGATATCGCCGATATATCGGCCGATATCGCCGATATATCGGCCGATTTTTAGGCCAAAAAATCGCTGCAAAATCGCGATTTTGTAAGGGACTGCAAGATTAAGCTGTTCCAGACTGCAATCTTCCACAAGGACTGCAAGATTAAGCTGTTCCAGACTGCAATCTTCTTCGTTTCTTTCTGTTCCAGCAAGGACTGCAAGGTTAAGCTGTTCTTGTTCATATTTTTAAATTATTTGAACTTGTTAGTTGTTACTTAGTACTTAATTCTGTTCCAGACTTGTTAATAATTCTGTTCCAGACTTGTTAGTACTTAGTACTTAGTAGTTAGTAGTTAGTAGTTAGTAGTTAGTAGATTAAGCTGTTCATATTTTTAAATTGTTCATGCAAGCTTAAAATTGTTCCAATTAGTTATAATTGTTTTCTATTTTTAAGCTGCTGTTCATAATTTTAAGGTGCTGTTCATAAGGCTTAGCTAAAGAAAACCTTATTTAAGTTGATGTTTTGATGTTGAACTATGTTTTTAATTAATGCATATGATAAGTTTATGGATATATAAATATATTATATATATATATATATAATTCTTTATATAAACCGATATTCCGATATATCACCGATATATCCGATATATCGAATATCGGTCCTGACCGATATCGCACCGCTAACCGATTTTAACAGCATAGTCCTTACCATATTCATCCAGTAAGGTAATGCGACTTAGTGCACTTGCCCGGGTAAGCATTTGGTAAATGACCCCTTAATCCGACTAAAAGAATAATTATTATCATATTCTGACTAAATCGTCATAATTTTCTATAATGACATCTAGTATATTTTTATAATGACGTAATCGTAGATGCATCTTTTTAATACTATAACTTGATATTTGTTTACCTAATTTACCATCACACACTATTTATCATTAAAACGGATAGGCCCTATCTTCGTCCGTTACACGGCGAGGGAAAATGCCTCACTTCGGTTTCTGTACACGGTCACAACGTTACATCTTAAATAATTACAAACAAGGGAAGTAAGTCTACAATGCAAATGGTCCAAAGGGACAAGCATAAAAGTGAAACTTAGGTCACGGCCACCTCCGCTTATGCAAAAATTCGTGACATGTTAATCGATATCCTCGATCCGTGAGGAATTCAACCCATTGATGGGAAAATCGTTTGACAAATGCAAAGATCACCCAAGGCCATGCCTAAGACCTTTGCTTTTAGCTAGGAAAGAACATGTTAGGTAGATCCAAGAGCATAAACCAAACTAAACCAAACAACTCCAGTATATCCTGCCTGGAGGTGGGGTCTGAGGAGGTTAAGATGTATGCATACCTGACCTATACCCCAAAGAGTAGAGCGGTTGTTTCCGTGAAGACGTCCGTCTTGTGAACCAAGAGCATATGCTGTTAATACCGCCACTATAGCGGTCTATAGCAGTGAAATTAGTTAGTGGTACAGGGTAATAGCGGTGGCCAAATAGTGGTCCCGCGATTAGCGGCTCTGTTGGTTGCTAAATGACCGCGAGATGAACCCCAAATAACAACCGTTATAGGACATGGTAACAAGGGGGTGGGGTGGGGAACAGTTATAGGAGGAAACATGTTACAAGATTAAAGATTTACTTGATGAGCTTATTAGCACCTCAATCCCCAAATTATCCAAGATAAATTAGCATTTGCGAAGAGATATTGATGCAGTGACATAATTTGTTCCATTCATTATGTTACCGTATAGAAGATAGATTATGTTATGTTAGGAAACAAAAAACAAAATATGGCTTCAAGGAGCCTTTGAGCCAAAGCAAAACCAAACATACTGGGAAACAAATTAAGAAGCTAGAAAAATTAGGAAATACTAAGCCTGTCCTTAATCCTTATAGAAAGAAATCAAAGAAACAGCCTCTTAACACCCCAAAATTGGAGTTCGTAGGTATGGATTATGCCCAAGTTGATATGCCAATCAAAAGCACTCCCGATTTTGGGAGTTGGATGTCATCTCATGGTGAGATAATCTTTTCCACTTTTTTCTTTTCTTTTTTTTGATGTTGTTCTTAGGTGAAACCCTGTTCTCAAATCTTTAGATTTGCTTTAAATGTGTGTTCTCTAATATCAGAACCGATTAAATACCCATACTCTTCATGCTTTAAAGTCTGCAATTACCGTCGTAATTTGAAGCTTATAATTCATTAGGCTTACTTCTGTAGGCTATGACTAAAAGTTGTACTAAAATGGAACAATCTATAATTAATGCCATTAATACTAGAATGGTGTGTAGATGTGCTATAATGGGTCAAGTCCATCAGATGATTAAATCTTGTTGCTCAGAACTTATGATATATTCCCAAGGAAAAAAAATAGGGGGGGGACATAGTTTGTTTTATCCTCACAAGAAGGATGTGTATTTGTTACTTGATAATAGAATTGCCCTTTGTTTTTTCGCAGTATTTTCGTCAACATGAATGATGCATTATTGATCTTTGTTCTGTCTTCATATTGTTCAACATTCAAATGCTTATCTAATAGTGGATTTCGTTATTTTGTCACATTTATGGGGATATCTATTCTAGTTATATCTAATGAAAAAACATTTAGTTGGTTTTCTGTGCCGAAGTTAAAACATAATTCTATATTTTTATCAATACATTGCAAAGTGAAGTTAAGTATTTGTGTATTTATCCTATTTCTTCATTTGTTTTATATAAAGGGTTGTCACATTCTTTTATTGTTTTCCTTGATTTTGTCTATCCCTAAAACTCTCCGTGTTAAGCCCTGTGTCTCATTCTGGTTGGTTGGCATAATGCCATGATAGAGATTTATGCCTTAGATGACAATGGTACTTGGGACTTGGTGGATCTGCCTTCACAGGAAACAGGCCATTAGATGCAAATGGTTGTTATGGTTGTTCATAGTTAAGGTCAATTTGGACAGGTTTGTAATTCATTGCTTGATTATATAAGGGCACATTGTCATCTTCGAAAATCTTTATATGGTTTGAAAAATTTAGTGAGGCTGTTGAAAAGTCTGATTTGAAGAAAAACAAGTCTGACTGAAATAGGACTTAAAACTTAAGCACCAACAAAATTGTGGTGTGTCAATCAAGCAACTCTACATATTGCATCTAATCCCGTATTTCATAAGCGTACTATGCACATTGAAATCGATTTGTCATTTTGTTTGTGAAGAAAAATCAACAAGGCCTAATCTCTATAGAACATGTGAATTCCGGTGAACATTTAGCGGACATCTTCTCGAAAACTTTAAATGTGGTTCGAGTTGATTATCGTCGTAACAAGTTGGAAATGATTAATATCTATGCTCTAAGGGAGAGTGTTAGCTGAAAATAGATAACTAGGGTTCATCTATCATTTTATAGTTTTCTATATATTTGTGCATCTCTTATTACTATAATACGGAAAATTCGATTGTTTTGACTACGATGCAATTACTTTTTTTTTCTTTGGCGAAAATGAAATTGTGTTGATTACATTCTCATTGAGGTCCATATGCCATTATCCGATGAATTCACTGTTCTGGCATCTTGATGCTAATTCTAACATGTAATTTGTTGGCTTTTGTAGGTAGGCATAAACCGCTATCTCTTGGCAACTATTTTACAGCTCAGTGTCTGAAAGAATCACATCTTATCTTTCCATCCCACGAAAGGTTTTATAAGTAGGAAGTGGTTAGCTTTTACATCCTGTGATGCTGCTGTGGATTCAGCTTGCTGTTTTCTGGCTGCAAGTTCATGAAATATTAACCATTATCATCACGTTAAAACTAAAAATGGATATACATATATATATATATATATATATATATATAAGGGACTGAGAGGCATATCGAGGTTGAAAGATGGTCGTTTCAGTTCAGCTACAGTATTACCAGGTACGAAGCAGTTGATATCTGCATTGACAAAGGTTCATATACCACGTCCACGACTAGCTTTAATTGTTTTGTTGTAGACTTTTGTATTACTCGGATTACTAATCTTACTTGAGCCTTTAATTTTATGTTATAGCTTCTTTGTACATATTAAGTTCACATTTCATAGATGTATAGTGCATGTTGAAATGGTCAAGTCCTAGTCCAAGTACCATTTCTGCAAAGGGACGTCCGTGGCAGCCATGCTTGCTGGGATTCTTTTATTGGTTTATTTTATTTCTTCATTATTTGATTTAGCGTCTTTTCAATTTTCAAAGCATTGGTTCTGAAACTTGTAGCTGCTTTGTTTGCATCTTCTGATGATGCCTTTTGTTTGCATCTTATGATGATTTTGCGTACATTTCACCCCTCCAAACGCTACTTTTGAGTGAGATTTACTGGATCCGTTTGGAAAGCTGATAGCCAGTTTAACGGCATTGCGATTAATGGTGCAAGTTTGTTATAAAGATTCATGTTCTTGCACAAAAAGCATCCAAAACGCAAAATTGCTGTAGCCAAAAGCATTCAAGATTACAACTGCTCCAGAATCTAGGCGAGACTCCGTTATCGTCTGTGTAAACTCAGACCTTCTAGTGAGACATCACAAGTACCAAAATTCCTATGTTTACCATCATGAACATTTGAGAGTCGAAAGCCATGTTTGGGTAGCCGGTTAATCAATAGAGTTTCCAGCTGGCAGGCCATGCTCTTCCCAGGAACTAAGAAATACAGGAAGGAAGCATTTTGCATTCCCTGCTTTGACCGATGTGCACGAACCCGACCCTCAAGATCATCAGTCTGCAAAAACAGAACACCATTACACCATCAAATTCATTCCAATGTTGCTAAATGACAATTTTACCCTTATATATTAAGAGGGAGTAACAAAATTCTCAATCTCATAAGGGTAAAACTGGAAGGCAGACACTTATTTCGGGACATGCTAAAATAAAATGTGGATACTTGTTTTGAAATGGAGTAGCAAAGTTTAGACAAGCACCTGTCCAACATAAAGTCTGTTGTCAGGTCTAAGAATCACATAAACACTTGAAGCACCAACCGCTGATGGAGGAGGCTGTTCCCGTGGACCAATCACAACGCATCTTACTTGTGAAGTAGTTTTCATCTTACAAACCTCAAAGCAGATAGCATTTTCTACATCTTTCAAAAATTTCTCCAATTGGTCTCTGTGTTGGGTGATGATTGTAGGCTTTATGAGATCCATTTGCATCAGAAGAAAACTGTCCAACATTTATGTTGCTCTTCTCTGAATTCATGTCCTCTGTGTACATTGAAATATAAAGTTGTTCTGCCCTATGTATTAGTGCCTCCGGAAAGCCTTCCTTGTGAGCTGTTTCAAATGCAAGACTCTCCCTGCATATTCCATCGGTCAACTTCCATGTCGGCTTAGTTTGACCATCCACATATTCACTTCCCATTGCTTTAAACACGGTTGTCTTTGCGGTCAGTGGTAACTTGAAGATATCATGCAAGTGAGTCGATACAATCCCCAAACAACCAATTGAATCAAGAGTTTCCACAATACTACCTGCAATACATGTCCCTTTTGCTGTTTCCGTTCCTCTGCATATTTCATCAACAAGAACAAGGCTCTTTGCAGTTGCTCCCGTAATAATAGAACGTAATTCAGACATTTCAATCTGATATAACACATAGTTATGACTGGAACTTATCAATAATCAATAACTCGATATAATATCATTGTGTTGTATGATTTTTATTTAAAATATAAATCTTCACGTGTTACCAAATGGGTGAGAAACTTTGCATAAAGAAAATGAGAAAGATTGAAAAAGAAAAAGTAATAAGATTAGAGTAACAGGTTCCAAGTTGTAAGAATTTAAGGCACCTGAAATGAGCTCTTCCCATCAGCAGGGCTGTCATAAGATTTCATGTGTAGCATAATAGAGTCGAATTGCGGTATTACGGCTGACTCAGCAGGCACCATTAAGCCACATATTCCAAATAATGCTGCAGCACAAATTGAACGAAGCAAGCTTGATTTACCACCTCCATTCGGTCCAGTCAAAAGAAACATTGATTTCAGATCAATTGTATTCTGCACAGCACTGCCTTCAGCTGCATCAAACCAATATGGTGACAGACCCGTAATTTTCATTCCATGATGATATCCATTTGTTTCTCCCTTTTCCTGCATCGGAAATTTCAGCATAAGAATGGTACTTGCATGGCCTCCAAAAAAGTGGAAAAAGACCCCTGGAGCTTAACGAAACGTAACTTGAAGTAGCTTTTCAAAAAGCTAACTTATGGCTAACCAAAAGGAGCTTTTTCAAGAAGCTCAAAAAATATATTAGCTTATGGTTGCCATACATGACATCTAAAAAAATGTTTGAAAAGAGCAGACAGCATCCCAGATGAAGAATGACAAAAAAATCATTTAAAGGTGGCTAGTTGGAGACAGCCATTGAAAGAACGAGAAATGGCAAAAAACGGCATGCTGAAGAATGTATCAGAAACCATATAGTAGGTGGTCAGTTGATAAGTACCTCAGAACCATAGGACGGAACGAGAGTAGGGAACACCCATTTCCTTCTTCTCCCCTCACTGTTTCAGCATTGGAGAACATTCAGTTATGACTAAAGTGAACATGAAACTTCATCTATTTATTTAATTGTCAGCAAGAGAATTAAGTTTCGCACATTTTCTTTTGGTGTTTAAGAAAAACCAATGTAATGCAGTGTCTGAATCTTCTTTCTTATGGGAGGGATTGACAATATGATTATTAGTCCAAGGAGTCTTGTTCAAACTAGGTATTAGTCAATTAAGTAATATATCTCAGTGTCTGCTTTAGAAAATCGAAGCATAAATATCTTGAGGCCAAATAATATTAAAAACTAGCATACACTAGTAAATTTAATCTCTACCTCACATGAGCAAATAATGCTTTTGCAATGACAAGCAACATGGACGCAAATATGAGAACATTAACTTTAGCTTGCAATTCAGCAGAAAGTCCCCTTAACAACTCTAAGACTGCTGTCTTTGCATTTGCACCAGCTTCGTGATACCTGAAATGTGGATAAAAATCCCTAGTAGTCTTAACAGGAATAACACAAGTGTTATGCTTTTCTTAAAACAGAAAAAAAAGATATTATTAATGCCATAAATAAAAAAGATTAACCTTGTGAGTGCATCCTCCACCTTCACTGTGGTAAACCATTCCTCTCCAACCTTTCTACCCTTTGAATCTATAGATGGCCTCAGTTGTTTTATTTGTTCTTCTCCTGGGGTACCACCCCAAACAGCTGGTGCAAAACGTTTTCCCTTGAACCAAACAGCTTTGTGCTCCCGAGCATATGATATTTCTCCCCTTGGACCCCCAAGTGGTGCCGTGCTAACTCTTATTCTTGAGATTATTGGAAGAAAATCTTCTGTAACCTAAAAGAATGGCCAGATGTTAATTTACTCAGGACTATATTCACTGTTTTCGGAAAATATAATAAAAATACTTTCAACGAGGAAATTTAGATGAGGACAAGGATAGATACACCATTAGCATATTGAATCATTAATCCATCATTCCATCCAAGAAACATACATCCCTTGAAAAGTTTCATGTTTCTCATTATTGCATATAACACTTATAAGCAATTCATGTCAAAGAAGATAAAGTATCATCTAAAAAATTAATTAGGTTTAAAACACTTGATACAAAACTAGAAAACAATATCTAACTGTGGAAGCAAAGGAAGAAGACATACTGCTAAAGATAAGGATTCAGCCGCCTTATCAACCTCTTCATAAGCTTCTCTAAGATGGATCCTCTTAACACGGCCCTTCCAAGAAGACTCCATTTCCTCAAAAAATTCACTTGGTATGTTCACATAGGAACTCAATTTCTGATCACTTTCACCATCTAAAGAGATAAGTTCACCAATTCTAGAAGAGACGCTTTCACATTCATCCAACTGAAAATAAGCAACGAAGCATAGCTAAGTCTTGTGGTACATAAAGATGTCTATTTCAAACGATCACAGAATCATATATATATAAGCGCCAATGTTGTCATATGCTCGATTAAAAGGTTCTGTTACCTGTTTAATAAACAGATCTGAGACAGTTCTTTCTCAAAGTTTAGTTCTCGTTAATATATATATATATATATATATATACACACACCTATAGGGTTGGGTTCCGGTGAGAAGTTGAGGTTAACGTGAGAAGTGATTATCAACCGTTGGATGAGAAATGGATGCACATTAGGATGAGATGCACCGGATCAATTCCCTTTTAAAGTGCAATTCACGGGAAGGGATGAGATTAAAAGTGATCAACGGTTCAGATCCACTTCTCACGCTAACCTCAACTACTCACACGATCCTTCGCCTACACCTATATATATAGACGAAGAATCGTGTGAGAATAGGAGTTAAGGTGAAGTGTAAGAAGGATTTGCACCCTATATCACTTTTACTTAGTGTTGATCTAATGGTTCAGATTAAATCGCAAAATAACCCATGAATTAGCTTAGAAGGAAATTTTCAATTGATCTTCAATTTGGATTGATCCAAGGGTGGAGATCCTTCTTACCCTTCTCACGATAACTACTGTTGCTGAGCAGTTTTTGGATATCAAACGGACCTCCCCCTAAGGTAATTTTAATGTGGCCGATTTCCCTTCTTTTGCAATCAGTTTCGCTACAGCACCCGCTGCTCTAGCTAATTGTCCACCATACTTACCGGAAACGAACTATATATATATATATATATCAATTAAACAAATTTCAGCACTTACTAGCGTCTCAAAGTCGATTTTCAATCCTGTTGCGACCCAAGTAGGATCCATTAATAATCTCAGTATCCTATTGAGCTCAGAGTTTCTATACAGCTGTAAAATCTCATCAAGCACACTTTTGATCTTGCAAAACTCAACATGATTTGCTTCCCTTAGCTCAAGTAACTTTACAAGCTGCAAGATTAGGAGGCAACTATATCAGGCATGAATAAGATAGGAACATGACAGGCAATGCATAGATAAAATATTTTCAGGTTATATTTTCATACATTCAACCAAATTGAAAACGGGGAATGAATTTCAGTACCTTTGACGGTGAGATGCAAGTAAACTCAGGAACTGTGCATGACACATTGCTCATAAGTTTGCATATCTCTGCAAATTGAAAAAAAAAGCTATAAAATTAAGGCAAATATCATAAATCAGTATGTTAAAGATTCAATGAGAACTCATGAACATGAAGGAAAAAAGAGCATGCGTACAACTAATCAGAAAAAGGTAAAATACATTTTTATGAACAGTTTCAAAACACTATGAACATTGTTTACAAAATTTAAACATAGATTAGAACAAACAGTGTATGAAGAGTTTGAGCTCAGCTTATAAACACTCAAACTAGTGAAAGATTCAGACAAAAGTCTCCTCTTTCCATTCCCCTTTAGGGTGACATGGAAATTAAAATTTTGAGTTGGCAAAATTAAGTGACCCAAGTCATATGACGCAACTTATCCTGGAGCAAGGAAGAGTAACCAATCTATCGTATAGGAATTAGGATCCCAAACTAATTGCAACTTCCAGTTTGGGAAGTCACCTTGAATGGTAGTTGCAATTGCATAAGCAGGAGGATTCAGAAGAATATCTCTAACATACCTGTAAATAGAACAGAAAAAGAAGGATGATAAAGAAAGAGAGATGAGTGTAATGCCCAGCGTTAGAGAAAACGTTCTATAAGACAACAAAAATTGTATATATATATATCACTTCAACATTATAATATTTTGAAGGGTTACATAGAAAATTATACAGATTCATACATTTATCAGTTTACAAAAACAAAGTCTTATTAATTTTGCATTCAGACTTCAGCACCACCTCTTATCAATCAGAAGTGAAATAAGACTTCAACTTCAGCACCTCTTAGAAAACAAACAACACCTACACGATGAACAATAGGAATTATTTGGTAATGAAATGACCCATTAAAAATTACAGGACTTAACAAGAAGTTCTATATTGTTTTGTTGATCGCAAGACGTCATAGGATAGGGTGCCATAACGTGGTGGTCTCTTCAGACACCGAGCCTATGATGTATATTAATGTGATGAAAAGATTGTACAACAACTGAAAGCTTGTAGTCGGCAGGGACGTCCCAATCTTTTTGGAGTCCCTGTTACACCCGTACTAATACTATAGTTCATCTGAAACAAGTAATTAACAAAATAAAATATAAAAATTCCCAATATTAAGGAAGGGGCCGTTTACCTAATCACTTACCCGGGTAAGTGTTTACCAGTAAAATTTAGCACTATCACTTACTTTCGGGTAAGATTTTAGTCCACAAAAATGACATCGTATGCAATAATTTAGCCGGTAAGCGTTAACCGTGGTAAGAGTCGTCGCACACACTTACCGGGTAAGACTCTCGGTTCTTGCTCCCGCTCTTACCGGGTAAGATTCTTGGTCCTTGCCATATTCATACGGTAAGCTAATGTAACTTGGTAAACACTTACCCGGGTAAGCATTTTGTAAACGGCCACGAAGTCTTAGAATATAAAACAACCAAAATGTTTAAAATGACAAAGGAACATGTGGAATTCACTTAAATAAAATCATTCTTCGAAACAAAGTCTTCATAATCAACTTTATCCAAAAAGTCATTTTAAATTGTGATTAAGGCAAGTCCATTAAGTCTATCTTGTGTCATTATGGAGCACAAATAGGACTTCAACAACTTCAACTTTGAAAAACTTCTTTCTGCAGATGCAACAATTATAGGAATAGTCAACAAAACAATATAAGCAATGATAGCATAACGTTAAGGAAGCATTCTACATGCTTCAAAATATCAATTGATCCCATATTTTGATTTGGTAAATAATCTTGAAGTAACTTCTACGAGTCCTACCCATCTACATCAGATTGGTCTTGCCTCTTAGGGCATTTTCAGAATTAGTACACGTTGACTTCAGTCTTCAAACACATATTATCCAAAGAACGCAACTTATTAGAAGTAAATGAAAACCTAAATACACTTTCATATTCTTGGATTGTTCAAATCTTCTACTTAGTGAAGCAATTGCATGATCAACAACACATAAAGAATAATTAACTCTAAATGATTCCTAAGCAGATTGTGTGATGTAACTTCAATACATCACTCGGATTTTCATCAATATGTCGTTTTCTTCGAATTTCACGTCTACGAGGAAACATAGGATCGATATTCAATTCGATAGCATTTTTCTTTGCTGATTCTATGGCATCTAAACATCTTGTTACTCTTATCTCTCTCAAAAAAAGAAATCAACCTCTTAACTTGTTCAATAGCAATATCAATTAACATACTTTTTGACTGTAATTGTTTACTAACCAAATTTACCGCATATAATATTTCATACCAAACCACCATTGACACTAGAAACTCAAAATCACTAAGCTCGTTTTGTGCTAAAGACTTTGCTTCACTTCTAATTTTTGAATCATTATCAATTTTGAGCTACTTCCTGTAAAGCCTCTTTTATATCTAATACTTGAAATCTTATAGCTTTTACACTATCAATATGATTCTCCCAACGAGTCGTTAACAATAACTTGACTGTCCATCCCTTTAAACACTTGCTATCTTTAAGTAGAATTAGCATATATATGTTAAATTATACCCAAAAAAATCTCTAGCTTTACCACAAGTGTAGGCCATATCACATAAGTTAAATTAAGACTATGAGAAAATGCTCTAGGATTTATATCTAACAATTTCTTTTGCACTCCTTGATGTTTTCCCTTCATGTTTGAACCAACATCATAACCTTGTCCTCGCACATCATCTATATCTAGACCAAGATCAAACAAACCTTGGCTCGTGGTATCATTTACCTCTAAAAATCCTAGAAAAGTCTCCTCAATGCTAACAGTTTTGGAAGAGATATCATACCGTAGTATTAGTGACATTTGTTCTTGATGACATCGGAAGAGCAATAAAGAATAAATACTTTGCCTCTTTTACCTTTTTAATTATTTCAGACTTGATTATCCTAGCAAACAAGACTATTAACTCATTCCGAATACTATGACCAAGATAATGAAAATGCCCGTCATCATTTGTAATACGATGAACATGATCCTGAATAATTGGGTCAAATTCAGCCATCATTTCAATCAAGCCTAAAAAATTGCCATCGCTAGTTTCATACAATCTTCCATTAGTGCCACAAAATGCAAGATTATGTTTTGCTAGAAATTTTACAATAGACAAAATTCTTACCAAAACTTTCTTCAATGATTTTTTTCTCAATTTTGTTTTAAGCAACTTTGTCTATGGTTTGATTCTTAGGTGCAAATCATACCATGTTTTCATATTCATTACATGATCTATGTTTGTTTCATGCTCCTTATTCTAGTGCTAAGATGAGAGCAATCCCCAAATCCATCATTTGTTAATGACCGTTTATATGTCTCTTTTTAAAACTTACAGCAAAAACAAACTACCTTATCGTGCTTTACGAAATATACATTGGTCTCTATCACACTTTCCCCATTTGATAAAATTATTTTATACCATGTGGCAGAAAAACGTTTAGAAAAATCTATCTTTGGGGCCCTAAAGATAGATTTTCTGAACGATTTTCTGCCACTTGGTATACTATAATTTTATCAAATGGGAAAAAGTATGATAGAGATTGGCTTGTATATTCGGTAGAGCTCAATAAGGTAGTTTGTTTTTGCTGTAATTTTTTTAAAAGAATACATATAAAAGGTCAGATAACAAATGATGGATTTGGGATTGGTCTCACCTAAGCACTAGATTTAAAGAGCATGAAACAAGCATAGATCATGTAATGAATATGAAAATATGGTAAGATTTGCGCCTATAACTTCAAAAGAATCAAACCATAGACAAAGTTGCTTAAAACCAAATAGAGAAAGACAAGTCGTTGGAAGAAAGTTTTAGTAAGATTTTTTTGTATTGTAATTTTTTTTGCAAAACATAATCATGCATTTCGTGGCACTAATGAAAGATTGTATGAAGTACCAAAGGGAATTTTTTAGGCTTGATTGAAATGTTGGTTGAATTTGACCCAATTATTCATGATCATGTGCAACATATTATAAATGATGGCTTACATTTTCATTATCTTGGTCATAGTATTCAGAATGAGTTAATAGCTTTGCTTGCTAAGATAATCAAGTCTAAAATAATTAAGATGGTAAAAGAGGCAAAGTATTTTTCCATTATTCTTGATCGCACTCCCGATATGTCATCAAGAACAAATGTCATTAATACCAAGGTATGTAGATTTCTCCTCCAAAACTGTTAGCATCGAGAAAACTATTCTAGGATTTTTAGAGGTAAATGACACCGCAAGCCAAGGTTTCTTTGATATTTTACAAGCTAAATTAAATTGTCTTGGTCTAGGTGTAAATGACGTGTGATGACAAGGTTATGATAATGATTCAAACATGAAGGGAAAACATCAATTAGTACAAAAGAAACAATTAGATATAAATCCTAGAGCATTATCTACTTCTTGTGCTTCTCATAGTCTTAATTTGACTTTGTGTGATATAGCCAACACTTGTGGTAAAGCTAGAGATTTTTTGGGTATAATCAACGTATATATACGATATTTGCTAATTCTACTTAAAGATGACAAGTGTTTAAAGATAATGTAAAAAGATGAATAGTCAAGTCATTGTCAACGAATTGTTTGGAAAGTCGTATTGCTAGTGTAAAAGCTATAAGATTTCAAGTATTAGATATAAGAAAAGTTTTACTTGAAGTAGATGAAATTGACAATGATTCAAACATAAAAGTGAAGCAAAGACTTTAGCACAAAATGAACTTGGTGATTTTGAGTTGTAGGTAAACTTGGTTAGTAAACAATTACAGTAAAAAAGTATGCTAATTGATGTTGCTATTGAACAAGTTAAGGGGTTGATTTCTTTTATTGAGATATAGAGAAACAAGATTTTTAGATGCAATAGAAGTAGCAAAGAAAATTTCTACTAATTTGAATATTGATCCATTATTTCCTCGTAGACGTGAAATTCAAAGAAAGAAACATTTTGATGAAAATCCAAGTGATGCATCTGAAATTACTTCACAGCCCGCTTAGAAATCATTTACAGTTAATTACTTTTTTATGTGTTGTGAATCATGCAATTGCTTCACTAAGTAGAAGATTTGAACAATACCAAGAATATGAAAGTGTGTTTAAATTTTATTTAATTCTAATAAGTTGTGTTCTTTGGATGATATGTGTTTGAAGTCAACGTTTACTAATTTTGAAAATGCACTAAAGAGGCAAGAATCTAATGTAGATGGGAAAGATTTGTAGAAGTTACTTCAAGATTATTTACCAAATCAAACTATGGACCTATTGATATTTTGAAGTATTTAAAGAAAGTAGAATGCTTCCCTGTTGCTATCATTGCTTATAGAGTTATGTTGACTATTCTTGTAACTGTCGCATCTGCAGAAGAAGTTTTTCAAAGTTGAAGTTGTGAAGTCCAATTTACGCTCCACAATGACACAAGATAAACTTAACGGGATTGCCTTGATCGCAATTGAAAATGACTTCTTGTATAAAGTTGATTATGAAGAACTCACTAAAGACATTGTTTCGAAGAATGTTAAAAGAATGATTTTATTTAAGTGAACTGCACATGTTACTCTATCATTTTAAACACTTTTGTTGTTTTATATTCTAAGGTCTTTGATATGATGCGAACTTTTATATTTTATTTGGTTCATTACTTGTTTCAAATGAACTATAGTATAAGTATGGTATTGAAACGGTTGTTTCACGTGTAGCAGGGCCTCCAAAAAAATTGGGACAACCGTGGATATTTGAGAATATATCTTTTCTACTGAGAGAATTGGGCTATTGCTAGCTTGGGCAGGAAGGTTGGCCAATTGGTGGTTCCCTTTTGATTATGTTCATCTTTATCTTTTGAATTCCAATCAACCATTAGCTCAATTCCTTTGTTTTAGTTTCATAAACTAAATACTCTCTTCAAGGTTCTATTATCTTGTTACTTGTAGATTTAAGGGGTTCACTCTTTATAATTCTACTAGTTATGTAACGTCTGATGCAACAGGATGTAAAATTTTATTGTAACCTAGGATGGAAATTTAATGCAATTCCTTGTAAAAAAAAGATCCGAAATTCATGATTGAATAGAAATTACAATCATCTGTAATAGTACATAATTGGCTAAATATGTTACATTATTTTGATTTTTTTAGAAAAGTCACAAGTGAGATGGAGTTTCCAAAACCCATGCACCTTATGTTTGTAACTCTTAATGCATTACTAATTTATACTTGATGCTTTATAGATGAAGTACTCTCGAAATGTAAGATTTTTACCTAAATGCTTTATAAGATGGTATAGATTAAGTTCCATTTTGAGCATCCCTCGACTGGCTTTTCCTTAAATCCACTTCTAGCTTTTTCTCAAGTCCACTTCTTTTGTTATGATCAATAACACAAATGGTAAAGAAAAATAACTAATTCTACTATAGAACTCATAATTTAGTGCTCTCTATATTAAAGATTCAAAGTAACAAACTCTTTCACTTACATTGCAGGTAGTCCAGTGCAATTTGAAGGGAGCAAAATTTTCAACAAAAAAGGTATTCCTTCGGTCTGTATGGCACCTGGTATGTGACAGATGTCAGAATATCTCATGATGGTACCTGGTACAGCAAAATGAGAAAGCCGCTAACCAATTTGTGAGGCTGTTCCAAGATGCAATGGACGAGGCCTGTTTTCTGAAGCAACTGTGACATTCCTAAATGTGACCTTCTCGTCAAGACCATACAGTTCTTTTACCTGAGGTTACAACATAAATGGTAAACTATGTTTGTAGCATCCATACCATGTTGAGAGATGCAAGTATAATAGTACACAGAAAGTTGATATATCAAACCCTAAATAAGATCTCGTTAACCATATCCCCTTCAACCCATTCAAAGTGTCTGCCATTGCATTCTGCCCACAACAGCCCACCTTCACCAAATTCTCTCCAATTAGAAGTCCCTGTTAAATAGATAGTGGCAATATGAAGGATCAGTTGATGATTCTTAGGGGGCGTTTGGTTCGCAGAATGGAATTTGGTGGAATTGGAATCCATCAAAGGAATTTGACTTTGAAGGAAATGGAATGGAATTTGATGGAATTTAACCATGCACTTTGATTGTGTTTGGTTGGATGGAATTGGAATAGAATCTCTATAAATAATTGGAATCTACATCTTTGTTTGAGAGGAGGGCGGTGGCAGGGGGAGAAGGGGTGGGGTGTGGCAAGGATGGGGGCGGGGTGGGGAGGGTGGGCACGATGGGGCGTGGATGAGGGGTGGGGTAGGATGGTTGGGCTAGGCAGGGTAGGGTGGGTGGTTAAGGTGGGGAAGGCAGGGGCACGTTGGGGTAGGGGTGGGGTAAGGGGCACGACTGGGTGGGGGTGGCGGCAGAAGGGAGTTGGCAGGGGTGGGGTGAGCGTGGGCAGGGGTGGAAGGTGGGTAGTAGGACAGGGTGGGGGTGGGTGGGGTGGGGATGGGGGCATGACAGTGACAATAGTTGTATGCTCGTGGTGGGGCAGAGGGTGGTCGGTGTTGGTTAAATTGAATGCAAAAGGATGGAATTCAATTCCTCCATTAGGTCAAGGAATGATGAATTCATTGATTTGTGGAATTCAAAGGATTCCATCCATTTCGAGAATTGAACCAAACAAAGGAATTGAAATTTGGTCAAATAAATTTGTCTTTCCAATTCCATCAAATTCCTTCGAATTTCGCGAACCAAACGGCCCCTTAGGTTTGTATACAAAAAAGACCGGGCGGAAAACTTGAGATGAAATCAATATCTATTTCTACTTTTATTTAGACTTCACCATTCCTAACAAGCAATTTAGTATTGTTTTTATTTAGTTTCAATTGCCATAATTTGTAGCCCTCACCTCAAATTACATCCAAGGATTCCATTTATACAACTTAAAGCACAGAGGTATATCTTTGACTACTAGAAAACTAAAGAAAGTGGATGGTGATGACATGGCACCTCTTCTAAACCCGTCCTCTACAACAAGAAAGGAAGATACCTGAAGAATTGTTCTTCAATGATTTATGGAGAAACAAATGATGGTAACGACAAGTACGAAGCTTGGTAACTAATGCCTCTTCAGTTAAGCTGTCCTCTGAAGAGAATGTCTTCATAGTCTCCAACACTGAAACCATGCGGTACCCCTTTGCTGAACGTGACACACCTAGAAAGTACCAGATGAGCAAAAGAATGTAAGGTCAACATTAAACAGTGTCAGTATGTGAAAAGTCAAACAATCGAGTGCCATATTTTTTGAATCAATTACGCAGACATAACTTTTGCATACCAACAACTGGCATTGGCTCTGGAAACTCAAGATCACGATCATCTTCAACAAGTCCAAAAACATAAGGACTTCCAGGATGTGCATGCCTGCATATATTAACAAAACCATAGTAACAAGTGTGTAAAATAAACAACATCAACATATAGACCATGTATAGCATAGTGTTATGCAAAAATAGGAGATTCTTCAGGGTGTAAAGATTCCTTCATACATAAAAATGTTTGCTTATGTTGCTAAATTATTTTGAGAATAGAAGTAAGAACACAACATGGTAACAGTAATCTGTCATATTATTTGCTGGATTAAAAAAATAATCGGTCAAATGCAAAGGGAAGTTAACAAGAGATTTCAGAGCAAGTTGCAAGGCAAAGCTGCGAGCATGCAATTACCCAGATATAAAACGGCTTTTGCGAGAACGGGCTTGAGTTGGACCCTGAACTTCCTCCACAATGCACTGCAAACACAAACAGAAAAAAGCTCCAGCTCAACCTTCATCTTACTGAAAAGAACTGGTAGAAATTGAATAGGATGCCTTTCATGGAAAATAAGAGCGTATCCCACTACAACAAAGAAAAAAATAGTGAACCAGATAAAGGCCACTCTTATACATCCAAGTTGTAATTAGGCCAGGTGGACTTAATCCTGAAAGAACACATGTATTATTGACGACTATGCCACCAGAAGCATAGAGATCAAAAGACTTACTACTGAAAACCCATTACGTGTCAGATCATCCAGTGTTTGACGTAAATTCTGCACAAGGAAAAACAAAACAAAAATACTAATTTAAAAGGAGATCCCATAAAATAGCCAGTCACAGAAATTGTAGTTAATCATCCATTTCTTTGAATCAGCTAATGTGTATTAACCAAGTTTAACAACTAGGGGTGATTTATATGCAATACCACGACAGGGCAGCCAGCTTTTGGAATGCTATCCGAGCGCAGACCACCGCAAGGGTTCAAACCAGCATATTCTACAAGAATACAAGCATCAAACCCGATGGCTTCATAAAAGTCCCCAACCTAAAGAGATGAAAACTTCATGAAATTTGCGTTTAATATTGTTACTACTGTTAAGTAAACAATTATGAAATATCCATGCTTTCAATGACACTCTAATAGGAGAAACAGGACTATCAACATACCCTACAAAGTAAAACTTCGCGTGGGAACCTTGACTTGAATTTCAGTATTTCCCAATTAAGTGTTCCTTCTTTTAGACTTCACAAAATAAAAAATGAAAAGGAAAGATCACTAGCACGCCATTTTCTTAAATTGACACCAAGTATTTAACCGAACAAGTTGGATCAAGAATGTAAAGGCTCCCAAGTAAATGAGACAAAGAGAGTTAAATAGACTGTAAACAAGACGAAAAAACACTTGCCTCCCATTCTTCAAATTCTCATCCAAGCCAAGAAGATTAGAGTAAGCAAGTCTTTTTACCATTTGAGCAGAAGATGTCTTTATACATATCTGCATTTTCTGAAAAACAATAAGACTGCTATTAGTAAGTGTAGAGAATATTAAAAAAACAGAAAATCTAGAATACCTCCTTCCACCAGATAATGTGAGGATAGTCTTTCTCCTCGAGAACATCCTTTGGTTCCCTGACCTTTTTTGCTGATTTGGTGCTTGTAGCTTTTCTCTCTTTGGAGAAGTAGGCCTGCTTAGGCAGCCTGGTACTTTGAAGAAAATAAAAAGTCCATATGTTACAAATGACTAACAACGGGGGCAAATATGAGATTAAATGCATAGCTATTTTTTAGTAGCTACAAGGATGGATAAGATTGTCAACGATTGGTTTGAGGATCATAGTACTATTGTATCCAACCCTGGACAGGCGGTGGAAACTACCAAGCTGGAGTAGGGTAGGGGCAGAGGGAATTTCCGGTGGAGCTGTGAAATGCGTAGAGAAATTTCACAATAGTCTTAAGGTCTGATGTCATGTTTTGAAAACTGGTTATTAAAATCCAGTAGAAGATAAGCAGTGATCAAATTAGGTCCTTATAAGCCCCAAGTTCATCACTTCCTCAAAAGTTCATGACTGTCAAAGCATAGTCTCGGAATAAGATCTTTATAATCCTTACTGAAGTATCAAGAAAAGATTTCTACAATTTAGATAGACTAAATAACACTAATTAAACCATTTTATCTTTATTCTTCTTATGAACATTTCTTATTGCAACTTGAGTTCATTTGAATCAGATGTTTCTCCAATCGCAGTTTAAAAAAACAAAGTCAGAGTTGCCAAGCATATTTATGACATAAATATTATTCGGTTGTGTAGATATTGGGGAATCATGACAATGTTTTCAGCTAGTTAAGGCAATAAATCAAATACATGGCGTTCAATGACTATAATTGAAGCACCCATTAATGATATTTGAAACCAACCAAAACCCTTTAAAAGGAAAGAAAATAAACAAACCGTTTCAGCTTTAACTTTCTCTCTTCTCTTCCATGGGATCGTCTATTTACAAATAAAAGAACATATAGTTTCCTATTTTCATGCAAAAATTAGATAAAGAAACAGGTAGGAGGTAAAAGAGAGTTACAAGCATGGCGTAGAGGATGCAAAGTAACGGTGACGAATAGGGGAAGGGATGTGAAGACCGATAGAGCGCCAGGAAGGAGCTGAGAAAGCAACGGACTTGGCCATGATGTTTGTGGTGAAATGGATTTTATTTTTCAAATTTAGGGATTTGGGTTGGGGGTGTTAGAGATGGGGGTTTCTTCCCGCCATAAAAAGAAGGGGGGTGGAAGGGTTTTCGGTCAAGAACAAACGGCAGACGACCAACGGGTATGAAGCAGTGGTCTCTTTCTTTGCTACCCGCAAGCCTACCATCATTGTCATTTTTGGGTTTCCTACCAACATAATAAATAGGGTATTGTTTGGTAAACTATATTTAAATTAGATTATGATTTTTTTTTGTGATTTGATTTAAGTATTTTTTTCATCAGTATTTATTATTAAATATTAATTATTATTAATATTAATTAAAAGTTATTAATTAAGTTTTAATTATATATTGATAATACTAATTTTTAATTATTTAGAACGGTTTCCTACCTTAGGTATATCAAACGAAGATATGGATTTGGTTGGTGAGTTTGTTTATGTAATAAAGAAACAAGAACAACAATGTAAATGGAACACAGAAGATATAAGAAAAAGTAAGAAGATTTTATTTTATCATAAGGAACAATATTCAAAAGTTGGTGGGGGTAGGATCGATGATCCTCCTCTTCTCTCTTCCTCTCTTTTTATACAACTCACACTTATCCTTCCCCTTGTCTGATCTTCTTTCATCCCTATCATCTTGAAGTCTTCCTCTCTTGAAACTTGAAGTCTTCTTCAAGGCTATGTAACAACCCCAAAATCTCAACCAACACTAATATAGGTAAATAATCCCAAAACGGGTCCCAATACAATATAAAATTCGTTAAACGAACATTACAAGTTCTGAGTTATCCATAATTTGCAGCGGAATAAACTATCCACAACCGAGGGGTCTATCTAAGCAGTACAATAAATGAATTATAGTGCTCCTCGCTAATGCCTTCATCTCTAAACTCAAGCCTTCTCTTTAGAGCGCTTCCCTGAAAATGGTTTAATTTTGAAAAGCGAGGGTTAGACCAAACGGTCTAGTGAATTCCCTCAGAAAACGGTTTAAACAAGCATGCATAAACAATACTTTACAAATCATAAAACTCAGCATAAACTCCATACATGAGTACTTGCACAATGTTCATAGATCGCACAATCAGCAACCACGATCGGGGCCCAAGCAGACTCCCCTCTCGCCTCATATCGGGGCCCAATCAGACTGCCCATTACCCGAATAGGAAGGAAACAAATTCCATACCTACCGGTTCATACAAACTCCCCAGGGATCCTCATATCTCGAGGTACACTGATCCCATTGTGCAACCCGACTCTATATATCATATAAGCATAGCTAAAAATAAACCGGCAATGCATGCAATCTTTATGAACAATTCGATCATGCTAAAATAAGTCTTTCCAAAACATACTTTCATGGAGGAGTTTGTAACAATTTAAAAATGAAACATACTCGCATCTTATACCATGATCAGTTAAAAAATATTTAGAACATTTTGTTTCACATAAAAAAGGGTATAAGGGAACTCACATGATTGATGTGATTTCCTAAGTACGCACCTCTCTTCCGGACACTCCGAGACGAACCCGACACCTAAGGTACAACAAACCACTTATTCAAGTAAATACCCAGACCAAAGTTGTCGGACACATACTGCATCCCCGGACCCTGGCTAATCCGGACTCCACTGTCCGGAAGTCCTTATCCGGAAATCATTATCCAGAGAGACTTTTCTGGATCCCATTATCCGAAAGTCTACTATCCGGAACCCATCATCCGAAAACCAACTCCGGAAAGCCAATTCCGGAATCCACTATCCGGAAGTCTATCGTCCAGAAACCAACTCTGGATTCCGCGATCCAGATCTGGTAAACGACATGTCTGGAACCCCTCTTTTTCGAGTAAAGTGAAATCTGAACAATCACGCTGCAAAACCCCAAACTTTCCCAAACTTGATTATTTTTGCGATTAATTCCCAGACCTAGTAGATACATCACTAGGCTTGTATTTTCAATAAAAAGCTTTCGTTTAGTTCATCCTTTTTGACCTTTCCTCGGTCCAAATCAAGAAAACTTCACCACTTTCTTTTAAAGGAGAACATAGTGAAATAGGTGGTGTTTATCGGTTCTCATAGCCCAAATCCACACACATATTTATTATTATACGCCAAAACAGAAAGAAGGTTTCAAGATTTTACCTTAGACGAAGACTCTCTTAGCCGATTTCTATACTTCTTCCTCTCGGTCTCTTTCTAGCCGCCAAAAGCACAAAATGAGGAATGTCTAGGGATTTGCTCCCTTTTATACTTCTCATAAATTGCTATTTAGTCCCTCCTCATCTTTTCCCTTTTTATTCCTTTTACACTTTGACCACAAATCTTTCATTTATTCTTATTTGGACACGGTTGTTACAAGCTATCTATTTATTGATTCTTGAAAGAGGTTGCCATCTTAGGAACTTGCATCCCATTTTCTTTTTCTCCTTGAGTTTGGTTCATCGCCTACTTCATGGATGGCTAGAAGCCATATTTTTTCTTCTTAAAACGTGGGCCCCACGTATCTTTATTGATTCATCCTCAGATGTCGAATTTATAAAATATTTTGCTTGAGGGAGGTGTGCTAAAGATTTTTATAAATCTATTTAGATTCCAAGATGTCGAATTTTTCTCACCCATTAATAATGAAATTACAATTAATACTTTCGAATTTTCAAATAACTCTGAAAATGATTTTGAAAATTATATATATGATGAAGATTTTACTTATGATCATTATGAGTGGACAAGCTCAGATCATATATTTGATGAGAGTGACAATATAATTCAACTTAATGGGGAAACATAATTTTATATACTTAAAAGAAGAGGATAACCCATTAAAAATAGATAAAGATTTAATAGAAATACAAAAAAAACTATTATTTTTTATGGAGAAAAGATACTCTTAGAATTAAATAAGTTAGAAACCTTGATAAAAATAAATAATCAAAACAAAAGAATAAATTGCCACAATAATAGTAAAGGCCAAATGATACAACAATTCCTTAACATGAAAATACCAAAAGGATACAGTGGAAACTAAAAATGATAACTTTGATTCTGACATTGAGAGTGAAATACAATCAAATATTGAGAATTTAGTAACACAAATAAGAGATATGAAAAATAATGATAATTTTATAAATATAAAACCAGAAATAGAACAAAAAAATTGGATACCTAGTTTAATGATATCTCTAACACTAGTAGACAAACTCCCCCTAGTACTAGTGGACAAATTTCTTTAAGAAGAGAATTTAATAGACCTACTCAAGGATATGCAGCTATGATGACTACTATAAGAAAAGATGAAAATTATAAACCTTATGAGATTATGAAAAATGAACCGATTAATCCATTTGGAATATATTTAGACTAGGTAACAGCACCGCGCCATGCGCGGTGAATACAAATATTATTATAAAGATTAATATACTTTACTAAAAAATTGATTTATAAACAGTTGTTATATTCCTAAAAAACCATAATTTATTAAACTAAGTATTGTTAGCTTACTAAAAGAAAGAATACAAACATTGGTATAGATCTTACTAAAAAATAAAATAATTTAAAAGTTTTGATTTATAATCATTGTTAACTTATTAATAAAAACAAAAATTAAATAAATAAAAAATATATTTTATTAAATAAGTTTTGATTTGTAAATATTGTTAGGTTACTCCATAAAAAATGTATAAATAAAAACATACAATATTAAAATATTTTTGATTTATAAACATTGTTAACCTAGTAAAAGATATAACCTATTAAAATAAGTATATTTGATTTATAAACATTGTTATCTATCTTAAAAAATTGGTATAGATATTACTAAAAAATAATATAATTTAAAAGTTTTGATTTATAATCATTGTTAACTTATTAAGAAAAACAAAAATTAAATAAATACAAAATATATTTTATTAAATAAGTTTAGATTTATAAGTATTGTTAAGTTATCCATAAAAATGTAAATAAATAAAAACATACAATATTAAAAAGATTTTTGATTTATAAGCATTGTTAGCCTACTAAAAGATAAAAAAATATAACATATTAAAATAAGTATTTAATTTATAAGTATTGTTATCTAATATGAAAAAAGACTTTATTATTAAGCATTTTGTTAAATTAATAAGAAAAACAAAAAAAATACAAAATCACTAACACTTTTTATTGATTTATAAGCATCGTTAACTTAAACAAAACAAAATAATACAAAAGAGAATGAAAGGTTCTAGTCAATTAATGCAATATTTTCTTTAAAAAAAACTCTAACAAAATTCTAAAACCTCAATGGATGCTTCTCCTTAATCCTCTCTCCCTACTTCTCCTTTATATATATATGTATATATATTGATGTTAACTTAAACAAAACAAAATAATACAAAAAAAATGAAAGGTTCTAGTCAATTAATACAACATTTTCTTAAAAAAAACAAAACTCTAACAAAATTCTAAAGCCTCAATGGAGGTTTCTCCTTAATCCTCTCTCCCTACATTCTCCTTTATATATATTGATGTTGACTTAAACAAAACAAAAGAATACAAAAGAGAATGAAATGTTCTAGTAAATTAATGCAACATTTTCTTTTAAAAAAAACAAAACTCTAACAAAATTCTAAAGCCTCAATGGAGGTTTTAATTCTCTCTCCCTACATTCTCCATTATATATATATATATATATATATATATTGATGATTTATAAGCATTGTTAACTTAAACAAAACAAAATAATACAAAATAGAATGAAAGGTTCTAGTCAATTAATGCAACATTTTCTTTAAAAAAAAACAAAACTCTAACTAAATTCTAAAGCCTCAATGGAGGCTTCTCCTTAATCCTCTCTCCCTACATTCTCCATTATATATATATTGATGATTTATAAGCATTGTTAACTTAAACAAAATGTAACAACCCTAGTTTTTAGAAGAAAGGGAAAGATTGGTGGCAATTATGTAAGAAAGGAAAGTTAGTTTTGAGGGACTGTTTTGCAATTTATGAAACATATATAAGGACACACATCCCTAGGGCAACCCTCACTTGCCCAAAATCAGTATTTGGTTTTGTGGTTTGGCGGCTAAGAGAAAGAAAGAGAAGGAAAGGAAAGTGTTCTTGGGAAGAAATCAAGGAAGAAAAGAATCAGAGAAGAATCAGCAAGGTAATCTCCTCTATGTTTATTCCTTGTTTTCTGGGGCTCGTTTCCATAATTGTCTGATTTCCAAGTCTCAACATAGTGATTCAATGAGTTTTTCTCCTACATTTCCTTCAAAGTGGGTTTTGGGGATTTTGCCTTTGTAAACCGATTTTAATGTTAAGAAAGTGGTTTTAACGGATGTTTAGGATTGAGGAACGAACCCTTAGGTTTATCTAATCAATTAATGGCTGAAAATCGGGTTATTGAGCACTTTTAGATAGTATTTTCTCGAACAGACGTAGTATCCGGACACTGTTGTTTCAGTAGTGTCCGGATAGTTTGCAGGTATCCGGGTAGTGTTATCTCGGTAGTTTCCGAACATATGTCTTTCCGGATAAAGGGTTTCCGGGTGTTAGTATCCGGTAAAGGGTGTGTCCGGAAAGTCCATGTATCCGGACAGTTCATATATCCGGAAAGCGGGTCATCCGGTAAGTTGAGTTAACCGGTAAGATTGAGTTGTCCGGTAAGTTGTGTGTCTGGGCAGTCGAGTGTCCGGAAAGTCAATGTCCGGAAAGGTTGGGCTAAGATCTGAGCAGTTGTATTTCATCCATTTCTCAGGTAGACCGACTGTAAGTCAGAAGTAAAGTAAAGCAAGATGTTAAACGTATCAGGTGAGTTTTTCTAACTAAAATACGTGATCTTACGTGTTTTTCCAAAGAAAGTGATTATGTGGAAATGCCGGTTATTTTACATGACTTTTACGTAAATGAAAGCTTAATATTTTACTGATCAGGGTATGTTTATGAGCATGATTTATTTACAAGCTTTTACGAACGTTATTCCCATGAAAAGTATGTTCTACTGAAAAGATTGTTCAGCAAGATGAAACGAATTGTAAAGTGTATTATAAATCTCATGTTTTATGACTATGATGGTTTATGTGAATGCTATGTGGAGTCGGTCTGCACTGTGGGATCAGAGATAGATCACCGGGTTCTGATGAACCCTTGGATATGTATGACAGACTGGTAGGTTGGAATCCGTTTCCTCCTATCCGGTAGATGGGAGTCCGTGTGGGCTCCGGAAAGGGGAGTATGCGTAGGCTCCGGGAAGGGGAGTATGCGTAGGCTCCGGAAGAGGCGAGAAGGGAACCTACTGGGACCCCGATCGAAGAATGTTTATGTGATCCGTTACACCGTGCAGTACCATGAATGATGTTTATGTGAAGGATGTGATCTGTTTTATAAATGATTTTTATAATGTTGATGTACACTGCTTATGGAGGGAACTCACTAGGCCTCATGGTCTAACCCTCGCTTTTCAAAACTAAAACCTTTTCAGGTAAGTTAATAGTAGGAGGCTCAAGAAGTGAGCGAGCGCATGATAGAGTACAAAAGCAGTTGAGACAGCGCATGCGCCACTTGTAGTAGTAGTTGTTCTCAGTTGTGTATAGGTTGTTTCCACCAACCTTAGTTTATGTTTAATGTAACGTAATGTTGGGACCCAGTTTTTATTGTAAAGAGTATGATTTATTGCTAACAAAATTCTAAAGCCTCAATGGAGGTTTCTCCTTAATCCTCTCTCCCTACATTCTCCATTATATATATATATATATATAAATATATATATATATATATATATATATATATATTGATGATTTATAAGCATTGTTAACTTAAACAAAACAAAATAATACAAAAGAGAATGAAAGGTTCTAGTCAATTAATGCAACATTTTCTTTTAAAAAAACCAAAACTCTAACTAAATTCTAAAGCCTCAATGGAGGCTTCTCCTTAATCCTCTCTCCCTACATTCTCCATTATATATATATATATATATATATATATATATATATATATATTGATGATTTATAAGCATTGTTAACTTAAACAAAACAAAATAATACAAAAGAGAATGAAAGGTTTTAGTAAATCAATATATATATTAAAAGAGAAAACCACAAAAGATGATGTGGCATCCTAAGATTTGAGAATTCCCCATTTCTTGAATTGTGGTTGATTTTCATCATCCCACATTGGTGGAAAGATGAAGGTTTTGAACCATGGAGTGGCTATAAGAAAGGAGGAGTGGATACTTTTGTGTCAACTCATGTGGTTGGCTCATTTAGCTTACCCTACATTTGCATCATCCCACATTGATGAGAAGATGCAAGTTCTAAAGTATGAAGTGTGTATAAGAAATAAGGGTGAATGTTTTTGTGTCAACTCATGTGGTTGGCTCAATTTAGTCTACCTTATTTTTGCAAAACAAACTTTATATATATAATCATCAATATCAATCAATGTATCAATCATCAATATATAATTTAAAAGAGAAAACCACAAAAGATGATGTGGCATCCTAAGATTTGGGAATTCCCCATTTCTTGAATTGTGGTTGAGTTTCATCATCCCACATTAATGGAAAGATGAAAGTTTTGACCATGAAGTGGCTATAACAAAGGATGAGTGGATACTTTTGTGTCAACTCACGTGGTTGGCTCATTTAGCTTACTCTACATTTGCATCATCCCACATTGATGAGAAGATGCAATTTCTAAAGTATGAAGTGTGTATATGAAATTCCCTATTTCTTGAATTGTGGTTAAGTTTCATCATCCCACATTGGTGGAAAGATAACAAAGGAGGAGTGGATACTTTTGTGTCAACTCATGTGGTTGGCTCATTTAGCTTACCCTACATTTGCATCATCCCACATTGATGAGAAGATGCAATTTCTAAAGTATGAAGTGTGTATATGAAATAAGGGGTGAATGTTTTTGTGTCAACTCATCAATAAATAAATAAATAAATATATTAAAAGAGAAAACCACAAAAGATGATGTGGCATCCTAAGATTTGAGAATTCTCCATTTCTTGAATTGTGGTTGAGTTTCATCATCCCACATTGGTGGAAAGATGAAAGTTTTGAACCATGAAGTGGCTATAAGAAAGGAGGAGTGGATACTTTTGTGTCAACTCATGTGGTTGGCTCATTTAGCTTACCCTACATTTGCATCATCCCACATTGATGAGAAGATGCAAGTTCTAAAGTATGAAGTGTGTATAAAAAATAAGGGGTGAATGTTTTTGTGTCAACTCATGTGGTTGGCTCAATTTAGTCTACCTTATTTTTGCAAAACAAACTTTATATATATAATCATCAATATCAATCAATGTATCAATCATCAATATATAATTTAAAAGAGAAAACCACAAAAGATGATGTGGCATCCTAAGATTTGAGAATTCCCTATTTCTTGAATTGTGGTTGAGTTTCATCATCCCACATTGGTGAAAAGATGAAAGTTTTGAACCATGAAGTGGCTATAACAAAGGAGGAATGGATACTTTTGTGTCAACTCATGTGGTTGGCTCATTTAGCTTACCCTACATTTGCATCATCCCACATTGATGAGAAGATGCAATTTCTAAAGTATGAAGTGTGTATATGAAATAAGGGGTGAATGTTTTTGTGTCAACTCATGTGGTTGGCTCAATTTAGTCTACCTTATTTTTGCAAAACAAACTTTATATATATAACAAATAATTAAAATAATATTTTTTTGATAACTAATAAAGTTTCATTTTACACTACCCCAATAAATTAATATATCAATATATATATATATATATAAGGAACAACTACAAATAGTGACTTGGCACCATGAGGTTTGAGTATTCCTCAAATCTTTAAATATGGTTGAGCTTCATCATTGGTGGGAAGATTATTATTTGGAAGAAGGTAGTGAAGATATATAAAAGAATGATGAAAGGTTTTGAAATCGATAATCGTGGTTAGAATCATAATATACCAAATGGTAAAATCAATCAATCAATCAATCAATATATCAATATATATATATATTAAAAGAGAAAACCACAAAAGATTATGTGGCATCCTAAGATTTGAGAATTCCTCATTTCTTGAATTGTGGTTGAGTTTCATCATTCCACATTGGTGGAAATATGAAAGTTTTGAACTATGAAGTGGCTATAAGAAAGGAAGAGTGGATACTTTTGTGTCAACTCATGTGGTTGGCTCATTTTGCTTACCCTACATTTGCATCATCCCACATTGATGAGAAGATGCAAGTTTTAAAGTATGAAGTGTGTATATGAAATAAGGGGTGAATGTTTTTGTGTCAACTCATATGGTTGGCTCAATTTAGTCTACCTTATTTTTGCAAAACAAACTCTATATATATAACAAATAATTAAAATAATATTTTTGTGATAACTAATAAAGTTTCATTTTACACTACCCCAATAAATTAATATATCAATATATATATATATATATATCATCAATCAATATATCAATATATATATATATTAAAAGAGAAAACCACAAAAGATGATGTGGAATTCTAAGATTTGAGAATTCATCATTTCTTGAATTGTGGTTGAGTTTCATCATCCCACATTGGTGGAAAGATGAAAGTTTTGAACTATGAAGTGACTATAAGAAAGGAGGAGTGGATACTTTTGTGTCAACTCATGTGGTTGGCTCATTTAGCTTACCTTACATTTGCATTATCCCACATTGATGAGAAGATGCAAATTCTAAAGTATGAAGTGTGTATATGAAATAAGGGGTGAATGTTTTTGTGTCAACTCATGTGGTTGGCTCAATTTAGTCTACCTTATTTTTGCAAAACAAACTTTATATATATAACAAATAATTAAAATAATATTTTTGTGATAACTAATAAAGTTTCATTTTACACTATCCCAATAAATTAATATATCAATATATATATATATATAAGGAACAACTACAAAGAGTGACTTGGCACCATGAGGTTTGAGTATTCCTCAAATCTTTAAATATGGTTGAGTTTCATCATTGGTGGGAAGATTATTATTTGGAAGAAGGTAGTGAAGATATATAAAAGAATGATGAAAGGTTTTGAAATCGATAATCGTGGTTAGAATCATAATATACCAAATGGTAAAATAATAGTGCAAAATTAAAATATAAACCAATGTTGGTGAATTGGGACCATGAGGTTTGAGTATTTCTCAAAAATTTTAATAAGGTTAAGGTTTATCATTTTCCTTTGTTGGTAATATGATAGTTTGAAAGAAAATTATGGTATAAAAATAGAGATGTAAGGTTTTGAAACCTATTACCATTGTTGGAGTAAAAACCAATATAAAAGAATGACATAAGATTTTGAAATCTATAACCATGATTGGAATCATAACTTAAAAAAACAACCACAAAGAGTGACTTGGAACCATGGGATTTAAGTAATCCTCAAATCTTGAAATGTGGTTGAGTTTCATCATCCCACATTGGTGAAGAAATGAAAATTTTGAAGTAGCAAGTGACTATAAGAAATGAAGGGTGAATGTTTTTTTGTGTCAATTAACGTGGTTGGCTCAATTTGGTTTACCATACTTTTGCATCATCCCAATTGGTTACAAGATGCAAGTTTTGAAGCATGAAGTGTGTATAGAAAATAAAGGGTGATTGTTTTTGTGTCTACTCAATACCCATGTGGTTGGTTCAATTTAGTCTACCTTATTTTTGCAAAAAAAAATGTATATATATATATAACAAATAATTAAAATAATATTTTTGTGATAACTAATAAAGTTCACTCATTTTACATTATCCCAATCAATTATGTAACACCCCGAATTTCCATGATCAAAGTTATGTTATAATTTGATATCGAAGGATTTAAAGTGTAATTGACCAAAGTTTAACCTATTTGTGAATATTGAAACTTTGGGGGTTGGTTTTGTTATTTGTTGATAGTTTTGGATATTTAAAGGGAGAGGCGGTTGAATTGAGATTTTTATCTCAATTGCCGATTTTTTAAGTCGGTTTCCAGAGAAAATCGAGAGAGAAAGAGAAAGAGAAAGAGAAGTCTGGATTTGATTAGGTATTGTTCGATGGTGTGAAAGATTGGATTTATGAATCGATTGAGCTTGGCAGACTCTGAGTACGAACTATCAATTAGGTGAGTTCATTCTTATTAAAAAGTATGTTTTTACATATCAAAAGTGATTTGCTAAATTGGAATTTGTTTTATTGAACCTATGTACATGTTAAAAGGATTGGTACATGTGATTTAAAGAACAGAGTAGGAAGTGTAAGTAATCAGACTGGAAATCACACGAAGTCCGGAAGATGACTTTTCCAGTACTTCCGGATTTGGGTATCGGATTCCGGAAGATTTTGAAATTCATAACAATGATTGGAATCATAACCATGATTAGAATCATAACCAAACAAATGTAAAGAAAAATAGTGCAAAATTTAAAGTGAACCAAGGATGATGACTTGGAACTATGAGATTTTTTTGTTTCTTAAATCTTAAAGTAAGGTTGAGTTTTATCATCATACATTGGTGAGAATATGATAACTTGGAAGAATATGATAAGCATTAGAAAAGAGATAGAAGGTTTGAAATCTATAACCATGGTTGGAATCAAAGTCAACCAAATGGTAAATATTATAGTGTAAATGGTGAATACTAAGTGCCAAATTTGGTGAGAAACGTGAGAAGTGGTTATCAACCGTTGGATGAGAAATAGACGAACATTAGGATGAGATGCAGCAAGATAAGATGCACCGGATAAATTTTCTTTTAAGCCACAATTCATGGGAGAGTATTTGATTAAAAATGATCAACGGTTTAAAAGTACTTCTCACACTTCTCACCAAAAATTACACTTCTCACCTGATCTAATGCGCGCGCGCGCACACACACACACACACATATAATGATGACTTACGTTTCATTTTAACTCAATTGATTATCTTTACAATATTTTTTATTATCGCGCAACGCGCGGGCCTAACACTAGTTAATGCAACATTTTGTTAAAAAAAACTCTAACAAAATTCTAAAGCCTCAATGGAGGCTACTCCTTAATCCCCTCTCCCTACATTCTTCTTTATATATATATATATATATTGATGATTGATTGTTATCTAATAAGAAAAAAGAATTTGATTATTAAGCATTTTGTTAGATTAATAAGAAGAAAAAAATACAAAATCACTACAAAATATACACTTTTTATTGATTTATAAGCATTGTTAACTTAAACAAAACAAAATAATACAAAAGAGAATGAAAGGTTCTAGTCAATTTGTAACGTCCCAAAAACATAACAAGACAACCAAAGCATTAAATCATACTCTGTAATAAAACTGGGTCCCAAAATTCAGTTACATCATTCCCAAACTAAGGTTGGCGGAAACAACCTATACACAACTGAGAACAACTACTACTACAAGTGGCAACAACACAGTCTCTAGCTGCATCTGTACTCAATCATGCTCTTGCTCACTTACTTGAGCCTCTTACTACTTGCTTACCTGAAAATGGTTTAGTTTTGAAAAGCGAGGGTTAGACCAAAAGGTCTAGTGAATTCCCTCTGAAAACAACATATATAAACATTGGGAAAATCGTTTATAAAATTCATCATCAAACTTCACATAACGTCAAACATGGTACTGCACCGTGACGAGGACCGCATAAACTAACCACGATCGGGGCCCAAGCAGACTCCCCTTTCGCCGCGATCGGGGCCCAAGCAGACTCCCCTCTCGCCTCGTACCGGGGCCCAAGCAGACTCCCCTCTACCCGAATAGGAGGGAAACAGATTCCAACCTCGGCTCATCACCCATGTCCAAGGGATCATCGGATCCCAGAGCATACCGATCCAACGGTGCAGACCGACTCCACATAGCATACATCACATGTCATACTTCATACAACTTGGAATCTCGCAAACCATATAATCATTTCATCATGCTAAATAGTCTTTGAATAAAGTATGAGCTTTCATGTAAAAACATGCATATCGATTTGGTAAACATTTCGTGCTCAAAGTGAACCATTATCAGTTAAAAGAACAATTAATACATTGCGTCGTAAATAGGTTTAGGGAACTCACCTTGACGACGTTGAACGCCCTTCTTGAAATCACCAAGCTAATCCAACCGAACACCTAAGGGCATTGAATTCGAATCAGATAAAATATCTCAGCCCTACTGTCCGGATACCCCTTCCCGGACACAACACTTATCCGGACACAGTACTTATCCGGACACTACACTTATCCGGACACATCACTTATCCGGACACACCACTTATCCGGACACATCACTTATCCGGACACACCACTTATCCGGACACTACACTTATCCGGACACTACACTTATCCGGACACACCACTTATCCGGACAAAACTACCCGGACACCTTCACGAGACACTTACCCGGACACATGCAACATATCCGGACACCACCAAACACTGGTGTCCGGAAAACGCTGCTGTTCGAGCTTAGAAATTCTAAAACCGCTTTAAACTCCGATTTAAGCCATTAGTTTGATTAGACAAGTATAAGGGTTCATTCACTAACCCCAAACACTCACTTAAACCATTTATAACCTCTAAAATCGTTTCATTAAGACCAAAACCCATAAAACCCACTTTCTAGGGAAAATGGGGAAAGCTTAAGAAATCACTAGTTTCAATCATAGAATCCAAGCTAAAGAAGAAGGGAATGCTAAATTACACAGAATACGAACTTAAGAAGGATTACCTGATTGATTTCTCCTCTCTATTGCCTCCTTCTTCTTCCTTCTTTCCTTGCTTCACGTCACCACACACACACAAGACCAAAATACTGATTTGCAAATGGGGGTTGCCCTAAAAGTTTGTGCATATAAATACCTTCAACAAAATACAGAAATGGTCCCTCAACTTAACTTTCATTTATTTCACTTTGGCCACCAAACTCTAAAACCTACTAGAATTTGGGTTGTTACAACACTCCCCCCTTAAAAGAATTTCGTCCCCGGAATTCCTCATTGGAAAAGATGCGGGTATCTTGCCCACATCAAAACCGACACTTCCCAAAGCAAAGCTATATCCGACTCAGTCAACCATCTCATCAGACTCGAAACATGGAACCTTGGGTGCATTTCCTTCCGTTCTGACGGTACTCTAACTCGTAGGCTACTGTTCTTACTCGGTCGATCTTGACTACAGAAGATTTACTAAGGCTTCTCATGCATCAACACTTCCTTTAAGGAGGAACTTGGCTAAATCCTCTGCCATAACACGAGATTCATTTACTAAGAGACGGACACACACTTGATCGCTTGACACAAGTCCAAACCTGAACGTCCCGACAACTCACAACCTAGAGTTCTTTCATCGAAATACAAGCAATCCTAGATTACTTCTCCTAATCAACAATCGACTAAGCGGATAACGTTTCCCTTTCTCGGACCACCACGACTACAACTCGTCAACCATTTCTTACATCCTCACCACTTCATCACTCCATCCTTGTACGTAACCCAGGGTAGGAACCTTCAAACCTAACGTTGAAGTGTTCACCTACTAGAAATAAACTTATCCTGAAACACATCAAATCCTCGTTGATTACCACGTTCGTTCGGTCATAAAACATAACTCCGGTTACCCTCACCCAACGGGGAGGAATAACCATAGTCACACCATGCTATTCTCACTAGCTTAAACACTATACGACCAAATCGTTTACACATTTCTCACAAGGTCACTAACTTAACTCATTTAGTTGTCTCATCCACTTCTCCCCTGCACAAAAACTTACACAATTTCCTTCCTCAATATTCTTTCCAACGGTTCGCACACTATCAAAGACAATCTACACAATACTGTCAAGTGTACTACTTCCAATTTACTCACTTGATCCGACATACTATCTACACCTTCCCCACATTAGCGTGGAGCACTGCTCACCACACATTACTTGCCCCTCTCTCCCGACCTTTCCACATGTTGCTATCGCTTTCTCATTACTTACATAACCAAACAGTTGCACCAAGATCTTATCTTAAGGCATTCAACCAAGCCGTCTTGAAACAAGACCAATGTTCGACGTCACTACACATTCTTTAATCTACAACTTTTACCTTCTCAGACATTTCTCTCACACATAAGCAACAATTCACAATCTTTCAGGATTTCGCATCAATCTCACCACCTCTTGACTAACACAACCCTCATCCTCTTTAAACTTCCAATGACCCCAAAGTGTGTTTCTTAGTAACGTCTCCTATTCACTCTAATAACCCACCCCCTTTGGAATCCCTATTACCAACGGATCTATTAACTCAGGAACACCCCGAACGCGGGTTCCACATTTCTTTCGATTAACCACCATGATCATAAAATCAGACAGATATATAAATACCGTCATCCCGGCTTTCTTACTTAGATTTACCTTAACTAATTCTTTAACAATGTCTCCTCTACTATACTACAGCTTGACTAATCTATTCATCATCTTCTTTAAACTTACTTCTGCCTTCAAGAATATACTTAACAACATACATAACCACAAAGCTTGGTCTCACAGATGGGCAATCACCCAATTCTACCCCGACATTCCATTCCGATAACAGTCAAAATACACACCTACTTACAACCCACGTACTTCAATAACTGGGATTGCAAAACGTACACTCTATCCGAAATCCCAAAAGGACTTCCTTCTAATCCTTCATCTTTCTAACATCGCCTTACTACATCACCGGGCTACTATTCATTCGTACATTCATCACTCCTATTATCACACTACCAACCAAGTCTCTCATGGTCATTCGTACACAATTCACACTTTCCTTCATATTTTCTCGCATACACAATCGAGTCTATCTCGCTACTTTGTCCTTTCTCACTCTAGCTGAACAATAACTTCCTAGTTCCCAATTAGCTCAAATGTAAGCGTTCTTGTTCGCTCTTTAAGATCCGAGGCCTTACATAAGCTGGACACAGTCCCTCACTGGACGATAGAATCTACACACTTGCTTCGCTCGTGTTACATACCTCATCATTCTACGAACCCTCCATACTTCGTAAATAGAACGCTTAATCACAACAATAACTTCTCATCCTCTTAGCACCTCTACAAGGTGTTCTATCAACTTTCAACCTTCTGGTTCAAGTCTTCGGCCTCAACCATCTTACACAATAGTCGACTTCTACATCAACTGACAACCTGTAACTACCTTCTTAACTTATTCTATAACAGGGGTTCCTTACGGAACCTAATCCTTCCACATATCATAATCAACTTCATGATCTGCCTCCCTCTTTTTGAAACCTACTTATGTAACATCAACATTACGAGCTCACCTCAAAACTTATACTCCCACGCTATAGACATTTCATTCTTCCTCATCACACTACTCAAAACGAGTTGCAAAAAAAACCATCACCTAGAGGCTTCGAGTCCTTCCTCCGGACACAACCGTCCCTTGACAACCGTACTTCCAGTTACCGAACAAGGGTGCAAACCCTCATACAATCGACACTATAATCCACTTCCGACTCTACCCCTGTTCACCTTTCCTCTTGAACACAAATACTAAGGCTACAACATTCTTTCCTGATTTGTCCGACACTTCTTCACTCTTGAAGTTCTTCCTTAGCTTAACATGTAACATCCTACGACCTGGTGAGTTCATAGCCTTCATGCATGACAACGCAAAAGACAAATCATTTCGTACATTTTATCATTTTAAATAAACAACATTTAGAAACAACTCGGGTACTCGTGACCCCATCGCTCTTATAACTTCAAAACTCTGCACAACGATTCGAGAATCATTGGCATGCATCTTCCCGTGAACCCCAATCTTGCTCAATCCGAACAATGTTATTACGAGAGTAATAATTTGCATGAAAATCTTTTCATATGAGACAATTCTGAAAGAATTACCGACACCAAGTAAACCAGTCGGTTCTCACACTCAATTGTATGATATCAAAAAGGTCAATAAGCATTTTGGTTATAAGTGAATTGCAGGTAACCATTTCCTTGGCCATTTTTGTAACAATTTAACTTATCATTAAAAGTGTGGAATACTTTGCAAATCGTTTACCTCAAAATTTCAATGTGCGACGTACTGAAATCGGTTTTTCTTTAAACGTGCACTCGTACAAGCTGACTCATTTTGTTCAAAGTTGACATTTACATTCTTATTTTAAATCGTGAAAATTTCATGTTACATAAAAGAACGCCATGCATGAGACTCTATTTGCAATTGAAGGCTACTCACTCTAACAAGGTCAACCGCTTTAATTACGCAACTTATCCTTGGCACTCCACCTACGACCAATGGTCGTCTTTTCGGTCACGCAACAACTTGCTGAACACACTTTCCACCTCTCACTTACTCAACCCTTTCATACTATTTCGCTTTGAACAACTATCTCACTTTCCACTCCTATATGCTTTCATTTCACTATAGGTATCTTATTTCATTTACCCTGTCCTTGAAAAGCTCGAATAAGAATTCAAAGCTCCATTAGCACTTTCAAGGTTTCGACATTGCCCTTTCTTACCATCCCGACCGATCTATCCCAAGATTTCTAAAACTGGGACTCTCCCAAAGTAGGAGTCTTACTCAAACTCAACATCCATCCTCTTCGAATCTACGAAGAGTTACCTCTATCCAACTCATAACGTTCTATACAACATTCTTTCTCTACGATGTATACATACATCACATCATAAGTGACCTCTCAAGAAACTTCCCTAACAAGGGGTCTCAGTCTACCCCACAGGGATCTTGTTGACAATCTAACGTACTGGAACACGACATGAGCACTAGGTAGGTTAATAAGGTAGGTTAAGCACATACATGTACCTGTAAGTTCGCAATTACACTGGCCAAGTGCAATCTCAAACTTACCTTACATGACAGTCCTCGCTACCTTATTAGTCCTATCTCCATAATAGTGTCCTCCTAACGCATTTCCTGTGTCTACATTAGTGCCCTCTTAACGCGTTTCCTGATTCTCAGTTGTGATCTTCTACTCCCAAGTTTAAGTTTAGGCCCGTCCGGTCACCTAAATCCCTTAAACTATGGCTCTGATACCATTTGTAACGTCCCAAAAACATAACAAGACAAACAAAGCATTAAATCAAACTCTGTAATAAAATTGGGTCCCAAAATTCAGTTACATCATTCCCAAACTAAGCTTGGCGGAAACAACCTATACACAACTGAGAACAACTACTACTACAAGTGGCAACGATACAGTCTCTAGCTGCATCTGTACTCAATCATGCTCTTGCTCACTTACTTGAGCCTCTTACTACTTGCTTACCTGAAAATGGTTTAGTTTTGAAAAGCGAGGGTTAGACCAAAAGGTCTAGTGAATTCCCTCCGAAAACAACATATATAAACATTGGGAAAATTGTTTATAAAATTCATCATCAAACTTCACATAACGTCAAACATGGTACTGCACCGTGATGAGGACCGCATAAACTAACCACGATCGGGGCCCAAGCAGACTCCCCTTTCGCCGCGATCGGGGCCCAAGCAGACTCCCCTCTCGCCTCGTATCGGGGCCCAAGCAGACTCCCCTCTACCCGAATAGGAGGGAAACAGATTCCAACCTATCGGCTCATCACCCATGTCCAAGGGATCATCGGATCCCAGAGCATACCGATCCCACGGTGCAGACCGACTCCACATAGCATACATCACATGTCATACTTCATACAACTTGGAATCTCGCAAACCATATAATCATTTCATCATGCTAAATATTCTTTGAATAAAGTATGAGCTTTCATGTAAAAACATGCATATCGATTTGGTAAACATTTCGTGCTCAAAGTGAACCATTATCAGTTAAAAGAACAATTAACACATTGCGTCGTAAATAGGTTTAGGGAACTTACCTTGACGACGCTGAACTTCCTTCTTGAAATCACCAAGCTAATCCAACCGAACACCTAAGGGCATTGAATTCGAATAAGATAAAATATCTCAGCCCTACTGTCCGGATACCCCTTCCCGGACACAGCACTTATCCGGACACAACACTTATCCGGACACTACACTTATCCGGACACTACACTTATCCGGACACACCACTTATCCGGACACACCACTTATCCGCACACACCACTTATCCGGACACTACACTTATCCGGACACTACACTTATCCGGACACACCACTTATCCGGACAAAACTACCCGGACACCTTCACGAGACACTTACCCGGACACATGCAACATATCCGGACACCACCAAACACCGGTGTCCGGAAAACGCTGCTGTTCGAGCTTAGAAATTCTAAAACCGCTTTAAACTCCGATTTAAGCCATTAGTTTGATTAGACAACTATAAGTGTTCATTCACTAACCCCAAACACTCACTTAAACCATTTATAACCTCTAAAATCGTTTCATTAAGACCAAAACCCATAAAACCCACTTTCTAGGGAAAATGGGGAAAGCTTAAGAAATCACTAGTTTCAATCATATAATCCAAGCTAAAGAAGAAGGGAATGCTAAATTACACAGAATACGAACTTAAGAAGGATTACCTGATTGATTTCTCCTTTCTATTGCCTCCTTCTTCTTCTTCTTCTTCTTCTTCTTCTTCCTTCTTTCCTTGCTTCACGTCACCACACACACACAAGACCAAAATACTGATTTTCAAATGGGGGCTGCCCTAAAAGTTTGTGCATATAAATACCTTCAACAAAATACAGAAATGGTCCCTCAACTTAACTTTCATTTATTTCACTTTGGCCACCAAACTCTAAAACCTACTAGAATTTGGGTTGTTACACAATTAATGCAACATTTTCTTTTGAAAAAAAAACAAAACTCTAAAAAAATTCTAAAACCTCAATGGAGGCTTCTCCTTAATCCTCTCTCCCTACATTCTCCTATATATATATATATATAGATTTATAAGCATTGTTTATTTAAACAAAACAAAATAATACAAAAGAGAATGAAAGGTTCTAGTCAATTAATGTAACATTTTCTTTAAAAAAAACCAAAACTCTAACAAAATTCTAAAGCCTCAATGGAGGTTTCTCCTTAATTCTCTCTCCCTACATTCTCCATTATATATATATATATATATTGATGATTTATAAGCATTGTTAACTTAAACAAAACAAAATTATACAAAATAGAATGAAAGGTTCTAGTCAATTAATGCAACATTTTATTTTAAAAAAACAAAACTCTAACTAAATTCTAAAGCCTCAATGGAGGCTTCTCCTTAATCCTCTCTCCCAACATTCTCCATCATATATATATATATATTGATGATTTATAAGCATTGTTAACTTAAACAAAACAAAATAATACAAAAGAGAATGAAAAGTTCTAGTCAATTAATGCAACATTTTCTTTAAAAAAAAACTCTAACAAAATTTTAAAGCCTCGATGGAGGCTTCTCCTTAATCCCCTCTCCCTACATTTTTCTTTATATCCCTACATTCTCCATTATATATATATATATTGATGATTTATAAGCATTGTTAACTTAAACAAAACAAAATAATACAAAAGAGAATGAAAGGTTCTAGTCAATTAATGCAACATTTTCTTTTAAAAAAAAACCAAAACTCTAACTAAATTCTAAAGCCTTAATGGATTAACTTAAACAAAACAAAATAATACAAAAGAGAATAAAAGGTTCTAGTCAATTAATGCAACATTTTCTTTATAAAAAAACTCTAACAAAGTTTTAAAGCTTCAATGGAGGCTTCTCCTTAATCCCATCTCCCTACATTTTTCTTTATATCCCTACATTCTCCATTATATATATATATATATATATATATATATATTGATGATTTATAAGCATTGTTAACTTAAACAAAACAAATAAAATACAAAAGAGAATGAAAGGTTCTAGTCAATTAATGCAACATTTTCTTTAAAAAAAAACAAAACTCTAACTAAATTCTAAAGCCTCAATGGAGGCTTCTCCTTAATCCTCTCTCCCTACATTCTCCATTATATATATATATTGATGATTTATAAGCATTGTTAACTTAAACAAAACAAAATAATACAAAAAAGAATGAAAGGTTCTAGTCAATTAATGCAACATTTTCTTAAAAAAACAAAACTCTAACAAAATTCTAAAGCCTCAATGGAGGTTTCTCCTTAATCCTCTCTCCCTACATTCTCCTTTATATATATATTGATGTTGACTTAAACAAAACAAAATAATACAAAAGAGAATGAAAGGTTCTAGTCAGTTAATGCAACATTTTCTTTTAAAAAAAACCAAAACTCTAACAAAATTCTAAAGCCTCAATGGAGGTTTCTCCTTAATCCTCTCTCCCTACATTCTCCATTATATATATATATATATATTTATGATTTATAAGCATTGTTAACTTAAACAAAACAAAATAATACAAAAGAGAATGAAAGGTTCTAGTCAATTAATGCAACATTTTCTTTATAAAAAAACTCTAACAAAATCTTAAAGCTTCAATGGAGGCTTCTCCTTAATCCCCCCTCTCTACATTTTTCTTTATATCCCTACATTCTCCATTATATATATATATATATTGATGATTTATAAGCATTGTTAACTTAAACAAAACAAAATAATACAAAAGAGAATGAAAGGTTCTAGTCAATTAATGCAACATTTTCTTTAAAAAAAAACTCTAACTAAATTCTAAAGCCTCAATGGAGGTTTCTCCTTAATCCTCTCTCCCTACAATCTCCATTATATATATATATATATATATTGATGATTTATAAGCATTGTTAACTTAAACAAAACAAAATAATACAAAAAAGAATGAAAGGTTCTAGTCAATTAATGCAACATTTAAAAAAAAACTAAACTCTAACAAAATTCAAAAGCCTCAATGGAGGTTTCTCCTTAATCCTCTCTCCCTACATTCTCCTTTATATATATATATATATATTGATGTTGACTTAAACAAAACAAAATAATACAAAAGAGAATGAAATGTTCTAGTCAGTTAATGCAACATTTTCTTTTAAAAAAAACCAAAACTCTAACAAAATTCTAAAGCCTCAATGGAGGTTTCTCCTTAATCCTCTCTCCCTACATTCTCCATTATATATATATATATATATATATTGATGATTTATAAGCATTGTTAACTTAAACAAAAAAAAAATACAAAAGAGAATGAAAGGTTCTAGTCAATTAATGGAACATTTTGTTAAAAAAAAAACTCTAACAAAATTCTAAAGCCTCAATGGAGGCTTCTCCTTAATCCTCTCTCCCTACATTCTCCTTTATATATATATATATATATATTGATTTATAAGCATTGTTTATTTAAACAAAACAAAATAATACAAAAGAGAATGAAAGGTTCTAGTCATTAACAACCCAAATTCTAGTGAGTTTTAGAGTTAGTGGTCAAAGTGGAATAAATGAAAGTTAACTTGAGGGACTTGATAGCAATTTTGTGAAAGGTATTTAAGGACACCAATCCCTAGGACAGCCTCCAATTGCTGAAATCAGTAGTGTGATTGTGTGTGTGTTCTTGGTGGTGGCGGCTAAGGAAGAAGGAAGAAGAGAAAGAAAAGTTTGAAGAGAAATCAAGAGAAAGGAAAAATCAAGCTAGGATCTGCAAGGTAATGCATCCTAATTCGTTCTTCTGATTAGGATAGTGCTTCTCCTTCTCTTTGTTATGAATCCTTAGGACTGAGGTTGATGATTACTTGAGTTTTCACTTTTTCCTTGAAAATAAGTTTTATGGGTTTTGTCTTAATGAATCGATTTTAAGAGATTAAAGTGGGATTAATTGGGTATTTGAGGTTGGTGGATGAACCCTTAGGGTTATCTAATCAAGCTAATGGCTAAAACCAGGTTAGAAATCACTTTTAAGGAATTATTTTCGAACAGCAGTCGTATCCGGACACCTTCAGTTCCTGATGATATGGTGGTTTCCGGATACGGATGCTGGTTTCCGGGTGAAGCTTTATGGTAGTTTTCGGGTGGGTGTTTTCCGGGTAGATATCCGGACAAGTTGGTATCCGGACAAGTAGATATCCGGACAAGTTGGTATCTGGACTAGTAGATATCCGTACATTGTGTGCTGGACAGTAGGTTGAGCCGTTTAATCTGATCCAAATCTAATGCCCTTAGGTGTTCGATTGGTTTAGCTGGGAAGAGTTTAAGAAGTGCATTCTACGATAATCAAAGGTGAGTTCTCTTACTCCTTTTTATGACGTACCAGTTTTACTGAATATGGTTCCTTTATCGAGCATGAATTGATTTATAAAAGTTATGCATGCTTTCATGACTTACATGTTTACCCACAAACGAAAGATGTTTTATGTTTTCATGCATATGGTTTCAATGTATGTGTATGCTATGTGGAGTCGGTTGCACGGTGGGGACGGGGTACCTTGGGATCTCTGATCCCTTGGGCATATGGAGGTTAGCTTGTAGGTTGGAATTCGTTTTCTCCTACATGAAGGAACGAGGAGTCCATTTGGATTCCAGCGTAGACGAGAGGGTGTCCGTTAGGCCCCGATCGGAGTAGCTTATGCAATTCCCTGAACCCCGTGTTTAACCTTGAATGATGTTATGAGAAAGATGTGAAAGTATTTTCTTTATGAAATGATCTTTATACTGTGATAAATGTTTATGGAGGGAATTCACTAGACCTTTTGGTCTAACCCTCGCTTTTCAAAAACTAAACCATTTTCAGGTAAGCGCGCTATGGGTTCTTCTAGTAAGAACTAGGAGTGACTCAAGGAGGATTTGGAGACTAGAGCGACTCCAGAGTTTTGGATTCTAATGACTATAGATGTAGCTCTCGGCTGTGGATTTTAGACTTCTGCTGTCAAATTTTGTTTAGTATAGAAGAATGAATATCGTTGGACAAGTTTAATTATGTAATTGGAATGCTTATTTCTGGTTGATTGCATGTTTTGGTTTTGGGACGTTACAAATGGTATCAGAGCCTTAGTTTAAGGGATTTAGGTGACCATTAGGGCCTAAACTTAAACTGTAAGATGAGGAACGCAACCGAGATATAGGATTGCCTCTAGGAACGATCACTATAAATGCGTTAGGAAATAAGGTGCCAAGGACAAACGTGTAAGGTAAGTTTGGGATTACACCTGGCCAGTGTAATTACGAACTTACAGGTACACGTGCGTGCTTAAACTTACCTTATATAGCAATGTTGTTGCGTCATATCTATCAAAGGTTAATTGTTGTTTTCTTTCAGCATTAGTGAAATGGCTGGGAGAACTTTGAGGAGTAGGTCGGCACCTGCTGTGCCAAGGAATCAAGATGAGGTGGTACTAGAAAATGGACCGGTGGAACCGGCGAGGGCAACTGTTACCCGTGGAAGGGGAAGAGGTAGGGGTCGTGGAACGGGTCGGGGAAGAACACCCCGTCGGGCCGCCACCCAAGTGGCCGGGGATGGAGGAAACCGAACCTGAGAACGACTCGTGCAACTAGAAGAACGAGGAGTGTGGAAGCCCCTGTTCATCAAGAAGACTCTCTTCAGGAGAGTTCAGCTTCTGCAAGGAGGGTAACTCAGCCAAGGGGATGGGGTCGAGGCCGCGGATCTACGTTCGTCACTCGAGAGAACCTAGCTGCTGAATTGGGTAAGATTCAAGAGACCTTGCAGGCCCTCCTCACTAAGCAGAACGAGTCAGCGTCGGGAAGCAAAGAAGCAAGTGAGAACCGAGAAAGCGTAGAACTGTCTAGTCCACTAGTGACTGGTACTGGAAGTCACTTGAATTCAAACCCTCAAGTGATGAATGAGTTAGCAGCTAAGGGATGCAATTTCAAGGCCTTTGCCTCATGCAAGCCCCCTACTTTTAAGGGCGAGTATGACCCTATCTTGGCAATGAAATGGGTGAAGGAAATGGAACTAGTCTTCGATACTTGCAAGTGTGCTGATGGGGACAGAGTAATGTTTGCCTTGTCCATGTTGAAATCTGATGCAGTTTACTGGTGGGAGGCCGAGACTAGGGGAAAGGGTTCGGCAATGGCTAAGGGAATGTTGTGGGAAGCGTTTGTAGACAGGTTCAAAGCTCAGTTCTGCCCTCTCGCGGCAGTAAAAAGATTAGAAGAAGAGTTCTTGGGGTTGGATCAGGGAGGTATAACAGTGCGGGAGTATACTACGAAGTTTATTGAGAAGTCTCGCTTTGCAGATTTGTATGTGCCAACGGAGGAACGCCGAGTGGAGCGTTTCATTCATGGACTGAAGGGCAGTATCCGAGAGCTAGTTCTGACAAGGAACCCCACTACCTTTCAGGCGGCCATTAATGCGGTCGAGATGATTGAAAAGGAGAAGGTTCGTCAGCTGACTGAGAAGGGTGGTGAAAAGCGCAAATGGGATGGACCGGGTAAGGACTTCAGAAAGGGGAATGTGTTTCGACCAGACAACCGTGTTAGTAAGGACACCGTTGGAAAACCATGTACGAAATGTAACAGGGTGCATCGGGGAGAGTGCATGGCAGGTTCAAACTCATGCTACCGGTGTGGCTTGCCCGGTCACATGTCAAAGGATTGCCGCAGTGGGGGAAAATCTTGTTACGAATGTGGGGCTACTGGCCACATGCGTAGTGATTGCCCACACTTGAAGAAAGGGGGATCAGTTCCGTATGGTGAACGTCCGGGTGGAAAAGGAAATGACAAGGGAGCAGAACCAGTACGTCCGAAAGGGCGTGCATTCCGCATGACTGCGGAAGAGGCAGAGGAAGTGTCAGATGTGGTGACAGGTACGTTTCTAGTGAACTCTCTATGTGCCAAGGTGTTATTTGATTCAAGAGCAAATCGCTCATTTGTATCGCATGCTTTTATGAAATGTTTGTGGGTGAGGCCTAGACGTTTGGAGAGAGCACTAGAGGTGGAAACTGCAAATGATAGTTGGGTATATGTTAAGGAAGTAGTAGAAGACTGTGTCATAGATATAGAAGGCAGGTTGGTGCCTACGAAGTTATATCCCATGGCAATGGGAGAGTTTGACGTAGTGTTGGGTATGGATTGGTTAGCCGCAAACGATGCGAATATCGTTTGCAACAAAAAGCTTATCAGGATCCGGTCACGTGATGGGGATTCCGTGGTGATCTATGGAAACCGCCGTGATAGAAAGACCAGCCTTATCTCCATGATTAGGGCTACTAAGTGCTTGAGAAAGGGGTGTCAAGGGTTCTTGGCGTACGTGTTGGACGCCAAGAAAGAGAAGTGTGGGGTGAGCGATGTGCGAGTGGTAAATGAGTACCCGGAGGTATTTCCGGATGACTTGACAAGTCTACCCCCGGATCGCCAGATCGAGTTCAGGATTGATCTGATGCCGGGATCTGCACCGACTGCCCTCGCACCGTATAGATTGGCGCCGTCCAAAATGAAGGAAATGATGACTCAATTGCAGGAGTTATTAGACAAGGGGTTCGTTAGACCGAGTACATCTCCGTGGGGAGCACCTGTGCTCTTCGTGAAGAAGAAGGACGATACTATGCGGATGTGCATAGACTACCGAGAACTCAACAAGGTCACGATCAAGAATAAGTACCCGATCCCGAGAATCGACGACCTGTTTGATCAGTTGCAGGGAGCTAGTTACTTCTCCAAGATTGATTTAAGGTCAGGGTATCATCAACTCAAGGTGAGGGAGGAGGATGTGCCGAAGACTGCGTTTCGGACCAGGTATGGACACTACGAATTCCTGGTGATGCCGTTCGGGCTAACCAACGCCCCGACAGCATTCATGGACTTAATGAATAGGGTATGCCAACCTTATTTGGATCAGTTCGTGATAGTGTTCATAGATGACATCCTGATATTTTCAAGATCGGAAGGGGAGCACGAAAGCCACCTTCGTACAATTCTCGAGCTACTGAAGCAAGAGAAGTTGTATGCGAAGTTTTCCAAGTGCGAGTTTTGGCTGAGGGAAGTGCAGTTCCTCGGGCACGTGGTGTCTGAGACGGGAATCATGGTTGATCCAGCTAAGATTGAGGAAATTCGAGACTGGGAGCAACCTAGGAATCCGTCAGAAGTTCGAAGTTTCCTCGGACTGGCGGGGTACTACCGGAAGTTCATCAAGGACTTTTCGCGTATTGCCACTCCCCTGACCTCTTTAACGAAGAAGAATGTCAAGTTCGTCTGGCTAGAGAAACAAGAAGAAGCATTTCAGAAATTGAAGGATATGCTGAGTAGCGCTCCGGTTTTGTCGTTACCGGACGGTTCAGGCGATTTCGTGGTTTTCAGTGACGCATCGAAGCTCGGCTTGGGTTGCGTACTCATGCAACGAGGTAAGGTGATCGCTTATGTCCCCCGGCAGTTAAAGGATCACGAGACTCGCTATCCTACGCATGATTTAGAATTGGCGGTGGTGGTTTTTGCCCTGAAGATTTGGCGATATTACCTGTATGGGACGAAGTGCCAGATCTTCATGGACCACAAGAGTTTATGTCATCTCTTTGATCAAAAAGAGTTGAATATGCGCCAAAGAAGATGGATTGAATTGTTGACCGACTACGACTGTAAGATCGAATACCATCCGGGGAAGGAAAACGTGGTGGTGGACGCTTTGAGCCGTAAGGAACGAGGTGAAACCCCCAGGATTGTGGCCATGAGAGCCGAAGTCACATTCAATCTGTTAGCTGAAATAAAGAAGTGTCAGGTTGAAGCGCTCGAAACCGAAAATCTTAAGAAGGAGAGAATGGTAGGGCAAGCGTCCATGTTAGTGGAAGATAATCGAGGGGTGAAATGTATGAATGGGAGAATCTGGGTTCCGAAACTCGGAGAGCTCCGAAAGATGATTCTTAAAGAGGCTCACAAATCGAAGTACACGATCCATCCCAGAACTAACAAGATGTACGGAGACCTACGACAAGACTACTGGTGGCCCGGAGACGTGGCCCATCTTGTAGAGACCTGTATGACGTGTTCGCGTGTAAAGATCGAACATCAAAGACCATACGGGAAGCTCCAGTCGTTAGAGATACCGATGTGGAAGTGGGACCGGATCACGATGGACTTCGTGACCCATTTGCCTAGAACTCCAAAGGGTTATGACGCCATTTGGGTGATCGTAGATCGACTAACGAAGTCGGCACACTTTTTACCTATACGAGAGTCTTACTCTTTGGAGCAGTTAGCAAAGTTGTACATCGACGAGATCGTAACCCGCCACGGGGTACCCTCGTCAATTGTATCAGACCGCGATAGCAGATTTACCTCTACGTTTTGGAGGAGCTTTCAAAGAGAAATGGGTTCGCAGATCAAGATGAGTACCGCTTATCATCCTCAGACCGACGATCAGAGCGAGCGAACGATCCAAACGTTAGAAGACATGCTAAGAGCGTGTGCTTTGGATTTTCAAGGCTCATGGGAAAAGCACCTACCGCTAATTGAGTTTGCTTATAATAATAGCTATCACTCGAGCATCAAGGCAGCGCCGTTTGAGGTACTTTACGGTAGAAAGTGTCGGACACCGTTGTGTTGGAACGAAGTCGGAGAGAGACAGTTAGCAGGGCCAGAAATTGTACAACTGACTTCGGACAAGATAGTCCAAGTGCGTGAAAGATTGAAGGTCGCCCGCGACCGACAGAAAAGCTATGCGGATAAGAGGCGGAAAGACATTGAATTCCAAGTCGGAGATCATGTTCTGCTAAAGGTGTCTCCTTGGAAGGGAGTGGTACGATTTGGAAAACGTGGGAAGTTAAGCCCACGTTACATCGGACCGTTTGAGATTACTGAACGAATTGGAGAAGTGGCATATAGGTTGGACCTACCGGAAGAATTGAGCAGTATTCATAATGCGTTTCACATGTCTAATCTAAGGAAATGTCTAGCCGACACGACTAAAGCTGTGCCGTTGAATGACATTAAAGTGGACGAAAAGTTGAATTTTGTAGAAGAACCCGAAACAATCACGGATGTTAAGGTAAGGAAGTCGCAGAGCAAGGAGACTAAGCTGGTTAAGGTACAATGGCGACACCACAAGGGTCCGGAGGCGACCTGGGAGTTGGAGTCGGAGATAAAAGCTAGATACCCGCACCTTTTCCAATGAGGAATTCCGGGGACGGAATTCTTTTAAGGGGGGAGTGTTGTAACAACCCAAATTCTAGTGAGTTTTAGAGTTAGTGGTCAAAGTGGAATAAATGAAAGTTAACTTGAGGGACTTGATAGCAATTTTGTGAAAGGTATTTAAGGACACCAATCCCTAGGGCAGCCTCCAATTGTTGAAATCAGTAGTGTGATTGTGTGTGTGTTCTTGGTGGTGGCGGCTAAGGAAGAAGGAAGAAGAGAAAGAAAAGTTTGAAGAGAAATCAAGAGAAAGGAAGAATCAAGCTAGGATCTGCAAGGTAATGCATCCTAATTCGTTCTTCTGATTAGGATAGTGCTTCTCCTTCTCTTTGTTATGAATCCTTAGGACTGAGGTTGATGATTACTTGAGTTTTCACTTTTTCCTTGAAAATAATTTTTATGGGTTTTGTCAGAGATTAAAGTGGGATTAATTGGGTATTTGAGGTTGGTGGATGAACCCTTGAGGTTATCTAATCAAGCTAATGGCTAAAACCAGGTTAGAAATCACTTTTAAGGAATTATTTTCGAACAACAGTCGTATCCGGACACCTTCAGTTCCTGATGATATGGTGGTTTCCGGATACGGATGTTGGTTTCCGGGTGAAGCTTTATGGTAGTTTCCGGGTGGGTGTTTTCCGGGTAGATATCCGGACAAGTAGATATCCGGACAAGTTGGTATCCGGACAAGTAGATATCCGGACAAGTTGGTATCCGGACTAGTAGATATCCGGACATTGTGTGCTGGACAGTAGGTTGAGCCGTTTAATCTGATCCGAATCTAATGCCCTTAGGTGTTCGATTTGTTTAGCTGGGAAGAGTTTAAGAAGTGCGTTCTACGATAATCAAAGGTGAGTTCTCTCACTCCTTTTTATGACGTACTAGTTTTACTGAATATGGTTCCTTTATCGAGCATGAATTGATTTATAAAAGTTATGCATGCTTTCATGACTTACATGTTTACCCACAAACGAAAGATGTTTTATGTTTTCATGCATATGGTTTCAATGTATGTGTATGCTATGTGGAGTCGGTTGCACGGTGGGGACGGGGTACCTTGGGATCTCTGATCCCTTGGGCATATGGAGGTTAGCTTGTAGGTTGGAATTCGTTTTCTCCTACATGAAAGAACGTGGAGTCCATTTGGATTCCGGCGTAGACGAGAGGGTGTCCGTTAGGCCCCGATCGGAGTAGCTTATGCAATTCCCTGAACCCCGTGTTTAACCTTGAATGATGTTATGAGAAAGATGTGAAAGTATTTTCTTTATGAAATGATCTTTATACTGTGATAAATGTTTATGGAGGGAATTCACTAGACCTTTTGGTCTAACCCTCGCTTTTCAAAAACTAAACCATTTTCAGGTAAGCGCGCTATGGGTTCTTCTAGTAAGAACTAGGAGTGACTCAAGGAGGATTTGGAGACTAGAGCGACTCCAGAGTTTTGGATTCTAATGACTATAGATGTAGCTCTCGGCTGTGGATTTTAGACTTCCGCTGTCAAATTTTGTTTAGTATAGAAGAATGAATATCGTTGGACAAGTTTAATTATGTAATTGGAATGCTTATTTCTGGTTGATTGCATGTTTTGTTTTTGGGACGTTACAATTAATGCAACATTTTCTTTAAAAAAAACCAAAACTCTAACAAAATTCTAAAGCCTCAATGGAGGCTTCTCCTTAATCCTCTCTCCCTACGTTCTCCTTTATATATATATATATATATATATATATATTGACTTATATTGTTTTGTAATACAGAAGAAGCAATTGATAAATGGGAAACAACTTTCAGAGCAGTTTTAGTAAATAAAATGGTTATTGAAATTATAAAAGGTTATTTAAAAAGAACCTTATTAAATAGTACTTTAAGATATTGGCAAAATTTACATCAAGATATTAAAACAACTATCTTTGAAACTGACAATATAGTTGCAAATATAATAACCAGATATGCAGAAGATTTTAGATTAAAATTTTGTGGTGAAGGAAATATTTTAAAAGACCCGACCACTGCGAAAAAAATATTCTATAGCCTTGTTAAGATTACAATTATGTGATATCCGTGAAATAGATAGATATATATGTGTTTTTTCCAGATTATTATTATCACATATATAATCATGTACCAGATACAATATCTGACCCATCGGGGACAAAATTTGATAAATACATATGAACCAGGGTTTACAGATTCCTTAGGGAAAAAAATAAACATGTTAGAGATAAACTAAGTGAATGGTGTGGAGATGCTATTTTAGCTAAAATGACAAAAGGATTAAAGAAAAGAATATATATTTATGTTGTGATAAACCTAAAATGCCTTTAACGATAGGATGTGATAGTTCTTATTATTATGGAAAGATAAAAAAGAAATATAAAACGAGAAGCCAATATAAAATAAGATATTTTAAAAGGAGGAAAACAAAATATTATAAGAAAAAAGGATATAATAGGACTTATAAACCTATTTTAAAAAAAACAAAAACCAAAAGAATGTCGATGTTATTATTGCAAAGAGATAGGACATTATGCTAATAAATGTCCCAAAAAAATTGGTCAAATATTAAGAAATTTGAAATAGATGAAGACATTGAAAAAATGATAAATGATGGAGATTTTATTCAAATAAATAATTTCCAGGAAGTAGACTCCGATGAAAGTATATTCATATTACTATTGTAACAACCCAAACAAAATAAGGCCAAACACGTTTCAATAGATAATTCAAAATTTCCCAAACATGGCCTACACAAAAAATTTAACAAAATTCAGTAATGGGTTTGCGGAATACAACCCTAAATACAGCTGAGAGTAAAGTCTATAATAATAAAATGGAGGTCTTCTAATCTTTAAGATGCAAGCTCCAGCTCACATCTTCCCCTTTCCCTTATCCGTGCTTCCTATCTCCTGCTCACCTGAAAAGGTTTTTAGTTTTGAAAGCGAGGGTTAGACCATGAGGTCTAGTGAGTTCCCTCAAAAGCCATACCAAAGATCATAGAGTTTATAAAAGCTTTTCAGTAAGAATTGTTATTATAAAACTCATCATAAGGCACACGTATATAACCCACACAATATGACATGCTAATGGCACACGCTATGGTCACACACATCGTGACAGCGTAAGAGAGCACACACCCGCTATAGTCACACACACCGTGACAGCGCAACCGGGCACACACCGCCCATATATGAAACGAATTCATATATTAAATTTTATGGGACACCCCCCCATCTCACATAAATGCCATAGCATGTCCACACATAAGCAATTTATATCCACACAGTTAAACCACACTTTTCATGCATAATTTAAAGAAAATGTACGGGCATTTGTCAATAAAAACATGCATAAAGTTTCACACTTAAAAAAAACGTTTTAGGATCAGAAAAACTCACCTGGCGCGTTAGCTATTTCCTTTCTTGAAAACTTCATATTTTAGGGGCAACACCTAATACGTTAAAAATAGGAAATAATAATAAGTCTCGAGATATACTAGAACCACCCTCACCAACTTTCTTGGATCTTTATCCTATCCCTCTCTTGGATCTTTATCCTATCGGATTTTAATTTTATAACTCCATAACCCGATTCCAATAAATATCGAATCTCAAATCTCGAGAAAGCATCAATGTATCCTGTTAATCCCAAATCTAATGTAAATGATCAGAGTGAAACATAGATTCTAGAGAGAGAAAACATTAGTCATCCATATACAATAGTTACAAGTTTTTCAATGAGTTGTTTTCTAACTATTACAAAGACAAGCCTATTTATACCCAAGACATACAAGGTATAAAGGCTTAAGACATGATATTGACTATTACACAGTACATTGACTTTACAGTAAATCTTGAATACAATAATGTCCTAACATTCTCCCCCTTTGGATTCAAGATTTAACAAAAATATAGCAGCAATCTTCAGCTCTTGATCTTCAAAACTTTAACTTTGACTGCTTTAATCATTGAAGCTTTGACCATCTTTAAACACAGATAATCTTCAATTTTTCCTTTGTAAAGTCAATCTTCGTAGACAAACACTTCAACAAAAACATCATCAAGTCATCTTCAAGTCTTGTACATGAAAATCAGATCTTTGCATCTTTAGAAACATGGGAGCATTAAACTTTCGCATCCAACATTAAATCACAAAAACTTTTCGTATCCAACTGAGTAGGTGAAGGAACTTTTCGGATCAAGCAGCATGCTTTGACTTTGAACTGTCTTTGAACTTTTCGGAACTTTTATGTATCTTCATCACTCTAACTTTGAACTGTCTTTGAAAAACGAACTTTTTCGAACAATCTCAGAACATCATCTTGACTTTGACTTATACCCTTAATCACAAAACTTCCTTTTCTTCTGGATATTATTTCTTCCCCTGATCTTCAGTATATTACTTCTCCCCCTTTTTGATGATTGTGAGCATCATGATCATCAAAACCTTCATCAACCCCAACACGCTTTTTATTTACCACTAACATTCTCCTCCTTTTGATCTGATATTCCGGCAATTCCAAAAGAATTTATCCGAATCTTTTCAAATTCAGATAGAAAGAACGTGGTAACCCTGAAACAACGGATGAATTAGTTAAAATGCCTGTAAGTAGCACGGAGCCACTTAGTACAACGAATGTACTTTGTAAATGAGATTTTTGATGTTCACTCCCCCAGTGTTTCGATTCAATCATCGAAAAACACAAAGAAATTTCTATGAACGTTATAACAAGAAAACATATTCCTTGTGTGTACGTGCATGTGTAGAAAGAATTGAAGCAACATATGCTTGAAAAAAATATAGGCTCAAAGCGTGTAAACTGTTGAGACAACAACAATTTTATATTTTATTTTATAGGACATTTATGGTCCTAACATGCCACCTTGGAGGTATGTGCCTAGACCTCCGCCTTTGGGGTAATGCCTTGGAGACAATCCCCAATGTGCCGGGCCTTGTGGTGTTATAGTTGGTCCCGAAGGGGTTATACAAGTACAACAGTTCGTAGAATGGGGGAGGGGTTGAATTGTTAGCTGCTTTATATGTACCTGAAATTATCACAAATAAACCATGACACAAGTATACATCTCAGTCTATTATCGCCTTATAACAAGTAATAATGGTACAAAGTACCGAATATCGATCCCACAGGGAATCTTGGAAAAGTTCGTCTTTAAAAGTCTAATTTATAAAAACAGGTTTCAGATGACGAATTCGAAGGTAATCTTTTTGTTGGGAGTTTGGTTAACAACTAATGGTAATTTAATTATCTAAAGAAGCACATGGTATAAAGATTCATTGGAGCATTAGTCAAATAATTAGATAAAAGATGAGACAATATTCCGTTATTATCTCAGAGTCGATATTTTATGTGACTTAATAAGTCCTTCATACAATAAACCAGTTGGCAATTGACCGATTGTAATCATCTTTAAAATATAACTTTGATTTAGATAACTCGGACAATCATACCGTACGATACACCATTTTGTCTTTTTATCAGTCTCGGTTCCAACTTCACTTTATACCCCAAGCTAAGGCAATTAGCCCATCATTGCTTGAAAAACAATAAAAACTATGATGACGTTTGTGAATACAAATAATGGAGATGAACAATTCAACACACAATACTTGAAAATTCCAATTATGTTTTAATGACTTAAGAGACTGATTTTATAAACTAAAAGGGAAATCTTGTTTCAAATGTGACTTGATACAAAACAAACCTTGAGATTCTATTGGTCGGTGAAAAATCTAAAGTTATGATAACGAGATGTTGGAAAAGGCTTTAAGTTACAAAAAGAGAATTTTAACACTTGGAAACTCTATAATTCCACCATCAACTACAAATCGTGAACCAAACTTTGTTGGGGACCCGAAGTGAATAATTCAGACTTCCAATTTGTAGAGGCAATAAAATATAGAATTGAGCCGAGAGTTAGTGATTAAGAAGTTAAAATGCGTGGAACCCGTTTTACTACTAAAATCTATCCAAACCGTTGCAAATGAACGTAACAAAACCGTGAGTATCAAAATGGTTTAAAAACCGCGGACAAGAGAAAATTAGTTAGAAACCGTGAGTTTAAGAATGATTAAGAAAAGAAAGATTATCAAACCCAATGGTAACAAGAGATTAATGAAACGTACTTAAATTAAGCTAAAGATCAAACCCGAGTGTTTAGTGAACCACAAAGGTGTGAACTGTGAGCCAAGCCCAATTGAGCCATGAGCTTATGGCTCACTTACTACAACCGAACCACAAAATGGAATAGGAGCCGAGGTGTTATCCTATTCGGTTCCTTTCCTTCTACTTACTACTACTACTCCTTGTTGCTACCAATTACATACATATAAATAGAGGAGTAATTACTTGGGGCCCAAGAACTTACATTGGGGGCCAAGTCTAATATTGTAAGAGCCCAAAAATCAAGTAAACAAAAGCCTAAAACACTTGTCCAAAAATTAGCCCAAGAAGATATGTGAAAATGTTGTTCTTCGGCCCAAGTGGAAATTAACAAAAGATGCTGACCCAAAATATGGAGTCTCTCGGTTCCAATCCGCAACGTGCAATCCGCTTGCTTTCTAACACACTTCAATATTTGTAGACTCCAAACACGACATTTTCTTTCATTCCTGTAATTAGACAAAATTTAAATGAGATTTTGCTTTATTATAAAAAATTTGGGTTAAATCGCCGTTTGCCAGCATCTATTAATTATTTACTCAATTACGCACTAAAATTAACCAAAAAGATACTAAACAGGAAAATAAAAATTGGCTCAAAACGATGATAAAAGGCTATAAATAGGGTTATAAAAATAACCCTATCGCAACCGCAAATTCGAACTGTTGCTTGTCTTCAAGCAACTTTATTGCAATTTTTTTTGAGCTACAAGCTTGCTTATTCAAAAAGATGCAATTCCAATCCAACCATCTTGACCACAAACACAATATGCTTCAACCAAATTCAACTTATGCACAATAATAGCCATACATAAAATGAATTTATTCAACCTATTCATCAAAAATATCAACCATAAGCTAGCCACATAATTCCTTGTTTAATTAGAATCACTTGATTGCAACCAAGAACTAATCATGCATTTGGCTTTTTCAAAAAATAAATAAATTATGCATGGCCTTTTTCCAACAACTTAATGGGTTTCTGTTTATGACACAATTTTTCTGCCATCTTCTCTTTGAGGAATGAATATAGACACATTGGTCTCTTTGGTGTCTTTGACACTTTTGTAATTGATAACTCTATTTTTAGAGTTATTATTTCCTTTTATTTTCTATTTTATTTCGTCAATTTTAGCCATTTCACTTCTCAAAACCCCCATTCTTGGTACATTTCACGAAAAGAGCAAAAAGAGTGAACCATAGTCTTTAATAAATAATTTGGTGGAATTTGGGTGTTTTTCACGTTTTATTCGCAGGGACTTGCGTTCCCCACTCCGGATCCCACTATCGAGCTGAACAAAAAGACAAAAGACAAAGAAACTCCTAGTTGGGATGTAATTATTCTGGAGAATGGAAGGTTCATTTGGCTGAGATAAGGACTGGAGAAGTACAAGGCATCTTGCTTTTAGATGGCATCAAATACACCTAGTGTACTTTGAAGTTGACTTGGTGAAAGGGTCCATTGAGTAAAAGAGCTATAACATGGTGGATAAAAGGATTGTTCAAGGAGCTGATTTCTATCATGATTCTGCAGTCCTTACCCTTTAGACATACCCATTTTTGTGTAATACCCAACCCTTTCTCCTAGTATATAAAGGAGGTGTTGGGTGCCATTTATTACATGCTTAATTTTTAGAATCTCTCAACTACTACATTAGTATTAGCTTTAGTTCTCTCATTTACTGCAGTAGTTAACTTTAAATTTCCGTATTTTACTTTCTTAGTATAATTTGTAGTTCGAAGTACACAGTGACAGGGACGAATTCTCGTTCCCCACTGTGGGTTCAATTCAAGTCACTTTCAGTTTAATTATGTGCAATTTCTACTCTTTTGTTTTCTTTACTTCGGAAATGTTAGGCTAAACATCCCTTGGGATGTAGAAAAGAGAAGTACCTGGATTTTATTAAAAATGCTTGAGTAATCTTGATACTTGGAATATTTATTGTTTTGGTCATTCACTCTCGATTATTACCCAAGGATGCGAACAAGACGATCACTTGCAAAGATCTAAAGTCTAGTTCTTAACTTAGAAATAAGTAGAACGCAGTGACATTAGCTTGAATGATGCTAGGGGATTCGAAAGAATTCTTATGAAACTTACGAAAGTGAGGTCGGCACAGTGAGCTAATCTCAACCCACTGGAGTAGTAGGCAAGCTAGGTGGTGTATTTAAAACACTTAGAGTATTTGTCTCTACACATTCCATCGTGGCCTGAAAAAATGTCCATTTTGAGATCACCATTGACAAAACAACAAGTACTAAGAGTATGAGATTTTTGCTTAAATGTGTGAGTATTTTGTAACCGGACTTTTCTAGCGAAAATGCCTACCTCAAGTACAAGGATCACTTTTTAGGATCAGGTATTTAGTATAAAATCTAGGGAAAATCTAACCTACATTCCTCATTTTAAATCTTTAGTAAAGTCGTTAAAATAGCTATTTCACCGAACAAACCAAAATATTGCTTCTTCTGTTATTGAAACCTGTAAAAGGAGCTCATGAAAACCGTATTGTCTTGATTGCCCAGTCTCTGTGGATTCGATTCTGGTATTTTACCAACTATTACTTGCTGTGACGATCATAGTGGACAGTGTACACTTGCACTTCCCACTGTGGACAGTTTGCAACCCACTGCGATTAAAACACATATTTCGCACGTACCAAGTTTTTGGCGCCGTTGCCGGGGACTGGCGTGATTTTAAATCTCAAGACATTAGTTTTTGTTCGAGCCCGAGTAACTCGTTTTTCTAAGTTGTTTGTGTTGCATGCCACGACAACAACACGGACCTTTGTTACCAATCGATCTTGAAATAGAGCATACTTTTCAAAGAAGACGCAGAAACAGAAATACAAATCGACAACCCCCTGTGATCCCCATTGTTAACATGGTAGAAATACCACCACCTATAGTGGAGACCACAATGACGATTGCCGATAGCAAAGATCGAAAAATATGGGACTATGCTACTTCTGGAGTTGGTGATTTAAGCTCCGAGATTTTAAGACCCAACATTGTTGCAACTCATTTTGAACTCAAACCGGTGATGTTTCAAATGATCCAAGCCATGGGTCAGTTTGGAGGATCACCATCTGAGGATCCACACTCGCACTTAAAATCTTTTTTGGAAATGACTGATTCCTTTCAATTACAAGGTGTGAGTGATGAAGCGTTAAGACTAAGGCTTTTCCCTTTTTCGCTAACGGATAAGGCAAAGTCATGGCTGAACTCACATGCACCTCACTCGATAACCACTTAGAAAGAACTTGCTGATAAATTTTTGCAAAAATACTTTCCTCCCACGAGGAATGTAAGATTTCGAAATGATATCATTTTGTTTAGGCAAGAAGAAGACGAGGCTGTTTCGGATGCATGGGAACGATTTAAAGATTTACTTCAAAAGTGCCCACATCATGGCATCCCACATTGTATCCAATTGGATACCTTTTACAATGATCTTTCCAATGCGGCCAAAATCATCTTAGATGCAACAGCAGGTGGAACATTCACGAGTAAAACTTACAATGAAGGATATCAAATCCTAGAAAAAGTGTCCAACAACAATACCGAGTGGTCCAATCCTAGAACAATAATACCAAAGACCAACACCATCGATTCCGAAGCACTCAAAACCATGAACGCGCAATTAGTGGCCTTAACCAAATTAGTTTTGAACCAAAATAGAGGCCAAGTCAATTCCGCAACACATCTCCCTGAAAACTGTTCCCTCTGTGGAGAAGAACATGTTTTTGATTATTGCCCAACAAATCCCGAGTCAGTTAATGTCATAGGGACCAACCCTAGGAACAACCCGTATTCGCAGACGTATAATCCAGGTTGGAGAAATCACCCAAATTTCTCTTGGGCTAGTAATCCAGGACTCCAACCCCACGGGGCGAGTCATGTCCAGCAAAGACCACACAACCCCCCTGGATTTCAGCAACATCACAGTGGGCAGAACTCACAGAACTTTCACCAAGGACAATCCTCACAACAGTTCCAACCGCGAGGAACTCAAGCCGCTGAGGTTCAACCATCACTTGAATCAATTCTCAAAGGTTTCATGAATCAAACTCAAGCAGCCATTAGGAACATAGAGACTCAAGTAGGACAACTAGCCATCTAAGTTAAGAATAGACCGCCAGGGACGTTACCTAGTGACACCGAACACGCTAAGGTAATAGGAAAAGAGCACGTCAAATCCATAACACTTAGGAGTGGAAAGGATCTGAAAGATATCATTTTCGAGTCTGATGATTCGCCTCAAATACCCACTGTGGTTCCCACAGTGGGCACTCCTCAAGTCACTGTCATTCCCACAGTGGGGACCGACATCCCTGAGCTTCCCACTTTTGGACCTATTCCAAAACCTACTATTCCAAAGCCAATACCACAGCAAACTCAAATTGACCCACGAAGCATACCTTTTCCTGACAGAATGAAGCCTAAAAATGTCGATGTTCAATTTAAAAAATTCTTAGACATTTTTAAACAGCTTCACATTAACATACCCTTGGTAGAAGCTCTCGAGCAAATGCCAAGCAATGTTAAATTTTTAAAGGATATTTTGAACAAAAAAAGAAAGTTGGGTGAGTTTGAGACTGTGGCTTTGACCGAAGAATGTAGTGCCCTCCTTACTAGCAAGATTCCACCTAAGTTGAAAGACCCGGGTAGTTTCACCATTCCATGCACAATAGGAGGACAAGAAGTAGGTCAAGCACTTTGTGATTTGGGAGCTAGTGTCAGTTTGATGCCACTGTCCATTTTTAACAAGTTAGGTATTGGAGAGGCTAGACCCACAACCGTGACATTACAACTAGCCGATCGGTCCATTGCCTACCCCAAGGGAAAAATAGAAGACGTTTTGGTCCAAGTGGATAAATTTATCTTCCCCGCCGATTTTCTAGTTCTAGATTATGAGGCTGATAAAGAAATCCCAATCATCTTAGGGTGTCCGTTTCTTACAACCGGACGTACTTTGATCGATGTGCACAAAGGGGAACTCACTATGAGAGTCAATGACCAAGAGGTAACTTTCATTGTTTTCAAGTCCCTTAAGTACATAGAAACCAAAGATTGTTTTGCTTTGAGTTCGATTAGTGGTGCCCACAGTTTTGATTCAGTGACCACAGTGGGGAGTGAGAGTGAGCACTCCGACTCCGAGAGTGACGATACTTTTGAGGATGAGTGTAACGAAATGATAGCAGCCTTTGAACCTCTGGACTTTAAGGATAGAGATGTTCAACCCCCTTCAATAGAACAACCTCCCGAGTTAGAGCTTAAACCATTGCCTTCCCACTTAAAATATGCTTACCTCGCTAAGGATAATAAACTTCCCGTTATTATCTCTTCCAAACTTAGTGAGAAACAAGAACAACTTCTGATCGATTTGTTGATGAAGCATAAGAAGGCAATTGGTTGGACCATAGCGAACATTAGAGGTATTAGCCCCTCCCTATGTTAATATAAGATTAACTTGGAGAGTGACCACCCTGGAAAAGTCCAACCTCAAAAAAGGTTGAACCCCATCATGAAGGAGGTAGTTAAGAATGAAGTTTTGAGGTGGTTAGACGCCGGTATTATCTATCCCATTGCTAGTAGTAGTTGGGTGAGCCCCGTCCAATGTGTCCCTAAAAAGGGAGGGACGACCGTAGTGAAGAACGAAAAGAACGAGCTCATTCCCACTAGGACTGTCACGGGGTGGAGAATATGCATGGACTATAGACAACTCAACCTCGCCACTAAGAAAGACCATTTTCCCCTACCTTTCATCGACCAAATGCTCGATAGGTTAGCGGGAAAAGAATTCTATTGTTTTCTAGATGGATAGTCCGGATACAACCAAATCTATATCGCCCCCGAGGACCAAGAAAAGACCACCTTTACTTGTCCCTACGGTACTTTTGCCTTCCGGAGGATGCCATTTGGATTGTGTAATGCCCCATCCACTTTCCAACGTTGTATGATGGCCATTTTCACCGACATGATAGAAGAAACCATAGAAGTTTTTATGGATGACTTTTCTGTGATAGGGACGTCATTTGACAAGTGCCTGGGAAATTTAGAGAAAAGCCTAGTGAGATGTGAGACCCACGACCTTATTTTAAATTGGGGAAAATGCCATTTTATGGTAGAAGAGTGTATTGTCCTAGGCCATCTTGTCTCAAAAAGAGGGTTGGAAGTTGATAAAGCCAAGCTTGAGGTAGTGGCACAACTTCCCGAACCCACAACAGTAAAAGGTATTCGAAGCTTTTTGGGTCACGCAGGTTTTTATAGGAGGTTCATCAAAGATTTTTCAAAAATAACAAAACCCCTATGTAACCTGTTACAACATGAAAAAGACTTTATTTTTACCCAAGAATGCCGAGATGCTTTTGTAACAATCAAAGAAGCCTTAGTCACAGCACCCATAGTGACCACTCTTGACTGGTTACTCCCATTCGAAGTGATGTGTGACGCCAGCAAGTGGGCTACGGGGGCTGTTCTAGGACAAAGAAAAAGCAAAGTTTTTCACCCCATTTATTATGCAAGTAAAACACTGATTGAAGCTCAGATTAATTATACTGTTACTGAAAAAGAATTACTTGCGGTGGTGTTTGCTTTTGATCGTTTCAGGTCGTACTTGATAGGGACGAAGGTCATAGTGCACACGGATCATGCAACGATAAAACATTTGATCAACAAGGTTGATTCCAAGCCACGTTTGATTAGATGGGTTTTATTGCTGCAAGAATTCGATCTTGAGATCGTTGATAGAAAAGGAACAAGCAATCAGGTAGCTGACCATTTGTCCAAGCTCGAGAAGATAGTGGGCACTGTTGATCCCACTCCGGTCAAAGAGAATTTTCCCGATGAACAATTGTTATCAGCCCAACATCTCGAAAATAATATTCCTTGGTATGCTGACATTGCAAACTTTTTAGCAAGTGGACTAAAACCCCACGGGATGAGTGGACAACCCTTTAAAATGTTTTTACATGATACACGACAATATGTTTGGGACGACCCTTTCTTATATAAGATAGGGACGGACCAAATATTGAGGCGTTGTGTCCACGGGAGTGAGCAACATCAAATACTCCATGGTTGTCACACATCCCACTACGGTGGCCACTTTGGTGGAAACCGCATTGCTGCAAAAATCTTGCAAAGTGGGTTCTTTTGGCCAACTGTGTTTAAAGACTCTTACGAATTTGTGAAAAGTTGTGAGCAATGTCAACGCACCGGGAACATTTCGCAAAGGAATGAAATGCCTCTTAACAACATTTTAGAGGTAGAACTTTTTGATGTTTGGGAGATTGATTTCATGGGACCCTTTCCAAATTCCAATAATAATTTTTATATCTTGGTTGCGGTAGACTATGTTTTGAAATGGGTGGAAGCCATTGCTTGTCACTCTAATGATGCCAACACCGTGGTGAAATTTTTGCATAAAAATATTTTCACTCGATTTGGAACACCACGGGCATTGATTAGTGACGAGGGCACCCATTTTGTGAACAAAGTCATGAGCTCGGTCCTTGCTAAATATGATATACATCATAGAGTGGCCATCGCATACCACCCGCAAACCAACAGTTTAGCCGAACTTTCAAATCGTGAGATCAAAGGTATTTTGGAGAAAGTCGTTAAACCACATCGCAAAGATTGGTCAACCAAACTTGATGATGCTCTTTGGGCCTATCGAACGGCCTATAAAACTCCCTTGGGAATGTCTCCATTTAAATTAGTTTTTGGCAAAGCTTGCCATTTACCGATTGAATTGGAGCACAAGGCGTTTTGGTCCCTTAAAGAGCTTAACATGAGTGAGGATGCTGCGGGAATTAAGAGGAGTTTTAAATGCATGAACTAGAGGAGTTGCGATATCAATTCTACGAGAACGCAAAGTTGTACAAAGAGAAGACCAAGATGTGGCATGATCGAAGAATCAACCATATGGAGTTCATGGAAGGACAACATGTATTATTGTTTAATTCCCATCTTAAACTCTTTCCAGGTAAGCTAAAATCACGATGGACGGGACCATACACCATTGTCAAGGTGAGTCCCTTTGGAACAGTGGAGTTGAAGTCCCCACAGTCTTGTCAAATCTTCAAAGTCAATGGGCAGAGAGTGAAGAATTTTCTGAGTGAGAGTGCTCACATTGTACCCCACTCTCCACCCCACTATGATTAAGAAACATCGGGATCACTTGTAAATATTTTATTTCAGTTTTTTGCTGTCTTTTTATTTTTTTGGTATTTTTAATTCTGCATGGTAGTTTATTTTGCATGTGTGTAGGAGAGATTCCCAATTTTTGAAGAAAAAGCCAAGAAAGTACTTTGCAGTGGGATGAAGCACGTCCCTGCGCTTCCCACTATCGAACTGACGAGAGAATGGACGGTTTTTGGGGGCCCAAGATGCTGACACACATCAACTTTTTCTACAAATCAGTCACCTTTTGCTGCCACTTGTCATAAGTTTGCCATTTTCCAAGAAAAAAACCATCATTGTCCTTTCTCTCTCTCCTAAACAAACGGTTCCCTCCATTTTGAAATCCAATTAAACCCTTTCCATCCTAAAACCTAAAAACCACCTTTACTCCTAAATTTCAAATACACCCTCTCTCCTTCTTCTCTCTTTCTCACGAACCAAAACCAAAAACCACCATCCCTAAACCCTAAAAATGGCCAGAAGCAAGCGACTGAACACCCACCCGGAGGAACCCAACCGTGCGGCGGTCCGCCGCAGAACCACCGAGAGCCACCCGCCGGAAACTATCACCGGCGATTTAAACGAACCGCCGCCGATCTCCGGTGACCCACCGATCATACCAGATATTCCAGACACAGGGTCATCCAAGAAAGAGAGTCCGAGGGCTGTGTCTTCATCAAAGGTTTCGGACACCAGTCAAAGCCATCTCGATGACGAAGCATTGCAGGACGAAGAGGAAGAAAGGAGGTTGGTAGAAGAGTATAACCAAAGGATATCTGCTATCCGAAAAAGAAAAAAAGAAGTCGAGAAGAAGCGACGAGAGGAAGAAGAAAGACTGAAACAAGAAGAAGAGGAAAGGTTAAGAAAAGAAGAGGAGGAGAAGAAAAATGGGAGGAGGCCGAGAGGTTGGCGAGAGAGGAAGAGGAAAGAAAGAGAGTTGAGGAAGAAAGGCTTCGTGAAGAAGAAAGAAAACGGGCAGCGGAAGAAAAGAAAAGGGCTGAAGAAGAACGGTTGGCAAAGTAAGAACAAGAAAGAATCAGAAAAGAAGGGGAAATTCGAAGAAAAGGGAAGGAGCAGATTCAGACTGAGGAAAATCCTCAGGTCACAAACACGGTCGATTTACCGGCACTCCAGGCTGCTGCCCACAGTGAGGAAAACCCCATCGTTCGGGCTCTGAGGAAAAAGGGAATGGTCACCAGATCTGGGGTGACCATGTCGGAGAAAACACCAACCAAAAAGCCGAGAAGAAAATCGTCTGGGAAAGGTAAGGGTCTCGAACCCTTTTAAGTTCATCATCTGTTGAAACTGATGTTGGGAATGAGCAAGTGCCATCTGAAAACCCACACCATTCCACTGTGGGGACTGAGCATGCCCCCAGTGGGGTGCCTAGGCAGTTCTCAACTCCAACAGTGGCCGTCCATTATGACTATATTTTTAAGCAGCGATTGAACTTAGAGAGGGATTTCGACCCCGAGTTTGTAGAGGCAAACCCGTTTATCAAAAATTGGGTTTTAGCACAAGATTGGGCGACGTTGGCATCTGCCAATCGTCGAGCAAATGCCTCTCTAGTTCGGGAGTTTTATGCCGAGGCTTCGCAGACCAAAGACCCCTTTGTAAAAGTTCGGGGTCGGACCGTGTACTGTCATGCCATCGCCATTAATCAGGTCCTTGGAATAAGGACCCCAACTACATGCGCATTCACACAGTTCTTGAAAAAAATGAGCCCCGCCGATGAAGATGTGATTTTAAGGGAATTGGCAGTGGAGGGAAAGCCCTGGGATATGGATGGCACACACAAATGTCTACACGCTAGCTCCCTCACTACCGAGGCCGCTGTGTGGGTTGCGTTTGTTCGGGCCACTTTATCCCCTACTTCTCATGATACGACCCTATCGATGCACAAGTGCGCCCTGCTGTACTGCATCCTTATGGATAAGCCAATCAACCTTGGGTCCCTCATGTTTTCCGCCATTCACATCGCACGCACACGAATGAAGGTAATCCTACCCCTCCCTTGTCTTATCACTTCATTGCTAATCGAAGCTGGAGTACCCTCAGCTACAGATGATCAGTGGCTCATTTCAATGAGCAACATTAGCGTCCTAACCATCAAGAAAATGGGGAGGGCGACCCGTCTGACGAACCTGCTCAGGACGATCCCACTGTGAGAAACGCTACTGATCCCACTGTGAGAACCACTGGTACCCCACTACGACAGACCGCTGCTGAAAGCTCAAGCAACCCCATGACCGCCGTTCTGCAAGCAATAACAGCTCTCACTTATAAAGTTGATCTTATGGAAGCCCAGCAGAAGCATATGAACCGAGCCACCGAGTCGTTCTGGATGTATACAAGGGATAGGGATGTGGTTGTCAACCAAATGTTACAAGGTGCTGATCCAGAGTTGCACGCACAACTCCCTGAATTTCCCGAAGGTATTTGCCCCTCAAATGAAAGTGAAGATGATTCGAGGAAGACTCCGCCGCAAGCTCACCGCAAGCAACTCCGACCTACTGAATGGTTTGTTGGGACTATGGTCCCCACTCTGGTTACTCTCAAAAACAATTTCTAATTTCTGTTTATTTTGGTATTCTGTCTATGGCTAGGCGTTTGACAATATTTGCTACTTTGGTTATTTTTGGTTAATGATGCATGAAAATCCTGCTGCTAAGCAGGTGATTTTGGGTACTAATTCACTTCTTGTTTGAATGTTTGTTTGATCTCGTTTCCATTTCAAGGTACAACTTTCGGCTTCCGACTTAAAAGGTCCCTTTTGTAAGTACACATCTCAACTTGTCACCATGAAATGATATAGGCCATTTTCGCATCCAAACACGACCTTTTTGTATCCCCAAAAAAACACCTCTTTGAACCTAATTTCCAAGTCATAGTGGGGACACTATGCAATTTTAAATTTGAGGTGGGGACTTCCAGAGTGACTTCCAGTCTTTCCACAGTGGGGACACTGTGAAGTCATAAGTTTGAGGTGGGTAAGCCATACCCCCTCCAAAAAAAAATCAAAAACACAAAAATACAAAAACAAAAGAAAAACGGAGTGTCACTACAAAAGATTGATGGTGTGCCTTTTCTGGACCATCAAAGTGTCCACTCCTAGAAAAAGATGGTGTGCCTATTCTGGACCATCAGAATACCCACTCTCACAAAAATAGCCACACCCAAATAAAGTCTGAAAGTGTACGTACTTATCCGTGCAAAACACAAACCACTCACTTCTTGAAATAAAAATCTCAAAGCAAGATCTTCGGTCCGTGTTTGAAATTACTTGCCGAAACCCTTGGGAAAATATTCAAACCCATAAACCCTTCGAACCCAAGAAAGTCCTATTGATCAAATATGAATAAGGGAAAGATTTCGTCAAATACAAAAGTGAAACTTTAATTTTGGAACCGAAAGAAGTATATGTGGAGGGAGATCAAATTCATTCAGAGTGAGAAGTCGGTAAGTCCCTGAAAGCTCAAGTGCATTATTTTATTTTTTTCTTTATTTTTATTACTTGGGGACAAGTAATGGTTTAAGTTTGAGGTTGTGATAACTCTATTTTTAGAGTTATTATTTCCTTTTATTTTCTATTTTATTTCGTCAATTTTAGCCATTTCACTTCTCAAAACCCCCATTCTTGGTACATTTCACGAAAAAGAGCAAAAAGAGTGAACCATAGTCTTTAATAAATAATTTGGTGGAATTTGGGCGTTTTTCACGTTTTATCCGCAGGGACTTGCGTTCCCCACTCTGGATCCCACTATTGAGCTGAACAAAAAGACAAAAGACAAAGAAACTCCTAGTTGGGATGTAATTATTCTGGAGAATGGAAGGTTCATTTGGCTGAGATAAGGACTGGAGAAGTACAATGCATCTTGCTTTTAGATGGCATCAAGTACACCTAGTGTACTTTGAAGTTGACTTGGTGAAAGGTTCCATTGGGTAAAAGAGCTATAACAAGGTGGATAAAAAGGATTGTTTAAGGAGCTGATTTCTATCATGATTCTGCAGTCCTTACCCTTTAGACATACCCATTTTTGTGTAATACCCAACCCTTTCTCCTAGTATATAAATGAGGCGTTGGGTGCCATTTATTACATGCTTAATTTTTAGAATCTCTCAACTACTACATTAGTATTAGCTTTAGTTCTCTCATTTACTGCAGTAGTTAACTTTAAATTTCCGTATTTTACATTCTTAGTATAATTTGTAGTTCGAAGTACACAGTGACAGGGACGAATTATCGTTCCCCACTGTGGGTTCAATTCAAGTCACTTTCAGTTTAATTATGTGCAATTTCTACTCTTTTGTTTTCTTTACTTCGGAAATGTTAGGCTAAACATCCCTTGGGATGTAGGAAAGAGAAGTACCTGGATTTTATTAAAAATGCTTGAGTAATCTTGATACTTGGAATATTTATTGTTTTGGTCATTCACTCTCGATTATTACCCAAGGATGCAAACAAGCCGATCACTTGCAAGGATCTAAAGTCTAGTTCTTAACTTAAAAATAAGTAGAACGCAGTGACACGAGCTTGAATGATGCTAGGGGATTCGAAAGAATTCTTATGACACTTACGAAAGTGAGGCCGACACAGTGAGTTAATCTCAACCCACTGGAGTAGTAGGCAAGCTAGTTGGTGTATTTAAAACACTTAGAGTATTTGTCTCTACACATTCCATCGTGGCCTGAAAAGGTCCATTTTGAGATCACCATTGACAAAACAACAAGTACTAAGAGTATGAGATTTTTGCTTAAAGGTATGAGTATTTTGTTACCGGGCTTTTCTAGCAAAAATGCCTACCTCAAGTACAAGGATCACTTTTTAGGATCAGGTATTTAGTATAAAATCTAGGGAAAATCTAACCTACATTCCTCATTTTAAATCTTTAGTAAAGTCGTTAAAATAGCTATTTCACTGAACAAACCAAAATATTGCTTCTTCTGTTATTGAAACCTGTAAAAGGAGCTCATGAAAACCGTAATGTCTTGATTACCCAGTCTATGTGGATTCGATTCTGGTATTTTACCAACTATTACTTGCTGTGACGATCATAGTGGACAATGTACACTTGCACTTCCTACTGTGGACAGTTTGCAACCCACTGCGATTAAAACACATATTTCGCACGTATCAATACAACATTTTCTTAAAAAAAACAAAACTCTAACAAAATTCTAAAGCTTCAATGGAGGTTTTCTCCTTAATCATCTCTCCCTACATTCTCCTTTATATATATTGATGTTGACTTAAACAAAACTAAATAATACAAAAGAGAATGAAAGGTTCTAGTCAATAAATGCAACATTTTCTTTTAAAAAAAACCAAAACTCTAACAAAATTCTAAAGCCTCAATGGAGGTTTCTCCTTAATTCTCTCTCCCTACATTCTCCATTATATATATATATATATATATATATATATATATTGATGATTTATAAGCATTGTTAACTTAAACAAAACAAAATAATACAAAATAGAATGAAAGGTTCTAGTCAATTAATGCAACATTTTCTTTTAAAAAAACCTAAAACTCTAACTAAATTCTAAATCCTCAATGGAGGCTTCTCCTTAATACTCTCTCCCTACATTCTCCATTATATATATATATATATATATTGATGATTTATAAGCATTGTTAACTTAAACAAAACAAAATAATACAAAATAGAATGAAAGGTTCTAGTCAATTAATGCAACATTTTCTTTAAAAAAAACTCTAACAAAATTTTAAAGCCTCAATGGAGGCTTCTCCTTAATCGCCTCTCCCTACATTTTTCTTTATATCTCTACATTCTCCATTATATATATATATATATATATATTGATGATTTATAAGCATTGTTAACTTAAACAAAACAAAATATTACAAAAGAGAATGAAAGGTTCTAGTCAATTAATGCAACATTTTCTTTAAAAAAAAACCAAAACTCTAACTAAATTCTAAAGCCTCAATGGATTAACTTAAACAAAACAAAACAATACAAAAGAGAATGAAAGGTTCTAGTCAATTAATGCAACATTTTCTTTATAAAAAAAAAAACTCTAACAAAATTTTAAAGCCTCAATGGAGGCTTCTTTTTAATCCCCTCTCCCTACATTTTTCTTTATATCCCTACATTCTCCATTATATATATATATATATTGATGATTTATAAGCATTGTTAACTTAAACAAAACAAAATAATACAAAAGAGAATGAAAGGTTCTAGTCAATTAATGCAACATTTTCTTTTGAAAAAAAAAAACCAAAACTCTAACAAAAATCTGAAGCCTCAATGGAGGCTTCTCCTTAATCTTCTCTCCCTACATTCTCTTTTATATATATATATATATATAGATATATTGATGATTGATTGTTATCTAATAAGAAAAAAGACTTTGATTATTAAGCATTTTGTTAGATTAATAAGAAAAAAAAATACAAAATCACTACAAAATATACACTTTTTATTGATTTATAAGCATTGTTAACTTAAACAAAACAAAATAATATAAAAGAGAATGAAAGGTTCTAGTCAATTAATGCAACATTTTCTTTTGAAAAAAAACCAAAACTCTAACAAAATTCTAAAGCCTTAATGGAGGCTTCTCCTTAATCCTCTCTCCCTACATTCTCCTTTATATATATATATATTGATTTATAAGCATTGTTAACTTAAACAAAACAAAATAATACAAAAGAGAATGAAAGGTTCTAGTCAATTAATGCAACATTTTCTTTTAAAAAAAACCAAAATTCTAAAGCCTCAATGGAGGCTTCTCCTTAATCCTCTCTCCCTACATTCTCCTTTTTATATATATATATATATATATATATATTGATTTAGATTGTTTAGTAATACAGAAGAAGCAATTGATAAATGGGAAATAACTTTCAGAGCAGTTTTAGTAAATAAAATGGATATTGAAATTATAAAAGGTTATTTAAAAAGAACCTTATTAAATAGTACTTTAAGATATTGGCAAAATTTACATCAAGATATTAAAACAACTATCTTTGAAACTGACAATATAGTTGCAAATATAATAACCAGATATGCAGAAGCTTTTAGATTAGAATTTTGTGGTGAAAGAAATATTTTAAAAGATCCGACCACTGCGAAAAAAATATTCTATAGCCTTGTTAAGATTATAATTATGTGATATCCTTGAAATAGATAGATATATATGTGTTTTTCAAGATTATTATTATCACATATATAATCATGTACCAAATACAATATCTGACCCATCGGGGACAAAATTTGATAAATACATATGAACCAGGGTTTACAGATACCTTAGGGAAAAAAATAAACATGTTAGAGATAAACTAAGTGAATGGTGTGGAGATGCTATGTTAGCTAAAATGACAAAAGGATTAAAGAAAAGAATATATTTATGTTGTGATAAACCTAAAATGCCTTTAATGATAGGATGTGATAGTTATTATTATGGAAAGATAAAAAAGAAATATAAAACGAGAAGCCAATATAAAATAAGATATTTTAAAAGGAGGAAAACAAAATATTATAAGAAAAAAGGATATAATAGGACTTATAAACCTATTTTAAAAAAAACAAAAACCAAAACCAAAAGAATGTCGATGTTATTATTGCAAAGAGATAGGACATTATGCTAATAAATGTCCCAAAAAAATTGGTCAAATATTAAGAAATTTGAAATAGATGAAGACATTGAAAAAATGATAAATGATGGAGATTTTATTCAAATAAATGATTTCCAGGAAGTAGACTCCGATGAAAGTATATTCATATTACTATTGTAACAACCCAAACAAAATAAGGCCAAACACGTTTCAATAGATAATTCAAAATTTCCCAAACATGGCCTACACAAAAAATTTAACAAAATTCAGTAATGGGTTTGCGGAATACAACCCTAAATACAGCTGAGAGTAAAGTCTATAATAATAAAATGGAGGTCTTCTAATCTTTAAGATGCAAGCTCCAGCTCACATCTTCCCCTTTCCCTTATCCGTGCTTCCTATCTCCTGCTCACCTGAAAAGGTTTTTTGTTTTGAAAGCGAGGGTTAGACCATGAGGTCTAGTGAGTTCCCTCAAAAGCCACACCAAAGATCATAGAGTTTATAAAAGCTTTTCAGTAAGAATTGTTATTATAAAACTCATCATAATGCACACGTATATAACCCACACAATATGACATGCTAATGGCACACGCTATGGTCACACACACCATGACAGCGTAAGAGAGCACACACACGCTATAGTCACACACACCGTGACAGCGCAACCGGGCACACACCGCCCATATATGAAACGGATTCATATATTAAATTTTATGGGACACACCCCCATCTCACATAAATGCCATAGCATGTCCACACATAAGCAATTTATATCCACACAGTTAAACCACACTTTTCATGCATAGTTTAAAGAAAATGTACGGGCATTTGTCAATAAAAACATGCATAAAGTTTCACACTTAAAAAAAAGTTTTAGGATCAGAAAAACTCACCTGGCGCGTTAGCTATTTCCTTTCTTGAAAACTTCAGATTTTAGGGACAACACCTAATACGTTAAAAATAGGAAATAATAATAAGTCTCGAGATATACTAGAACCACCCTCACCAACTCTCTTGGATCTTTATCCTATAGGATTTTAATTTTATAACTCCATAACCTGATTCCAATAAATATCGAATCTCAAATTTTAATTACAAATCCGGAACTAAGCTAAGCCCAAGCGAAATAAGAAATCGCGGCCCAACTTAATTAAACAAATCCTAATCTCATATTATTCAGGCCCAAACCAAATTAAATGTTCCAGGTCCACTAGGAATAGTCCAACAGCTCCAATAAAAATATTCCGAATCCATTAATTATAGACCCAATTAAATTCCAGATTGGTGGACATTGAAATTTAGTCCACGAATTAGCCAAAAATCCATCTTAATTTTGGGTCCACCTTACGTGGCCCATTCTAGTTAAAAGAACACCCACATAATTGGTTTGCTATGCCACATGTGGCCCATCTAACATGATTCATACTTGGGTCACGTGATTGGAAAATAAAACACTCCGGATCACATTCCTAGTCAAAATTCCGGTTCCAAAGTGATGTTCCAGATCCAAAATAATTAATGTTCCGGATCCTATGTAACTTGTCCAAATTCCGGATCTGTTAGCTAAACTAGGTTCCGGATCTAATTAAAAAGAATATCTTTCGGATCCTCATTTTAATGATTCCGGATCTTAAATTTTTTCCAATAACTCCGGATCAATTAGGAAATCGACACTAGTTCCGGTTCCAGTTTAAAACTTCGAACACTAGCATTTTCAACAGAAAAACCTTTAAAAAGTCGAAATCAAAACTTGATCTTAAACCGTTAATCAAAAAGAGAATACTAATTTTATTTATCTTGAAAGCTAAACATCAAATTACTTAAATGATGAGATTTCACACAGTAGCCCGATCCATTTTCTTCCTGAACAGTTTACATAGCTTAACTCTAGTTTTCTCAAATCTTTTAATCAACAGAATAACCGATAGGTGAAGATTATTACCTCTAGAATAGATGAACTCTCCACTTCCAAGTCTGTGATTCCACCTCTTGAAAGCTCCAATCGATTTCCCACTCTCACACAATAAAATCGCACACTCACACAGTAGCCGACTCTGATCAGATGAGAATGCTCAAATCCCTAGGGTTTTACTCTATATATATACCTCTCACAACAAACACCTCTTTATTCCTACTTCTCACTTAACCCACAAAACTTTTTAAATTTTCAACTTCTGCCACAAAATTTAATTATCGGCCAAAATAAAAATAAAAAATAAAAACCCGGTTGTTACAATATCCTCCCCTCAAAATAATTCCGTCCCCGGAATTCCATTTCAAACAAACGAGGTTACCGAGTCCTCATATCCGATTCTAATTCCCAAGTTGCTTCTCACCCCTTATAGAATTGTCACTGAACCTCCACTAACGCAACCTCCTTACTCCTTGGTTTCCGGACTTTGTGATCCGGGGTAAACCTGTCAGGTCATCTGGAGATACCCCCGGGAACTCTAGCACCACAGGAAATTCTCCTAGTCCTTTTTTTTTTTTCTTAACGTCTAACACAATATCTCGCTCTTATCACTAAATAAGACAAGACGTACGCTCTCGTCTATCTCCATCGATTACCACCTCCGACTTATCAGGCAAGGCCTACGGATCATTTCTTATTGCACACTATGCTAGCGCTGTTACTTGACAACTAATCCATTCCTAAGATAACACCAAACTCTCCCAAGCTCACGGGTACAATCGCAAAGGACACGAGTGACCCTCTACCTCGATACTACATCCCTCATACACTTCCCTCACCAAGGCACGACTATCGTCAGCAATCTCTACTTCGAACTCATACTCCATCCGCTTAGGTTAAACACACAGACGTCGGGCAAATTCCGGCGATACCAACGAACGGTTTGCACCCGAGTCAAATAATATTTTAGTAAGAACAGAATTTACAAGAAAGGTACCTGTCTCAACATCAGGTATCAGCTCTGCCTCATCAGCCGTCATCCGAAAAGCTCTCGCCCTTGCCTGTGGTTGCTCCACTCTCTTTTCTCCAACTCTTCCTCCTTGTCTGCCATCGTAACCACCCGAATCCCCTCTCCTCAGCTGAGGGCAATCTGGTCTCAAATGTTCCAAAGACCCACATTGGTAGCATGCCCTTGGGTTCCGACAGTCTCACGCCATATGTCCCAACTTTCCACATTTGAAGCACCTCTCGGGCTCTCCCGTACATTCCCCACGGTGGACTCGATCACACTTTCCACAAGGTTTCTCTCCAAGTTTTGATCCCCATCGGAACTCCGGCTTGAACACCTTAGCCCGTTTCGAGTCACGCACTGGTCCTTCCCATTTTCTCTTCTCCTTACCCTTCTCCTCCACTTGCCGGTTCTTCTCTATTTCAACCATTTCAGCCATATTGATGGCTGCCTGAAAAGTAGTCGGGTTCCTGGCCATAACCAGTTCTCGCACACTACTCTTTAACCCAAAGATATATCTCTCAACTCGACGTTCCTCATTCGGTATGTACAACTCAGCAAACCTCGCTTTCTCCATAAACTTCGTGGATGTTAATTTTAAGAAGAAGTACTGTTCTTTGTTAGTTTCAGAATCTGGTCAAGAGCTTCTCAGAGCTGATAGGAAAGGTAATCTTTATAAAATGAATTTCAATCCTAATCAAAAATCTAATTCAGAAAGATTATGTTCAGTCTCTGTGAATAAGGAAGATGCCTGGCTCTGGCACAAAAGATTTGTTCACTTGAATTTTTCAAATCTTGACAAGCTTGTGAAACTTAACTTAGTCAAAGGCCTACCTTATCTTAAATTTGACAAAGACCATCTTTGTTCTGCCTGTGAGTTGGGTAAGCTTAAAAGGGATTCACATAGAACAAAGAGTGATCACAACTGCCATAGACCTTTGCATATGCTTCATGTGGATCTCTGTGGTCCAATCTCTGTGCAAAGTCTATCTGGCAGAAAGTATATCCTGGTTCTTATAGATGAATATTCTAGATATACTTGGGTTAAGTTCATCAGAGTAAAATCTGATGTCCTAGAAATACTGATAAATCTGTTGAAGAGAATTCAGGTTCTGTTAGGTCTGAAGATCCAAAAGCTGAGAAGTGATAATAGGACTGAGTTCAAGAATGCCAAAACTGATTCCTACCTTACAGAGGAAGGAATCTCCCAGAACTTCTCTGCTGCAAGAACTCCTCAACAAAATGGTGTTGTTGAGAGAAAGAACAGAACTCTGGCGGAAGCTGCCAGAACTATGTTAGCAGGATCTGATCTTCCTATCAACTTCTGGGCAGAAGCAGTCTCAACAGCATGTTTTACCCAAAACAGGACTGTCATTGTTAAGAGATTTAAGAAGACTGCTTATGAGCTGATCAACAATAGAAGACCGAATGTGAAATACTTTCATATTTTTGGTTGCAAGTGCTACATCTTGAATGACAGAGATCAATTAGGAAAGTTTGACAGAAAGGATGATGAAGGAAAATTCATTGGATATTCTCTAACTTCAAAAGCCTACAACTTAAGAGCAAGAGTCATTCAAGAAAGCATCAATGTATCCCGTTAATCCCAAATCTAGTGTAAATGATCAGAGTGAAACATAGATTCTAGAGAGAGAAAACATTAGTCATCCATATACAAGAGTTACAAGTTTTTCAATGAGTTGTTTTCTAACTATTACAAAGACAAGCCTATTTATACCCAAGACATACAAGGTATAAAGGCTTAAGACATGATATTGACTATTACACAGTACATTGACTTTACAGTAAATCTTGAATACAATAATGTCCTAACATTCTCCCCATTTGGATTCAAGATTTAACAAAAATATAGCAGCAATCTTCAGCTCTTGATCTTCAAAACTTTAACTTTGACTACTTTAATCATTGAAGCTTTGACCATCTTTAAACACAGATAATCTTCAATTTTTCCTTTGTAAAGTCAATCTTCTTAGACAAACACTTCAACAAAAACATCATCAAGTCATCTTCAAGTCTTGTACATGAAAATCAGATCTTTGCATCTTTAGAAACATGGGAGCATTAAACTTTCGCATCCAACATTAAATCACAAAAACTTTTCGTATCCAACTGAGTAGGTGAAGGAACTTTTCGGATCAAGCAGCATGCTTTGACTTTGAACTGTCTTTGAACTTTTTGGAACTTTTCTGTATCTTCATCACTCTGACTTTGAACTGTCTTTGAAAAACGAACTTTCTCGAACAATCTCAGAACATCATCTTGACTTTGACTTATAATTTCTCCCCCTTAATCACAAAACTTCCTTTTCTTCTGGATATTATTTCTTCCCCTGATCTTCAGTATATTACTTCTCCCCCTTTTTGATGATTGTGAGCATCATGATCATCAAAACCTTCATCAACTCCAACACGCTTTTTATTTACCACTAACATTCTCCTCCTTTTGATCAGATATTCCGGCAATTCCAAAAGAATTTATCCGAATCTTTTCAAATTCAGATAGAAAGAATGTGGTAACCCTGAAACAACGGATGTTAGAGCATTATTGTATTCAAGATTTATTGTTAAAGTCTTGTAATGGTCAAACAATGTAAAAGTCAAAGATAGTCAAAGTCAAAGTAGCTTTAATTGAAAAGTCAAAGTAGATTAGATTTAATGCTTTGTAATCCTAGGTATAAATAAGATTAGTTAGCTTAGATGTTAAGGAAGTCTCAAGCAAGTCAAAAGAAAGCAATTCATTAGTGATCTTAATTGTAATATTCTAGAGAGAGAAGTGAGAGCATTCTAGAGAGAGAAAGTGCATCAATCGTATGTAAATCTCTATTATGTTCAAGATCAATGGATGATTTGATGATTACCTAATAGAAACTGGTTTTACAACGGATGAATCAGTTAAAATGCCTGTAAGTAGCACGGAGACGCTTAGTACAACGAATGTACTTTGTAAATGAGCTTTTTGATGTTCACTCCCCCAGGGTTTCCATTCAATCATCGAAAAACACAAAGAAATTTCTATGAACGTTATAACAAGAAAACATATTCCTTGTGTGTACGTGCATGTGTAGACAGAATTGAAGCAACATATGCTTGAAAAAAATATAGGCTCAAAGCGTGTAAACTGTTGAGACAACAACAATTTTATATTTTATTTTATAGGACATTTATGGTCCTAACACGCCACCTTGGAGGTATGTGCCTAGACCTCCGCCTTTGGGGTAATGCCTTGGAGACAATCCCCAATGTCCCGGGCCTTGTGGTGTTATAGTTGGTCCCGAAGGGGTTATACAAGTACAACAGTTCGTAGAAGGGTGGGGGGGGGGGTGAATTGTTAGCTGCTTTATATGTACCTGAAATTATCAGAAATAAACCATGACACAAGTATACATCTCAGTCTATTATCGCCTTATAACAAGTAATAATGGTACAAAGTACCGAATATCGATCCCACATGGAATCTTGGAAAAGTTCGTCTTTAAAAGTCTAATTTATAAAAACAGGTTTCAGATGACGAATTCGAAGGTAATCTTTTTGTTGGGAGTTTGGTTAACAACTAATGGTAGTTTAATTATCTAAAGAAGCACATGGTATAAAGATTCATTGGAGCATTAGTCAAATAATTAGATAAAAGATGAGACAATATTCCGTTATTATCTCAGAGTCGATATTTTATGTGACTTAATAAGTCCTTCATACAATAAACCAGTTGGCAATTGACCGATTGTAATCATCTTTAAAATATAACTTTGATTTAGATAACTCGGACAATCATACCGTACGATACACCTTTTTGTCTTTTTATCAGTCCCGGTTCCAACTTCACTTTATATAAATATGATTGTCAGAGTCGATATTTTATGTGACTTAATAAGTCCTTCATACAATAAACCAGTTGGAAATTGATCGATTGTAATCATCCTTAAAATATAACTTTGAGTTAGATAACTCGGACAATCATACCGTACGATACACCTTTTTGTCTTTTTATCAGTCTCGGTTCCAACTTCACTTTATACCCCAAGCTAAGGCAATTAGCCCATCATTGCTTGAAAAACAATAAAAACTATGACGACGTTTGTGAATACAAATAATGGAGATGAACAATTCAACACTCAATACTTGAAAATTCCAATTACGTTTTAATGACTTAAGAGACTGATTTTATAAACTAAAAGGGAAATCTTGTTTCAAATGTGACTTGATACAAAACAAACCTTGAGATTCTATTGGTTGATGAAAAATCTAAAGTTATGCTAACGAGATGTTGGAAAAGGCTTTAAGTTACAAAAAGAGAATTTTAACACTTGGAAACTCTATAATTCCACCATCAACTACAAATCGTGAACCAAACTTTGTTGGGGACCCGAAGTGAATAATTCAGACTTCCAATTTGTAGAGGCAATAAAATATAGAATTGAGCCGAGAGTTAGTGATTAAGAAGTTAAAATGCGTGGAACCCGTTTTACTACTAAAATCTATCCAAACCGTTGCAAATGAACGTAACAAAACCGCGAGTATCAAAATGGTTTAAAAACCGTGGACAAGAGAAAATTAGTTAGAAACCGCGAGTTTAAGAATGATTAAGAAAAGAAAGATTATCAAACCCAATGGTAACAAGAGATTAATGAAACGTACTTAAATTAAGCTAAAGATCAAACCCGAGTGTTTAGTGAACCACAAAGGTGTGAATTGTGAGCCAAGCCCAATTGAGCCATGAGCTTATGGCTCACTTACTACAACCGAACCACAAAATGGAATAGGAGCCGAGGTGTTATCCTATTCGGTTCCTTTCCTTCTACTTACTACTACTACTCCTTGTTGCTACCAATTACATACATATAAATAGAGGAGTAATTACTTGGGGCCCAAGAACTTACATTGGGGGCCAAGTCTAATATTGTAAGAGCACAAAAATCAAGTAAACAAAAGCCTAAAACACTTGTCCAAAAATTAGCCCAAGAAGATATGTGAAAATGTTGTTCTTCGGCCCAAGTGGAAATTAACAAAAGATGCCGACCCAAAATATGGAGTCTTTCGGTTCCAATCCGCAACGTGCAATCCGTTTCCTTTCTAACGCACTTCAATATTTGTAGACTCCAAACACGACATTTTCTTTCATTCCTGTAATTAGACAAAATTTAAATGAGATTTTGCTTTATTATAAAATATTTGGGTTAAATCGACGTTTGCCAGCATCTATTAATTATTTACTCAATTACGCACTAAAATTAACCAAAAAGATACTAAACGGGAAAATAAAAATTAACTCAAAACGATGATAAAAGGCTATAAATAGGGTTATAAAAATAACCCTATCGCAACCGCAAATTCGAACTGTTGCTTATCCTCAAGCAACTATATTGCAATTTTTTTGAGCTACAAGCTTGCTTATTCAAAAAGATGCAATTCCAATCCAACCATCTTGACCACAAACACAATATGCTTCAACCAAATTCAACTTATGCACAATAATAGCCATACATAAAATGAATTTATTCAACTTATTCATCAAAAATATCAACCATAAGCTAGCCACATAATTCCTTGTTTAATTAGAATCACTTGATTGCAACCAAGAACTGATCATGCATTTGGCTTTTTCAAAAAAAAAATTATGCATGGCCTTTTTCCAACAACTTAATGAGTTTCTGTTTATGGCACAATTTTTCTGCCATCTTCTCTTTGAGGAATGAATATAGACACATTGGTCTCTTTGGTGTCTTTGACACTTTTGTAATACACGAAAAATTTAGAATGGAGCTTTGCTCTTTTGTGTAAGACTACTTTCCATTTGTGCAATTTTTTTTGAATTTTGATGCAAATTTGCAAAGAGGTGTGTATATGGGATGATATGGGTATGAATATGCATTGTTAACCATATCATCCTCCCTCCCAAAATTTTGAAGGGTTCAATGTCCTCATTGAACAATTTGAGCACATTATTGTGGGTTGCATGGAAAAAAGGTGGTGATGTGTTGCATGGATTCTAACAAAAATTGGGAAACAAGGAATCAATAGGCTAGTTCTAGTGATAATAAATGCAAGCATTAAGAACAATCAGTGCTATCATAACAAGAACTTGAACTAGCATCAACATATTGTGGATTGTGTGCATGGTGGCATGGATGAAACAACAACTTTCAGAATTCACAATACAATCCCAGACTCATCAAATTTAATTGCATGCAGAAAAATTAAAGAATTTATTTTAAAGCAGATAAAAGAGATAGAGAATTGAACCTGTCGTACTCATGATGAGTAGGAGGGTGCTCAGCTGACATCCACAGAAGATCCAAGGGGAAAGGTGGTAACAACTTCAGTAACTCCGGGTATTCTTTCGTCCAAATTGCTCTGATCAAGTCATCCCTCGACTTTTCATACCTCCACCATATCACTTTTTCATCATGTGTCCTCTTCAGATAGGTAGTGATCACATCCAACTTAGCATTTAACTCCTCACTCAGTCCATTATCTGTTTATTAATAAACAGTCGTTGCTCTCTTAGTGATGCAAATAGTTATTTTCTGAGAGACCGAATGCTTGCTTCCAAGGAAGCTATCACATCATTGACTCTCTAGGGTGGAAATATGTGTTGTTCCATAACAGTCTTTCAACATTCATTTTATCCATGACCATTTTGTCCGTAGAAAAGTGGTCAGTAGGTAAAATGGGGACTTTGGCTCTTTCCATTAATGCATGTATAATGGTTGGGTGAGGCATGCGTGCATTGGCTCTATCGGCTCCTCCAAAATGTTATTGGATATTAGCCGTCCTACATTAAACTTATGCCCTGTCATTATACAATACAAAATGAACACACGTACCATGCATAGACTTGTGTCGTGTGTGGTTGGGTACAAAGTGTGTCTTAGAAAGAAAAACCAAACGTTTGCTTCGACTGTGTGACAGTGCGTACACAAAATACGTGTAAGTCCTATAAATGACCAATCTGACCCGTCATGTGCAATCCTTTTTAGGATGGCCTGAAGGTCAGATTCAGTAGCACTGTCAGTCAACCTACTCAACTCAGAATCATCTGATTGAGGTTCCAGTCCCAAAACAGAATTTACCACATCGGCCGAATAACAAACTTTTGTTTGTCTAACTGTGAGTTCCAGGCCATTGGTCACAGACAACTCAGTGTAGAAGTCCCGTACCCAATCTACATTATACGGTTTGGGGACTTCACACAATGATTTCCATCCTAGTTTATCAATAACATGTTTGAATTGAGGATATGCTAACAACACCAAATGATGAAAACCTTTTGTTGTTTGTCCTATTTTCTAGCAAAAGACTTGTGTCTCGTGAGTGCTTCGTGACAACTAAAGAGATTTAAACGACAAGATTGAGAATCAGAGATGTTACCTACTTTTTCTTTACCCTTATCACTGTTGTGGGGCTGTTTGGACACTGGAGCAAGAACTTCGGTCTCACTTTCTTGCACTTCCTCCTCCACAGCTTCCTCAATCCGAAGTCTTTATGATGGTGGCAGATTCATGAGAGCTACGGTTCTTGACCGTGGACTAGGGATATGGGCTAACATAGGAGTGGTTTGAGGAGGCGGGGTCTGTCGATGTCCCAATGGCACGGTAGTGGATGCCACCAGAGGGTATTGTGGGTTCAAGCTTACGGGGGAAAGGTATGGCCTGAAAGCAGATGGTCTCGAGAGAATGGGTTTTCCAAGAGAGTTCAAAACCACGGCACAAGAGGGTGCCGGTGAGTTTCTTGGTGAGGAATTTGAGTGTGAGTGTCGAGGAGTGTAAAATGGTCGTCGGTAGCCTGGAGGGGTGTGAGTGATAGTGGTGGGTGGTGGCGTAACGTGACCAAGCCTCCTCAAAAACTCGTTTGTTATGACATAGGTGCGATCGAGGGGTTGGTATGATGCGAAATTAAAAGATCCTCCGAGAGAGATGTTCAAGTCAGGGTTTTGATTTCGTCGAGCCATATTTTCCGATGGAGATGGTTCGATGGTTGTGGCAGATGACTGAAAGTCTAGGGTTTCGGCTATGTGTGCAAGGGTAAGGAGAGGGGAGTGGTGGATGGGTATAAGCGAACCAGTAGCAGCGTCGATGGAACGAGAGGGTTTTGGTTCTCCGAAATCGCTCATAGGCTACTCTTTCCGGTTGCTCTTTGTTGTTCGGTTTGAGAAAAGGGAAGGGTTTATGGGTTGTGATTTTTGGTAGTTCCATTGAACGGTTGAGGTGTGATTTTATAGAGAGGAGATGAAGAGTTGATTTTGCAATCGATTATGGCAGATTTCCAAGATCTCGATGGGATGTTCGTTTATTGGGGGTCGATTTGCCGGGTGCCTCTTGAGAGAAGGTGAGATGAGTGGAATGGGGAAGAGAGAAACAAAGATGAGAGGAGAAGAGAGTACAAAGTGGTGTTCGATTAATTAAGTTTTTGTGCATGGAGGTACACTGTTGCTCTCAGAAACATTAAATGAGAGTGCAGGTGTCATACCTCAACAAGAAATATAAAATCTTTAAATCTAAACTCAATTGTTTAAAATTCAAAAATCTGATTTTTTTTTCTTAGTTACAAGATTAGTTCCAACTGGACCAAAATGGTTACCTCTCTAAAAGATTTTCAGCCCAAATGTGTTCAAGATGAGATGGGGCGAGATTTTCATATGGGCTGCAAAGATTTTAATTGGGCCGTTCATAAATGAATTTTCCTTGGCCCAACCGATTTCAGTTTTTATTTCACTGGCCCATCTTTCCGATTTTATAAAAATTTGGCCCAAGGCCGAATTTTTTTACTTCTTTCCTCTCTTGTTGTTTCCCGATTTTTTTTCTTTTATCGACATGCTTCTCTTCAAAACTACCGAATCTTTGAAATCAACTCTTTTTTTTCTCGTTTTGATTTTCAAAACTTATATATATACCTATACATATATTATATATATATATATATATATATATATATATATATATATATATATATTCGACTTTTAATCTATTTAAGGAAAAATCTAAAAATTAGAGTTATATATATATATTTTTCTTTTCTTTTTCAAACTTATATACACTTTTTCTTGGAAATCAAATCCAAGGACTATCACTGCACTTTTGCTATCCTGAAAGATGAACAACCTCAATAGGCTGTTGTGTGATTGCTGATGGTTCAAGAAAAGATTTCACCCTTTGACCGTTTACTTTAAAAGTAGTTCCTTTGTTTGGGTCAATTAATTCAATTACACCATACGGGTATACCTAGGGGTGAGCAGCGAAACTGGGTACCCGTCTTTGGAACCGGAACCGCTCCGAAACTGTCGGTTCCTTACCGGAACCGATGTCACTAGTTCCGGTTCCTAAAATACGGAACCGATTGAAACTGGGTCCGGTTCCGGTTCTCATTTTTTAAGAACCACTACCCGCTGGGTACCCGCCGGGACCGGTTCCGGAACCGGGTACTCGGTCCCGCTGGGTACCCAGAACCAGAACCGCTGGGTACCCGGTATATTTTAATAGAAAATATCTATATATAATATATTTATTTATTTATTACATATTAGAAAGGTCTAAATGAGGTGTACGATATACCGTTAGAAATATTAGAATGTCCTTAAGAACTGTTATGAAGAGTTAAAGTCCTAATTATGAGCTTAAATGTGTCAAAACACTGAGTTTTCACATTGTACACAAGAACCTGCGCACTATTTTTGTAAAGGTTGTAGCGGTCTGATTATAGCTCCGAATTGCATGAACCCAGTTTCTGTGGAATCCAAAGATATCAATGAACAACTTTCATTTAGATGATAATGTCCAATTTGGCTTCTAAATGGAAGAAATATATCGTAACTTATGGCATATAGGAGCTGTCAATTATGAGTTTTAAAGTTTCTGCCATGTTATTAGAAAATTCATAGAAAATCAACCGTTGGTCCAAATGAGGTGTACGATATACCGTTGGAAAGCTTAGAATGTCCTTAAGAACAAAAAGCTTAGAATGGCTGGCTTCCCGGATGTACCCCCTTATTGTATTCTACCTCGCGGACAATCAGATTGGAGGTGATCCGGAGAGTTGCACAAAAAGCAAAACCGTGTTACTCGACAATCTTTAACAACATGATCGATTTCCCCACACTTAAAACAAACCCGCGACTCCACTTGACAATTTCCCTGATGGTAGCGATTACATCTCGGACATGGTCTTTCCGCTGGTCGGAACGACGGACGGTTATCAAACCTCGGGAATCTAGACTTCTTTGGATCTTGTGGTGGTCCTTCCCATTTCCTTTTCCCCAAGCTCTTATCACCGACATCCCTTTTATTGTCTCGTTCGACATTTTCTGCAGCATCCACAACAGCGGTAAACGTATCTGGCCTTGTTGCAGTCACCAGTCTTCGAACTTCTGAATTTAACCCATAGATAAATCTCTCCATTTTCATCTTTTCTGTAGCAACATAATATCCTGCAAAACGAGATTTTTCTAAAAATCTAGCAGTATAATCTCTGACTGACAAATTCCCTTGCTGTAGATTCATAAATTCTTCTTCCAATTGTCTGACAGCAGCTTGTGGACAGAAGTGTGTTGTGAAAGCTAACACGAATTCCTCCCATGAAAAAGTAGTATATACATCCGCTCCTCTCGATTCTGTATGAGCCTCCCACCAATACAGAGCATCACCTTTTAGCATTGCTGCTCCATAAAGCACTTTGTCTTCTTCAGAACACTTACACGTCTTAAAGATGGCTTCTATTTCTTTTAGCCATCTCATTGCCTTGACCGGGTCCCGATCTCCTGAATAGGTAGGGGGCTTGCAACTAAGAAACATTTTATAGTCGCACCTTTTCATCACCGGTAAGATAGTAGAGGTAAGTGGCATTTCAACTTCGTGTTCCGGATTTGGTCTTTCAGTTTCATTGTGGCGATTATGTTCAAACATAGCTTGTATGTTATCTTGTAACCTCCCCATTTCTGCCATCAAATCGTCCCGTGTAACAAACTCTGTGCCCTGTGGTTGTGTTCTTCCTCCAGTTCGGCCCCCAGTTCCCCTTCCGGTCCTGCCTCTACCACGATCTCCTCCTCTTCCCCCTGTTCCTATTGGTGGATTCTCTCCACCCGAATTCCTTCCTCCTCTTTGATTCCTTTGTCTAGTGCCACTTGCCATTCTGTAGATTCAAACAAGGTTAATATACACATAAGCACATACCCCATATAACAAGGTATTCCAGTTCAAACATGCACCTGTAAGATCATAATTACACTGGCCTGGTGTACTTTGAAATTACCTTACATGATGTTCCTTCCACCTTTTATACTTAGCATCCCCAGGTTCTAAAATAATAGGGACATCCTACTTCACATGCAGTTTAAGTCTAGGTACAAATACTAATACCTAAATCCCTTAAACTAGGGCTCTGATACCATCTGTAACAACCCGATAACAAAATATACATATAACATATAATCCATAACATGTTTACAACAAAGTACTTCATATTTCACATTTTGTCCCATCTAAAGTCTGAGCATAGAAAAATTCATTACAACTTGATCCACTCTAAGTTACATAGTAATAACAAAAATTATAAATACAAAAGCATCCATAGCATCATGATGATCATCTTCTCAAAAGCTAGCCAACAAGTATTCTATTTACTTGTTCTTACTGGAACCATCACCTGGAATACAAAATTTTTAAAACAGAAAATGAGGGTTAGACCTAAGGGTCTAGTGAGTAAATCCCTGACATTTGTAAATCATTAAAAATTCATTTATATAAAACACTCTTTATATAAACACACATACATCACACGTAAATTAATACCAACTAAGATTTATGCATCATACCTATCTCATTCCACCTTATCCCTCCACCAATGGCCAATATCAATTGGTTGCGAGCCAATTTTAACACACCGGTCCAAAGCCCGGCCACGTATTATATTTTCATATAATACTCACGTAATTATAATATCTCAATATATTATAATCACCCACGTATGACATATTCATACCTTTTATCAAACATTCGTTATTCACATAATGCATTCCAGTAAAATACTTTTTAAAGTAAAACTCACCTGATCTTTTTAGCAAATGTCCTTCAAACTTTCCTCAAAACAGATTATCTTTTAACCCTGATCCTTAGTATCTCTTGGATTTACTGCACCAAACAAAATCCCAGTTGAGTATCTTTAATTCTTCCTCTTCTTCTTTTTCTACGGTTCTTCTTCTCTCTCTCTTTCTCTCTGCCGTGAACAATTTCACACACACACACACACACTATTTGGGTTTTGCTATGAAGTCCCAAATGAGATATTTCCTATACTTAGACTACTGAGTCGGTTTGTGGCTTAAAGAGATTGGGCAAAATACCAAACAAACCCTAAACTTGCTTCACTTGACAAAACACACCCTTAAGCTTCTATTATACAATAAAAACTTATCCCTTAATTTTTAACTCCATAAAATACAAAAATCAAGACTTATAAAATTCCAATTTTAAATTAGATAAAATACCTGGTTATTACAGTGCAGACCGACTCTACATAGCATTCACATACATATCATAAATCATGCAACTTGGAATCTTTGTAAACCATAATAGTCATTTCATCCTGCTAAATATTCGTTTAGATAAAATATGAATTTTCGTGGGAAACATGCATATCAGTTGGTAAACATTTCATACTCATGATGAACCATAATCAGTTAAAAACATTTAACATCTTACGTCGTGATAAAGGGTTTAGGGATCTCACCTGATTGCAGTTACTTTCCTAATCACGTGCCTCGTTCAGAACCGCTCTTACACCTAAAGCATATCGTATAAATTAATTAGGGACACTCAATTTCTGATCCTAAGTCCCTCTCTTAATCCGGTCTCAAATAATAATCTCAGATCCTCATTTAAATATTGGATCTCGCCTAATTCATTATTAAAGCCCAAGAATTTAAATACTTTTGGCCCATGTGACATTACTCCCGTAACTAGACAAGACACCGGCCCATTAAAATGCATACCAGATCTATGTCCCTATTGGGCCTCGGATAAGACCCAAGTACCGGGTCCTTTCGATTGGGCTCCGGATCGCATGAGATACACAACCGGTTCCGGATCATGGATTCATGTTATTAAACTCCGGATCATGAATTAAGTTAGCATAGTTCCGGCCCAAGCGAGAAATTAAAATATCCGGCCCAAGTAGTTAAACTCCGGCCCATGCGATTTCTATTCCGGAACTCGGATCATTCCGGATCCGTTTTGGTCGCTATTTCGGATCTATGTTCATGAGTTCATTCCGGATCAAGGGTGGGTTCCGGATCAGGACTTGGTTCTGGATCATCATGCCATTCGGCCCATGTTCAAGTTCCGTATCAGGGAAAATGGTTAAGTTCCGGATCCAATTTCTTGGGTAGTTCCGGTATTAGCGATTTCAGGTCGAACTTAAACTTCTTTAAATAAAATCTAACACTACAGATTAACCATTGAGGATTTTTAATATTATAACCTCTCTTAATTTATACATATAAATCCTTAACCTCAAAACCCATTTGGACACTTGATTAAATCCTTGCACAGTCTAAAATAGAGTTAGACTCCATTGATGTTCTTATCAGTAATACACAACTTAAACAAAGAGATAAACCACAGGTGTGATTTATTCAGCTATCCATTTTGCAAGGAATTTACATAGAGGAAACAGTTACTTACCAGAAACGAGCTTCTTCTATTGATTTCAGTGCCAATCGTTCTCTTCTCCTTCTGCTATTCTTCTCAGCCGCCAACACAGTGCACAATAATGCTCAAATGATTGGAAACCTAGAGAAATGAATCCTTTTATATCTTTCTCAAATTGCTAAAAAGTCCCTCAACTCAAACTTTCCTTTCTTAGACTTTAGCCACCAAACTTTCACATTTTGCTAGAAACATGGTTGTTACAACACTCCCCCCTTAAAAGAATTCCGTCCCCAGAATTCCTCATTGGAAAAGATGCGGGTACTTGAACCTCGTATCCGCTTCTACCTCTTAAGCTTCCGCTCGTTCTTTATGGTATTTCCACTGAGCCTTTACTAACCTCCGACAAATCTAACTTGTAAGCCTCGACTACAACTCGTTCAACAATGGCGAAAAGAAAAAGAAAAAAAATTCATCTCCTTCTCACCAGTATTTCTTGCAAGGTCGCCACCATCTCAACTTCCAACACTTGCTCTCCAGAATAGAGACGTGCATTGCACTAAGAATTCTTCTACAATCTCATCGGACACCCCAAGTTCGTACACTATCTAACCATTCTTCAAAACTTCGACGGATCTTCGAAACATAATCTACCTCACTTTTCTTCGGGACAAATCGACTACCGCTCATCGACCATTTCATACGTTCTCACCACTTATCACCCACACTTATACGTAACTAGAAGCAGGAACCCTCCGTGCTCCCTCATTGAAGTGTTCACTTATCCGAATTTACTTATCTTGAAAACAAATCGATTTCTCATTACTTGTCACAAGTGCCAAGTCGTATAGCATAACTTCGGTTACCCTCACTCAACTAGGAGGAGTAACCATGGTCACATCATACTACTCTCAATAGCTTATCCTTGAACGACTAGTTCGATTGAACATCTCTCACAACGTCACTAACTTAACTCATTCAGATGCCTTATCCACTTCTTTCCTACACAAAGTCATACACAATTCCTTTCCTCAATACTCTTTCCAAAAGTTCGCACACTTATCGATGGCGATGTACACACACTACTCCACCTTTCGGTGTTACTGTCAAGCTTATTACTTCCAACCTACTCACTCATTCCGACGTACGATCTTTATCTCCCCACGTTAGCGTGGAGCACCATTCATCATACATTACTTGCCCCTCTCTTCCGAGCTTTCCACATGTTGACAACATTTTCTCGTTACTATACATAACCAAACGATTGTATCAAAATTCTAACTTAAGGCATTCAATCAAGTCATCTCGAAATGACACTAGCATTCGAAGTTACTACACATTCTTTGATCTCCCACCATTACCCTTTCGGATAATTCCTTTATACCTAAGAAATAATCCACATTCCCTAAAGACTTCGCATTTACTACACCGCATTTTGACTCTCCCATCCAACATCTTCTTTAATCTCCCAATGATTCCAAAATATACTTACTTGGCTACTCACCCAACCGGAAACTCTTGGTTTCTTATTTGGGCAATCACCCACTACCGCTTCGATATTCTATTCCGATAATAGACATATCATAATGTCACCTTACAACTACGTGCTCCAACCACTTGATTAATAAATCGCACACCTCATCCGATGTCCTGAACAGGCTTCCATCTAATGCTTCATCTTTCTAGCATCACTTTACTACAACACTGGCAGGCATATTTATCTTGGCAATTGAAGCCACTACTCCTTCGTACATCCTCTACCCCTAACATCACACCGCAGACCAAGTCTCTAATGGTCATTCGTACACAATTCAAACTTTCCTTCATATTCTCCTGCATATATAATCGAGCCTATCTCGCTACTTTGTCCTTTCCCAACTCTAGTTGAACTATAACTCACGAGTTCCCAATTAACTCAATCATACTCGTTATTTGCTAGTTCCTTACGATCCCAAACCAGCACATAGACAGGGCACATGCCCTCACAGATCAATATAATCTCTACGCTTACTTCGCTTCATGCTACATACCTTATCCTTCTATGAACCCTCCATGCCTTGGAAGTAGGACGCTTATCCACAACAGCAGTCTCTTCCCCTCTTAACACTCCTACAAGGTGTTCAATCAGCTTTCAACCTTCCGGTTCAAGTCTTCGGCCTCAATCATCTAACCCCGCTGTCGACCTCAACATCAATAGTCAACCTGTAACCACTTTGTTAACCTATTCTTTACCATGGGTTCCTTACGGAACCTAATCCTTCCAACATATCATAATCAACTTCATAATCCGTCTCCCACATTTCAAAACCTACTCGTGTAACATCAATATTACAAGTTCCCCTTAAACTCATATCCCACGCTGCGGACATTTCATTCCGCCTCACCACACTACTCATAACGAGTTTCTAAAACCAACACCTTGATGACTCCTAGTCCTTCCTCCGGACACTATCGTCCCTTGACAACCTTGTTTTCAGTTACCGAACCAGGGTACAGACCCTCATACAACCGACACTATAATCCACTTCCAACTATTCCACTGTCCAACTCTCGTCTTGAACACAAATACCAAAACTACAAACATTCTCCCCTGATTTGTCCAACACCTCTCCACTCTCGGAGTTCTTCCTTAGCTTAAAATGTAATACTCTACGACCTGGTGAGTTCATAGCCTTCATGCATGACAACGCGGTACATAAATCATCTCGCACATTTTATCATTTTAAAGAACAATACTTGGAAACAACTTGGGTACACATGACCCCACATTCTCATATTTCCAATGCCTTGCACAACGATCTCGAGAATCATTCGTACGTACCCTTTCAGTAAAACTCACTATTACTCAACCAGAACGACGTTGTTTACGACAGTAACACATTGAGTGAAAATTCTCCATATGACAAATTTTGAAAGAAATTACTGACCCAAAACAAACCAGTCGGTTCTCACACTCATTCATATGACATCACCATGTCAGTACTCGTTTTGGCTATAAAGGTTTTGTTGGCAAACATTTTCTTGACCTTTTGCAACAATTTTAACTTATCATGAAAAGCGTGAAATATTTTGCAAATTGTTAAGCTAAAATTTCTTTGTGCGACGTAAATGAAATCGCCTTTTCTTTAAACATAGGTTTGCACAAGCTGACTCAATCCTGACCAAAAATTTGCTAATTACGCATTTGCTTTTAAATCACGAAAACTCATATAACACACACAAGAACGTGATGCATGAAACTCTACTCGCAAATGAAGGTTACTCACTCAAACAAGGTCAACCGTTCTACCTACGCAACTTATCCTTGACACTCTACCTTCGACCAATGATCGCCCCCTCAGTCATGCAATATCTTGCTGTACATACGTTCCACAGTCCACTTACTAAACCATTCCATACTATTTTCGTTTTAAACAAATATCTCACATATTCTACCTCTTCATGTTTTCAATTCACTACTGGTATCTCCCTTCATTGATCCTGCCACTGAAAAGCTCGACTAAGAGTCAGACTCTACTATTCTACTTGCTCCTGGACTGACGCTTTCAAGATCTCGATAATGCCTTTCCTCACCATCCCGACTGATCTATCCCACGATTTCTAGAACTGGGACTCTCCCGGAACAGGAGTCTTACTCAACCACAACCATTCATCCTCTTCGAATCCACGAAGATCTACCTCTAGACGAATCATAACATTCTATACAACATTTCTTCTCTAAGATGTATACATACATCACATCATAAATGATTTCTCATGATACTTTCCCAACAAGGGGGTCTCAGTCTATCCCTCAGGGATCTTGCTGTCCTTCTAGAGTACTAGAACACGACATATAAACTAGCTTAAGACTACAACTTTGGAATAATAAGCCAGGTGAAACATATATATGTACCTGTAAGTTCACAATTACACTGGCCAGGTGTAATCCTAAACTTACCTTACATGACTGTTCTCGGTACCCTATTAGTCCTATATCTACTATAGTGCCCTCCTAACGCATTTCCTATATTTACAATAGTGCCCTCATAACGCATTTCCTGGTTCTCAGTTGTGATTTCTACTTCCAAAGTTTAAGTTTAGGCCCGTCTGGTCACCTAAATCCCTTAAACTATGGCTCTGATACCATTTGTAACAACCCAATATGGATAGAACATGCATATCAATTAAAACATAAACATTACAAAACTAGGTCCCAAAATTTCGTTACATCAGTCTCAAAACTAAGGTTGGTGGAAACAACCTATACACAATTGAGAACATTCTAGCTTCTACAAGTGGCACATGCACTGTCTCTATCTGCATCTATACTCTATACTGCTCTTGCTCACTTACCTGAGCCTCCTACTATTTGCTTACCTGAAAATGGTTTAGTATTGAAAAACGAGGGTTAGACCAAAAGGTCTAGTGAATTTCCTCCAAAAACAACATACATCAACAATATAAAATCATTTATAAAATTCATCGTCAATCTTCACATAAACATCAATCATGGTACTGCACCGTGTTGAGGATCACATAAACTAACCGCGATCGGGGCCCAAGCAGACTCCCCTCTCGCCTCATATCGGGGTACAAGCAGACTCCCCTCTATCCTAATAGGAGGGAAACGAATTCCAACCTACTGGCTCGTCACACATGTCCAAGGGATCATCGGATCCTAAGGCACTCAGATCCCACAATGCAGACCGACTCTACATAGCATATATACACATATCATAAATCATGCAACTTGGAATCTTTGTAAACCATAATCATTTCATCCTGCTAAATATTCGTTTAGATAAAATATGAATTTTCGTGGGAAACATGCATATCAGTTGGTAAATATTTTATGCTCATGATGAACCATAATCAGTTAAAAACATTTAACATCTTACGTCGTGAAAAGGGTTTAGGGAACTCACCTGATTGCAGTTACTTTCCTAATCACGTGCCTCGTTCCGAACCGCTCTTACACCTAAAGCATATCGTATAAATTAATTAGGGACACTCAACTTCTGATCCTAAGTCCCTCTCTTAATCCGGTCTCAAATAATAATCTCGGATCCTCATTTAAATATTGGATCTCGCCTAATTCATTATTAAAGCCCAATAATTTAAATACTTTTGGCCCACGTGACTTTACTCCCGTAACTAGACAAGACTCCGGTCCATGAAAATGCATACCGGATCTATGTCCCTATTGGGCCTCGGATAAGACCCAAGTACCGGGTCCTTTCGATTGGGCTCCGGATCGCATGAGATACACAACCGGTTCCGGTTCCGGATCATGGATTCATGTTATTAAACTCCAGATTACGAATTAAGTTAGCATAGTTCTGGCCCAAGTAGTGTAATACCCCGGGTACATTCGTTAGTTAAAATCTCCTTTCCGTTAAGTTTAGTTAATTTTAAAGTTGAATATTAGGGTAAGTTTGGATAAATTATAAGTTTAGGGGTGTTTGGGGCATTGTTGGGAAGTTCAAGGTTTAAATGGGTGATATAGGTGGATATTATCTCTTAAGCATCTCAGATATTTCACAACTCAGATATTATCCAGATTTCATTGTGTGTGTGTGTGTGTTTTGAGGCAAAATAGAGAAAAGAAAGAAAAGTGAAGTTAAGGCTTCAATTGGTGTACTTAGAAGTGATTCAAGGTATGTTTCCTTTACATTTTATGTTGGTAATTGCTATTAGATAGTTCCTATCGGAGTATAATCATAGATTTCATGATTTGGGTTGATTCAGCCGAATTCTGGGTAGAAAATGCATAAACAGACAGTGGTTTCCGGATAGAATGAATGTGTCCGGATACTTTTGTTGGTAGTGTCCGAGTAGCTTTGTTGATGGTGTCCGGACGAGTCAAGTGTCCGGGTAAGTTCCTTTTTGTTGTAAGTTTCCGGATGGAATGAAATACCGGATGGTATCCGGATCGCTTGTTGTCCGGATAATTCAGGTTGTCCGGATTGTGTATGTATCCGGAAAGTTGTGCTGTCCGGAAAGGTTGGGTTGTCCGGGTTATTTTAGGCTGCCCGGGAACTTTAGCTGTTTGGTCATTTTGAGGATGAGAATTAGGTAGATTGATCCAGAGTTCATAGCCTGTTTAGTATATCTTTTGTGTTCTTTTAGTAAGGATATACTTGTATCTATTTGTTTCAGATTCCTTGGATTTGGGGTGAAAGCTGAGCCGTTTTGGAGATAGGTTTGGAAGCATTTTGATAAGCAAACCGGTGAGTTTTACTTTAAAACGTTTTTAACTGGAATACATATATGTGTGGATTGAGAAGGTGTTAAATGGTGTGATTAAGTGTTTATAAATGACAATATGATATATTGAAATATATATTGTATTTATATGAGTATTACACTACACGAGAGCACGTCGGCCGGGTTTTTGGACCGGTGGAAGTTGGCTGTACAGAGGGACAGTGGTGTTGGCTGTATTTAGTACAGTGGTGTAAATTGATTAGTTGGCTCGCATCCAACTAATTTGGCCATGGGAATGAGGAGAGGAACACGATGCACGAGTCTTGCTTGGTATTTAATCTTTGTGGTATACGTGTGTTTTATAAAAAGGATTTCTAAACTGACAGGGATTATCTTACTAGACCGTTTGGTCTAACCCTCATTTTCCTTTTAAAAATATGTATTCCAGGTCAAGGATCTTTTGTTAGCAAAGGGAAGAATAAAGCATAGGAGGCGGTTGATAGCTGACGAAGACTAGGATATGTTTACGTTTTTGTATTGTATAGTTTCGAGATAGTGGGACCGAATGTGAATTATTATGTATTTTGTTATGAAAGTAACGACGTTATGTATGATATGTTAAATGATGTATATTATGTATGTTATGGGATACCGGGTCGTTACAGATGGTATCAGGGCCCTAGTTTAAGAGATTTAGGTATTTGGATTTATACCTAGACTTAAACTGCATGTAAAGTAGGATGTCCATAATAATTTTAGAACTTTGGGATGTTAAATATAAAAAGGTAGAAGGAACATCATGTTAGGTAATTTCAGATTACACCTGGCCAGTGTAATTGTGATCTTACAGGTACATGTTTGAACTGGAATACCTTGTTATATGGGGTATGTGCTTATGTGTATATTAACCTTGTCTGGATCAACAGAATGGCAAGTGGTACTAGACAAAAGAATCGGGAAGGAGGAGGAAATCCGAATAGAACAAATCCAACAACCGGAGGAAGGGGAAGAGGGGGAGAAAAAGGTAGGGGCAAAACAAGCGGCAGAGTTCAGCCGCAAGGGGCTGAATTTGTAACAAGGGATGATTTGGCAGCCGAAATGGGAAGATTACAAGCGAATATCCAAGCCATGTTTAATCGAACTCGTGATACTGAAACAGAGAGACCGGACCCTACTCATGAAGACGAAATGCCTATTACTCCTACGGTTGTACCAGTACTAAGAAAGTGTGACTATAAAATGTTCCTAAGTTGTAAGCCGCCGACCTACTCAGGAGACCGGGATCCAGTGAAAGCTATGAGATGGCTGAAGGAAATAGAAGCTATCTTCAAGACTAGTAAGTGCGCGGAAGAGGATAGGGTACTTTATGGAACCACAATGTTGAAAGGCGATGCTCTATACTGGTGGGAAGCTCATATTTCTTCGGGAGGTTCTGACATATATTCTACCTTCTATTGGGAAGAGTTCCTTATAGATTTCAGGAAACAATTCTGTCCTCATGCAGCGGTTAAACAACTGAAGGGGGAGTTTATGAACTTGTAGCAGGGGAATTTGTCAGTTCGGGACTACACCGCTCGTTTTCTGGAAAAGTCTCGTTTCGCGGAATACTACGTGGCCACGAAAGCAATGAAGATTGAGAGGTTTATTTTTGGGTTGAATGCAAGAGTCAGAAGTTTTGTGATTGCTAAAGGACCAGAAACTTTCTCAGCCGCAGTAGGCGCAGCGGAAACCGTGGAACAAGATAAAGGGAGAAGTGCTAATGATAAAAGTACTGGAAAAAGGAAATTGGAGGAAATTACGTATGATCCGGAGGAGTACGAATCCCCGAGGTTTGATAGTTATCTACCTTTCAGATCAGTTGAAAGACCATGTCCAAAATGCAACCGTGTTCATCAAGGAAACTGTTATGCTGATCCAAGAACGTGTTACAAATGTGGAAAGACCGGTCACATTGCTAGAGATTGTCGGGTAACTCGATTATGTTTCTCTTGCAACTCCCCTGATCATATTCAGTCAGAATATCCACAACGGAACCCACATCAAGGTAGTATGATGGTGAAGCCAACGGATGTTAGGCCAGGAGGAACACAAAGGCCTGAAGTACCAAAAGCAAAGGGTCGAGTCTTTCAAATGACGGCTCAAGAAGCAGAGGAAATTTCGGATGAGGTTACAGGTATATCCTAACAAACTCTATACATGCTAAAGTGTTATGTGACTTCGGTGTAAAACGATTATTAGTATTTCCGTTCTTTGTTGCTTATCTGTGTTAGAGATATAGATAGAGGTGGGGTGTTTATTCAGTTAGTTTCTATGGCTTTGATTGGGTTCGAGGTAGCAGTGGTAAGTGTTCATACCTTTTCGATTAACCGAATTCCGGGATGGAATTCTTTTAAGGGGGAGATGATGTAATACCCCGGGTAAATTCGTTAGTTAAAATCTCCTTTCCGTTAAGTTTAGTTAATTTTAAAGTTGAATATTAGGGTAAGTTTGGGTAAATTATAAGTTTAGGGGTGTTTGAGGCATTGTTGGGAAGTTCAAGGTTTAAATGGGTGATATAGGTGGATATTATCTCTTAAGCATCTCAGATATTTCACAACTCAGATATTATCCAGATTTCATTGTGTGTGTGTGTGTTTTGAGGCAAAAAGGAGAAAAGTGAAGTTAAGGCTTCAATTGGTGTACTTAGAAGTGATTAAAGGTATGTTTCCTTTACATTTTATGTTGCTAATTGCTATTAGATAGTTCCTATCGAAGTAGAATCATAGATTTCATGATTTGGGTTGATTCAGCCGAATTCTGGGTAGAAAATGGATAAACAGACAGTGGTTTCCGGATAGAATGAATGTGTCAGGATACTTTTGTTGGTAGTGTCCGGGTAGCTTTGTCGATGGTGTCCGGACGAGTCAAGTGTCCGGGTAAGTTCCTTTTTGTTGTAAGTTTCCGGATGGAATGAAATACCAGATGGTATCCGGATTGCTTGTTGTCCGGATAATTCAGGTTGTCCGGATTGTGTATGTATCCGGAAAGTTGTGCTGTCCGGAAAGGTTGGGTTGTCCGGGTTATTTTAGGCTGTCCGGGAACTTTAGCTGTTTGGTCATTTTGAGGATGAGAATTAGGTAGATTGATCCAGAGTTCATAGCATGTTAAGTATATCTTTTGTGTTCTTTTAGTAAGGAGATACTTGTATCTATTTGTTTCAGATTCCTTGGATTTGGGGTGAAAGCTGAGCCGTTTTGGAGAAAGGTTTGGAAGCATTTTGATAAGCAAACCGGTGAGTTTTACTTTAAAACGTTTTTAACTGGAATACATATATGTGTGGATTGAGAAGGTGACAAATGGTGTGATTAAGTGTTTATAAATGACAATATGATATATTGAAATATATATTGTATTTATATGAGTATTACACTACACGAGAGCACGTCGGCCGGGTTTTTGGACCGGTGGAAGTTGGCTGTACAGAGGGACAGTGGTGTTGGCTGTATTTAGTACAGTGGTGTAAATTGATTAGTTGGCTCGCAACCAGCTAATTTGGCCATGGGAATGAGGAGAGGAACACGATGCACGAGTCTTGCTTGGTATTTAATCTTTGTGGTATACGTGTGTTTTATAAAAAGGATTTCTAAACTGACAGGGATTATCTTACTAGACCGTTTGGTCTAACCCTCATTTTCCTTTTAAAAATATGTATTCCAGGTCAAGGATCTTTTGTTAGCAAAGGGAAGAATAAAGCATAGGAGGCGGTTAATAACTGATGAAGACTAGGATATGTTTACGTTTTTGTATTGTATAGTTTCGAGACAGTGGGACCGAATGTGAATTATTATGTATTTTGTTATGAAAGTAACGACGTTATGTATGATATGTTAAATGATGTATATTATGTATGTTATGGGATACCGGGTCGTTACAAGTAGTTAATGTCCGGCCCATGCGATTTCTATTCCGGAACTCGGATCATTTCGGATCCGTTTTGGTCGCTATTCCGGATCTATGTTCATGAGTTCATTCCGGATCAAGGGTGGGTTCCGGATCAGGACTTGGTTCCGGATCATCATGCCATTCGGCCCATGTTCAAGTTCCGTATCAGGGAAAATGGTTAAGTTCCGGATCCAATTTCTTGGGTAGTTCCGGTATTAGCGATTTCAGGTCGAACTTAAATTTCTTTAAATAAAATCTAACACTACAGATTAACTATTGAGGATTTTTAATATTATAACCTCTCTTAATTTATACATATAAATCCTTAACCTCAAAACCCATTTGGACACTTGATTAAATCCTTGCACAGTCTAAAATAGAGTTAGACTCCATTGATGTTCTTATCAGTAATACACAGCTTAAATAAAGAGATAAACCACATGTGTGATTTATTCAGCTATCCATTTTGCAAGGAATTTACATAGAGGAAATAATTACTTACCAGAAACGAGCTTCTTCTATTGATTTCAGTGCCAATCGTTCTCTTCTCCTTCTGCTCTTCTTCTCAGCCGCCAACACAGTGCACAATAATGTTCAAATGATTGGAAACCTAGAGAAATGAATCCTTTTATATCTTTCTCAATCTGCTAAAAAGTCCCTCAACTCAAACTTTCCTTTCTTAGACTTTAGCCACCAAACTTTCACATTTTGCTAGAAACCTGGTTGTTACATACAGATGTTAAATACAACTTTCACTAAGTTTTTCTAAGGGTCATCATCAAATCACTGAGAGAGTTTGGATCAAAAATCTCCCCCTATTTGATGATGACAAAACAACATAAGAAAATTGCTAAGTATAAAAACATAAGGATAAAAGAGGACTCATAGTTGCGTGTCCCATTTACTGTTTTAAGGGATCTTTTCTAGTACTGATGGAGTAAAATACTTTCACTAAAAACTTTCATTAATCTGTAATAAGATTACAAGGGAAGTTTGAAAGTTTAAAAGTACAAGTGAAAGAAAATCACAAGTACTAAAATAACTACTAATAAATTACAAAAGTTTACAAGAAGAGAATATATCAGCTATTGAGGTTCATCCTTGAAGAGCATTTCGTCATATGAGTCTCCTTCAGTGATCATCCAGTTAGGTACCTTCTCCCCCTGTTGTCTTCTGAGTTTTGCTTCCTTAAGAACGCGGGCTTTGAAAAAAATACATGGTCTTGTCAGATTACACAGTAGACTAGATCTCTAAGTTGTTCGACTGGGCAGATAGGGATCTCTGAATTTTGTTGAAAGCGTAGGATGCCATTTCAACCAGGGAAGATGATTCCATAAGGGTCACCTATCACTTAACCAGGTTTGAAGGGTCCTTCTGGTGGCAGTGATAAGTCGAGCGCTGATAAGTCAGGTGCTGGTCTGAGCACTGCTTCTCTTAAGAATTCAATACCTGTTTCATCTCGATGAGCAGGCTCATCAGAGATCGAAGCTCGCTTTTGTTTTCTCTTCGCTGGTACTGGTCTTTGGTTCTGAAGAAGAGCAGGAGGAGGAGGTAAATCCATTCTAGCTGAGACCTTGTTGATATGCAAGTTCAAGAACTTCTCTACATGGGATTTGAACTTAGACTTGGACTTTTGTATAGCATTTCTGAACTCTAACCATTCATCAAAACCGAAGAGCTCCAACTTGGACATGTACATTGTTTGCGATGAATCGTTTTCTCTGAAGACTGTGATTGTCACCATCACTGCTTGGATGGTATCTGTGGTCGATCTTTTCTCTGCACCATTCTAACTGGGAGTCACTGACATCTCTTTCTTTTCGGGCTTCTTTCTCAACATTCTTCAGCAATTGCTCTTGAACTCTGATCGGATTTATTTTCAGCTTCTTATCATAGACTGAGTTCTGCGCTACCTTAAGGGCAAGTTTGGCATCCTTTTGGCAGGCAACATATAATTTCTTAGCTCTGATAGATTCTTCGCGTTCTTTCAGAGTCAGATAATAAAGGTGATCAGTGACAGTACCTTGTTGAGAAGGGATTCTGAGCCCTTTGCTCTCTAACTGAAGAAGGATTGTTGATCTTTTTCTATGTAGTTCATCCTCAGACCTTTGGAGTGGTCGTGAGGGTGTATTTGGGTGACTCAACAATTCTTTTTCTTCTTCTTCTTGGTCATCACTCTCTAACACAAACATTGGGATTATTGGCATTTCTTCAGCGATGGTTGCTGGGATTATTTCGTGCTGAACTTCAGCTTGTCCCTCAAGAAGGGGAGAAAACTAGTGGGTGAAAAATAGAACGAGTTAGGTTTGGGAAGAAAAAGATAGAGAAAACTTGTTAAGTGTATAAGAGGGGTCTTAGGTGAGCATGAGTAGAAGCAGGGAATGATGCAGAGGCATACCTGAGATGGTTGCTCCCCCTCAGATGCGAAGCAAATCTTCAGGTTTCCCTTAGCAGCAATACCCTTCTGCTTGCCTTGGAAAGATTTCTTCGTAGGGGTCTTCTCAGTCCTCCCTCTGCTTCGTTGATTGAAACTTCTTTGAGGGGAGGAACGCTGATGGTAGCAGGTTTGAACCATAGAACTGATTCATCATCTTCATCGTCAGCGTTCCTGGAGTCCTTTTTGGAGTCAATAAACTCCAACTCTTCTTCCTCCTCCTCTTCTTATTCCTCTTCCTCATTGTCAGAGGTGATATCCATAGTTTCAGTATTAGTGGAAGAAGAAGGAGGAGTTTAAGTTTCTTTATTCTCCCCCCCCCCTCATCAGTAAGGAGGTCTTCTTCATTTTCTTTCTCCTTCTCCCCCTCTTTGTCATCATCACAAGAGGGAGGGTCAAGAGGAGCAACATCAATGTTCACAGCTGCTGAAATGGAGGCGGCCGCAGCCTCGATTTTGTCCACCCTGGCTTCTAGGCCAGGGATCGCTTCAGTGGCTTTCAATACAAAGTCAGCGACCATCCCCAATCTTGAAGCGATCATCGTCTGTGAAGGATAAGGTGGAAGCAGCCACTGGTTCCCTTAACTTACTCAGAACGTCAGCAAGCAGGGCATTGCTCTTGTCGACCTTGGAGCTTAGAGCGTTGACAGAATCATGAAGTGAGCCGACGACAATAGTGAGAGAGCTAACGGAGTTGGTCAGCGATTGCAACAAAGAAGTGTTGGTTGCAACATCCATCCTTATCTTTGACACCTCCTCCGTTAGTGCCGATAATTGAGAGTTATCAGCCTTGGAGAAGAGGGAAGAGGAGAGGTCATCCAACGTCGTGCCGACAACATTCACGACATAGGTGTTGGCAGTGAGGTTGGTGGAGAACGAATCCACGCGATCGCTGAGTTTTTTAATGGAGGTATTGAACGTCTCCAAAGTAGGACCTATAATAGAAGAAAAAGTCCGAGCAAAGAATGCTCGGGTCTAGATATGGTAGAGAAAACAGGTAGGGAAGTGGACGTACCTGATGGTAAGAAATCAAATTGATTTCCTCCATAGAATTTTATGTCATGCTCAATAGGAGTATTTGACGTTGAAATGTGCTAAGAGCCCCCGAGAGGGAGACCAGCAGGTCATACGATATTGTCACGCATGAGTTCATGCATCAGGGTTTCGCATGCAGCGAACATTGTCGCTGGTGTAGTTATAGAGACCAAGGAAATGGTGGGAGAAGCGATGTTGGTGAAGATGGTCGTGCTTGGTGGTGGAGTGGCACTGGTGGTGCCAAAAACTACCTTATCAGTGCTTTGAGGCACTAAGAATGGTTGGGAAGGTACCAGCGTAGAATCAATGCTTGTAATCGCTGAAGCAGTTGTTTCGGTGGCATATATGGTGGAGCAGACCACGAACGTTTCTAGGGTCGCTTGTGAAGAGGTGATCCATGAAGATGTTGTTGTTTGTTGTTGCTGGGGTGTTTTCTCCTTAGAAACTCTCTTGGTCTTTTTGGATTTACCAAGAGGGGCATCAATGGGTTTCCTCTTTGAAGATGAGGAGGTTTTGGCAGCTTGGGAAGCCACAAGGGGTTCAGCCGTGGGCATCGCTGCAGAAAGTGAAGAAGGAGTAGAGGAGAGGCGTTGTTTAGGTGCAGAAAGACTTACCTCATTATCAGCCCGCTCTACATCGAGGATACGGACCCCGATCTTTGGGAGCTGATAATCACCCTCGGTCGGTAGAGCTTCTGGAGGAAGTGCTGCATCAGTGTTGAGATGAAGCGTGCGTAGGGAACCTTGACTTCCATGTTAGGTTTCTTGACCTTGATCATCAGGTCGTCAAAAATTATCCTGGCATAGTCTATGTTCTTGCCGGTGATGACGTTGTAGCCCATCTGAAGTTGAGAGCGGTTAGCCTGGTCCAACGATCCAGTTTTGCCACTCATGGATTGAATAATGTGGGTGAAGAGGAATTTAAGTTTCTATGGCATTTTGGCTTTCAGGACTTTGGTCAACTTTTTGTCTAGGTTTTTTGATTTGGGCTTTGTCTCCCACACATATTCCATGAGTTCAAGGAAAGAGATCAGTTCTTCGTCGGTGGGGGGTTTAGCGAAGGGCCTGGTAGTGGGTAAGCGGAGAGTTGAGCGAATACCGTTGGGTGTGATGCTTCCATCACCATACTGTGTCTGGAAGGAGATGACAATTACACTCTTCCTAGATTGAAGAGTTTTCTTAGCACGTTCTGCAGTATACCAGAACTACTGCAACAGGTGCTTATGAGCTGGAGGAGCGACCTTCAGAGCATGAAAGATAGGAGAGTTCCTTAGTAGGGTTACAACATCTGCCAGGTGCAGGGAGGGTTTCTTTTCAGAGAATGTGAGCAGCGCCAAGTGATTATTTCCAACGAATTGGACAACTTATAGGGCGAACTTAACATTCTTGGATTTGACAAAGGTAGTTAGTTGCTTGTGAGGCCATTTCTGAGTATCAAGGAACAAAAGAGAAGAAGAAAAGAAATTTCTTAGAATGGAAAGAAGTTCCAAGAATAAGAAAAAATAGGGTTTTTACCAGTTTCCTTTTAAAGAGAAAAACTTGTAAAATGGGGTTTTTTCAGTTTCAAGTATAATGAAAATGGTTGAAAAGTATATTTTACCAGTTTCCTTTTTAGGAATTTGAATACCCTATGACAACCCTATACATGTGACATGACAATCATAGCATAATAATAATATGTAAAGTTAATTACAAATTATTATCTGGAAAACACACATTGAAGATGAGAGAGAAAGTTTAAAAACAGTTTTAAACCTTAAAACAACTTTTTAAGGTTTTTGAGAGAAGATCATGAAAGAGGATGATTCTTAGAAGAAAAACATGTTTTTGTTTTAAAAATGGCATAAGTTTAAGAATATGAACCTGGAGTCTTGAAGGTTTTGAGTTTAAGTTCTTAAATTTATTGTTTGCCTTGAAAGTTCTTTGCTTTGAGAGAGAGTTTGTGCGCGTAAAGAGAAAAAAATATAAACAAGGGTTGTTTATATAGGATTGAGAGAGGAGAGAGAAAAATGATGAGTGGAAAAAAGACTCATCATGCACGTCCCACGAAGATGATTGGTCAAGAAGTGTAACGGACGAACGTGTCAGACAAATGCGTGCCATGGGTTATCGTCTAGGATGACGTCACATAAAAGAGTGTCTTTTCATTTTTCGAATATATCTCTGATAAAGAAAGTATCAGTGATAGATTTTCGTTTTTAGAAGAATCGCTGATAAGAAGTATCAGTGATGAGTTTTTGTTTTTCAAAAGGATCACTGATAGAAAGATGTCAGTATTAGATTTTATTTTTGAAAGACATCTCGCTGAAGAGAACTTCCGTGAGTTAGGATAGAGAACATACCTGAGAACCAAAGAACAATTACTCAGAGATTAAAAGATGAGCATCAGAGATAGAACCTTATTGCTGACATAATGCTTGATCGTTGAAGAGTTATTCTTCAAGGTTTAGCATTCCAAGCTCGCTGACGAGAAAGTTGAATCTTGTCTCATCAAGCGGTTTGGTAAAGAGATCAGATAGCTGATAATCAGTGAGAATAAAATGGGTTCTATGTCTCCATTCATCACATGATCTCTGATAAAATGGTATCTGATTTCAATGTGTTTGGTTTTTGAGTGTAGCACTGGGTTGTTTGCTATAGCGATGGCACTAGTGCTGTCCTTTTAAGCGAACGAGAGTGAAATTGAACCATTAGGCACTCTAAGACAGGATATCTTGAGGTTGATGGAGTCACTAGAAACGAGAATCACGTCTACGGTAGCAAGGATGATCATGTACGGTACATTCATAATTGCATCTAATCAGTGTCATGGTGAACCTACAAGTTACATGTGTATGCTTGAACTACTTTGATGTGATGACCATTGGGGTAGTGGAGTGACAGTAAGTATGATGATTACATTAAGTGGACGGTCTCGGTCGGAATTATTGGTTGGATTAGAACCATAGGCTTATTGAATCGATCTTAATTCAAGGAGAAATTGTAAGGTAAATCGATGAAATTTCAAATTATTCCATTAAGAAGTTTGAGCATTCGGATGACGATAGTGTGACTAGGAAATTGAGGAGCGTGGTTTTGAGACGTTGAGTGCCGACCAAATTCATGCACAAAATCTATTTTTAAAATAAATTTCACCAATTGTTTCTTATGTTTCCAAATCATCATGTGGGTTGTATGATGAAGTCTTGAAAAAAAATGTTTAGCACACGCAAGATTTTAAACCATGATTTTAGACATGCATGAAATTATTCGATTGCAGGTGGTTGTGAACTCCGTTGAGACTTTCTTTATTTGCGTTGTTGTCCAACACTATTTTCGAATGATGCGATATCCATATTTTAATGTTGTTTAGGGTCTTGGACAAGTAACTGTGATTTGTGACTTTAACATCGGATCTCCTCCACACATGTTAAGGTTTTGGACGAAGAGTTACCTTCCATTATTTTGGTATTTTAGTATTATTGGGAATTTTATTCCATGCGGGTTTTTTTTGAAAAGTGTCACTTTATATCGTACTGCAATAAAAGGGAAATGTTTGTAATTATGATATTTTAGTCATAACTTTGTCTTAGGCGATTTGATTATTGAGAACGAAAAATTTGGCACCATTTGATTGTTTGGGTACCATTGAGTTTCATTAAGTTTTATGGATGTTTTGTTGAGTCTTATGGAGTTTTATTTTACGACATTTTGCGCATGGATGAACTTTGAAATGCGTATACTTGAATTATTGCGTGTTTTAATTTATGGGTTTTATTGATCATTTTTATCTCATGCGAGTTTTGTTGAGAAATGTTACTTTGGATCCCAGTTTGATCAAGTAACAATGTAACGAAACGAATGATTAATCTTTATTGAATGATTAAAGAGGTTACATGTAATGGAATTGAAAACTTTCTCTATCTCTATTAGGCGTGCCAAGCTACAACTAATTAATCTAACCTAATTTCTAAACAAAACAACCCTTAAATACCTAGGCTTAATGCTCAAAGCCCAAGGCCCATTAACACAATAAGCCCAAAATATGATAAGGCTTTTACAAAATAATTAAATAAGCCTTTATAATTTCTTTATATCACTTCCTATTTAATAGGACATTTAGTCCTAACAATCCCCCCCTAAAGTTATATAAAGAAAAATATGATCTTGGAATCTTCAGGTCTTGATATTCTCTCCCTCTTGAATCTTTAAAAACCTTTGGTGTTGCTTGTCTTCAAGTCTTTCCAGGCTCTCCCTTGAATAAATCTCTTGGTCTTCATAGTTTCAACTTTATCACCAAATTCAATGAACAATTACCTCGACCGAGTGTACTAAAAGCAGCTTTCATCTGTAAAAATTCAACACATCCGATAAGCACACAAGAAAGGTAATGTGCGAGTTACGTGACATTCCACAGTGCATCTTCAGTTTAGAATAAAGAATCTGTCTTTGAACCGCGAGTTGAATTTGCTTTGAAAACTTCAGAACTTATCGAACCAATATGCTCGAATGAGGAAACAGTTTTAGTAGCGAACACTGCTTGGTAAGGGATAGAAGCACCAATTAAGCAAACTTTTCTGCATAAGTAAAACAGTTACTCCCCCTCAGTTTTTGGTAACTCCCCCTTAACTTGATATTCTGTGTCTATGAATCTGTATCATTTCTCCCCTCATGATGAGTAGGAGCATCATGTAATTTCAAAGACGAAACTAATGAGTAGCAAATTATCAGATAAAACGTTTTAGTAACCAAGATGGGATAAATATCTAACACAGAAACACAATAGTAATTGTTATCACAACAATTAAAATAACTGTGTGGCCTATGTTCAAAGTTAGCTTCGGGGTATCTCTGATAGGACTCCCAGTTATCACTGAAGTAAAATCTTAAAAATTACTTCTCAAACTGTTCTAGCAATATCACGAAGACATACAAATGGAATCACAAAGACTCGGGCATGTGTGAAAGAAATAAATTATATCTGTTTGGCTCAAATATTGATTTAACCAGGGACGCAAGTTATAAAATCAATAGACACAGTGATTAGAAAATGAAGTTCGGAGACCGGAGCTGATGTCTTCCTTTTTCAATATCTAAGACCTCCGAGTGAGGAATAGATAGATTATATGCTAAATCTCCGTGAATATATGAAACAAGCATCTTTTGTGAGATACTTGAGTGGCTAGGTGGGGTGACACGAGTTATCGACACTGGGTCCACGTCTGTTTCAATATTCATCTCCAAAGAATGAGAATGAATAGATTGTGTGGTTACCGGGATAACTGACTCTGATAGTTATAAAATCAATAGACACAGTGATTAGAAAATGAAGTTCGGAGACCGGAGCTGATGTCTTCCTTTTTCAATATCTAAGACCTCCGAGTGAGGAATAGATAGATTATATGCTAAATCTCCGTGAATATATGAAACAAGCATCTTTTGTGAGATACTTGAGTGGCTAGGTGGGGTGACACGAGTTATCGACACTGGGTCCACGTCTGTTTCAATATTCATCTCCAAAGAATGAGAATGAATAGATTGTGTGGTTACCGGGATAACTGACACAGAAACACAATAGTAATTGTTATCACAACAATTAAAATAACTGTGTGGCCTATGTTCAAAGTTAGCTTCGGGGTATCTCTGATAGGACTCCCAGTTATCACTGAAGTAAAATCTTAAAAATTACTTCTCAAACTATTCTAGCAATATCACGAAGACATACAAATGGAATCACAAAGACTCGGGCATGTGTGAAAGAAATAAATTATATCTGTTTGGCTCAAATATTGATTTAACCAGGGACGCAAGTTATAAAATCAATAGACACAGTGATTAGAAAATGAAGTTCGGAGACCGGAGCTGATGTCTTCCTTTTTCAATATCTAAGACCTCCGAGTGAGGAATAGATAGATTATATGCTAAATCTCCGTGAATATATGAAACAAGCATCTTTTGTGAGATACTTGAGTGGATAGGTGGGGTGACACGAGTTATCGACACTGGGTCCACGTCTGTTTCAATATTCATCTCCAAAGAATGAGAATGAATAGATTGTGTGGTTACCGGGATAACTGACTCGGTTTGGTAAGGACTAATATATTCTTTTAAAGTCCTGTCACATCCTCACCAAATTCTTTTCACTCCAAACTCATCTATCAAGCTAGACCCCTCACTGATGTCTATAAATGGATGTGTTTTTAGGTAGGTCCTTCCGGTTCTGGATAGACCATAGAAACATATAAGTCCTAACACTCCTTTCATGCATCGAATATAACAGTTTAGTAAACAAGGAAGTATGAGTTCTAAACTAAAATGTTTAGAAGTCAAAACATTTAAGAATGAGTCCTGATCTGAGTTGATTGGTACGTGCGAAATATGTGATTTAATCGCAGTGGGATGCAAACTATCCACAGTGGGAAGCGCAAGTGTACACTGGCCACTATGATCGTCACATCAAGTAATAGTTGGTAAAATACCATAATCGTATCCACAGGGACTGGGCAATCAAGACAATACGGTTTTCATGAGCTTCCTTTTACAAGTTTCAGTTACAGAAGAAGCAATAAGTTGGCTTGTTTGGTGAGATGCTATTTTAACGAGTTACTTAAGATTTAAAAAGAAGGAATGTAGGTTAGATTTCCCCTAGATTTTATACTAAATACTTGATCCAAAAGAGTGATCCTTGTACTTGTGCGAAGTGGACATTCCCGTTAAAGAAGCCCGGTTACACAAATACTCACACCTTTAAGTAAAAATCCCATACTCTTAGTACTTACTGTTTTGTCAATGATAATCTCAAAATGGACCTTTTCAGGCCTCGATGGAATGTGTAGAGACAAATACTCTAAGTGTTTTTAAATACACCAACTAGCTTGCCTACTACTCCAGTGGGTTGAGATTAGCTCACTGTGCCGACCTCACTTTTGCAAGTGTCATAAGAATTCTTTGGAATTCCCTAGCATCATCCAAGCTCGTGTCACTGCGTTCTACTCATTTCTGAGTTGAGAACTAGACTTTAGATCCTCACAAGTGATCGACTTGTTCGCATCATTGGGCAATAATCAAGAGTGAATGACCAAAACAATAAATATTCCAAGTATGAAGATTACTCAAGCATTTTTCATAAAATCCAGGTACTTCTCTTTCCTACATCCCAAGGGATGTTTAGCTCATAATTACCGAAGTAAAGAAAACAAGAGATGAGAAATTGCACATAAGTAAACTGAAAGTGACTTCGATAAAAACCGCAGTGGGCAACGTGGGTACAACACTGCGACAAATTACTTTAAACTAGAGATTATACTAAGAATTAAAATACAGAAATTGAAGAGCTACTGTAGTAAATTCTAGAGCTAAAAACTACAACTACTTGCACTAAATGTGGTAGATGGAATGATGAATTAAATGAAACCCAACACCTCTTTATATACTTAGAGGAAAAGTTGGACTAACAAAAGATGGGTAATTGTCTAGAGGCTAAAGATTTGAAGTGGAAGACATAAAATTCAGTTTTCATGAGTAAAGCCTCTTTCCACAAGTTTGTAGCCTTTTACCCCAAGGTCTCTTCACTTTTTCCAAAACGTCCACTTTAAGTACCATGGGTGTTAATAAACAATTCATTTTGCCATCTTCAAGGGAACATGCTTGTTGCTTTTCATCACATGCCTCTGCCATAGATCCTTCTATTCTCCAGGATTTACTTCCATGCTAAGATTTGATTTTTCTTTGTTTTCTTCTTGGCTCGCTAGTGGGATCCGGAGTGAGCACTCCGCAAGTCACTGCAGATTAATCGTGAAAGAGAAACCAAACTCGACCAAATGGTTTATAAAAACTGTGGTTCACTCTTTTTGCTCATTTTTAGGAATATTACCAAGAATGGGTGTTTTGAGAAGTGAAATGGCTAATATTTGAAAAAATAAAGTAAAAATAAAAGGAAATAATAACTCTAAAATTAGATTTATCACAACCTCAAACTTAAACCATTACTTGTCCCTAAGTAATAAAAAAATTAAAAAATTATGAGCTTGCAGGGACTTACAGATTTCTCACTTTGAATGAATGTTGATCTCCCTCCACGGATGCTTTCTTTAGGCCCCAAGACTAAAATTTCACTTTGTGCATTCGACGATATCTTTCCCTTGTTCACATTTGATCAATAGGACTTTCTTGGGTTTGAAGGGTTTGTGGCTTTGAATATTTTTCCAAGGGTTTTGTAGCAAACAATTCCAAACATGGACCAAAAATCTCGCTTTGAGATTTTTATTTCAAGAAGTGAGTGTTTCTGTGTTTTGCAAGGGTAAGTACGTACACTTCAGGCTTTTATTTGGGTATATTTTTTGTGAGAGTGGGTATTCTGATGGTCTAAAATAGGCATACCATCGTTTTCTGGGAGTGAGCACTCTGATGGTCCAGAAAAGGCACACCATCATTTTCTTGGAGTGACGCGCCGATTTTCTTTGTTTTTGTGTTTTTGTTTTTTTTGGAGGGGGGGGGTACTGTTTACCCACCTCAAACTTAAGACTTTACAGTGTCCGCACTGTGGACAAAGACCGGAAGTCCCCACCTCAAACTTAAGATCTCACAGTGTCCTCACTGTGACTTGGATAGTGGGGTCAAGGAGGTATTTGGGGTACAAAAAGGTCGAGTTTGGGCAAATGGATACAAAAACGGCCTATATAATTTCAATGTGACAAATTGAGGATCAGAACTTACAAAAGTGACCTTTTAAGTTGGAAGCCGAAAGTTGTGCTCCTTGAAATGGAAGATGATCAAAAATCATTCAAACAAGAGATATGTTAGTACCCAAAAGATCCTACTTGACAGTAGGCATTCATGCATTCATCAAAAAAAGTAAAAAGTAGCAAATTGTCAATAGCCTAGCCATAGGCAAATACCAACTAAAAACAGAAAATTAAAATTGTTTTTGAGCATCAAGAGTGGAACCAGAGTCCCAAAAAACCCGACAAACCATTCAATGAGTAGGGGATGCATTCGGTGAGCTTTCTGCAGATTCGCCACTGTAATCATCATCACTTTCGTTTGTTGGACAGATACCTTCCGGGAAATCAGGGAGTTGCGCGACCAATTCTTGGTCAGCACCTTGTAAGATTTGACTCATGACCGCATCCCGTTCTTTAGTGTACATCCAGAAAGATTCCGTAGCCATGTCCATATGCTTATGCTCTTACTCGATATTGGTGACGCGATCAGTGAGGGCTTTCAGTGCATCCAGAATGGCGCTCATGGGATTGTTGGTGTGTCCTGGAGTGGGATCTTGGAGTGGGTTGGTGGCAGATGTCACTGGGACTTCCTCAACAGTGGGTTCATTAGTAGGAGCGGTAATTGCTCTCCCCATCTTCTTTATGGTCACCACACTGATATTGTTGGCGGAAGTGACCCAATCATCATCTGGAGCAGATGGCACTCCAACATCTATTAGTAGGTAAGTAATGAGACAAGGGATTGGGAGGATTACCTTTTTACGAGTTCGAGCCTGGTAGATTGCGGACTGCATCAGAATTCCTAGATTGATCGTTTTGCCAGCGAGGATGCAGTATAGAAGGCCACATTTATGTATCGAGAGAGTGGTATCATGAGTGGTGGGCGACAGGGAGTGGCGTAGGAATTGGAACCACACAGCGGCCTCTGTAGTGAGGGAGCTAGCATGTAGTCACCTCCTACTTCCATCCTTGTCCCAAGTTTTACTTTCGATCGCCAAAGTTTTCAAAATGGCCTCCTCATCAGCCGGGGTCATCCTTTGCAAGAATTTAGCAAAGGTGCATGAAAGTGGGGTCCTTATTCCAAGGACCCGATTGATCGTGGATGCGCCATATTGCACCTTACGACCCCGAACTGTTACGTATGTGGCTTTGGTTTGAGAGGCCTCGACATAAAATTCTTTTACCAAAGAGGCATTGGCCCTTTTATTGGCAGTGGCCAATATTGGCCAATCTTGCTGAATAACCCTCTCTTTGATAAAAGGGTTGGCTTCTACAAAATCTGGGTCAAAACCCCTCTCCAGGTTCAACTTCTTCTTAACAATACAGTCATAGTGGGTAGCGACCGCAGGGGTCGTGAACTGCCTGGGCACGCCACTGGGGGCATGCTCAGTGCCCACTATGGATTCATGAGGGTTTTGATTTGAAACATGTTCATCACCAGCATCAGACTCGTCTGATGATGCACTTGAAGAGGGAGCAAGACCCTTACCTTTTCCAGATGGTGCCCTCTTTGATTTTCCGACCACAGATTTTTCTGAAATGGTCACCGCAGATCGGTTGACCATGCCTTTCCTCCTCAAAGCTTTCTTAATGGGGTTTTCCTCACTGTGGGTTGCCTTTTTAAGAGCCTCCAAATCGATGGTGTTTCTGATTTGCAGGCTTTGATCAGTGTATATCTGTTCCAATGTTCTTCGCAACCCCTCCTCTTCTTGGAATATCGCAACTTCCGCCTCTCTCTGTCGTCGTTATTCCTCTTTTCTTACTCGCTCTTCTTCCTCTTTTCTTAGTTTCTCTTCCTCTGCCCTTTTCCTCTCCTCTTCTAGCAATCTTTCTTTCTCAACCCTTTTTCTCTCCTCTTTCTCTTTTAACAACCGTTCGACTTCTTTTTTTAATCTCTCTTCCTCTTCCCGCTGCAACGTTTCCTCTTCTTCTTTCCTCTTCTTATTGACCTCTTGTTTCTTTCTTCGAAGTGCTAGGAGTTTTTGTTCAAACTCCTCCCGTAACTTTAGCATTTCTTCCTCAGTTTGTTGCTCCTCAATGTCAAAATCACTCAGACTAGCATCTGAGGCTTTCGACGATGATGCTGCTTTCGATCCTTCCTGCTTCGACGATTCAGCATCCGACACGACGGTCATTACTGTGTGCTCGTCGAAAGATGGCGGAGGCTGGTTTAGGTCGCCGGTGATGTTCTCCGGCGGGTTATCGACGGTGGTCATGCAGCGGCGCGTGGCGCGACTGGGTTCGTTTGGGATTGGTACCGGCCGTTTGCTTCTTGCCATTGATGAGGGTTTTTTTCTTGTGCTTGAGAGATAATATGAGAAGGAAAAGAGTGTTTTTTAATTTTTGAGAGCAAAAGGTGTGTTTTGGGTGTTTAGTGCAGAAAGGGGGTATTCATTGGGTAAGATTTTTAGGAGGGAACGGTTATTGAGAGGCTATGAGTGTTTTTCTTGGAAATAGGGGTATTAGGGTGAGGTGGCAGGAAAAAGGTGATGGGGTGTAAGAAAAAGGTGATGGTTATTCAGTTTCTTGGGCCACCAAACCGTCACATCCATATGTCAGGCACGCAGTGGGATGCGCAGTGGCATGGTCGATGTCAATGCGAAGCATTTGTTGACTTTTTCTTCAAAAATTGGCAATTCATCCTACACACATTCAAAATAAACTACCACAAGGAATTAAAATTACTAAAAATAATAAATAGACGGCAAATAACCGAAATAGAATATTTACACATGATTTGGACTTTTCTTAACCAGAGTGGGATGGAGAGTGGGCACTGTCACTCAGAAAGTGCTTCACTCTTTGCCCATTGACTTTGAAAGTCTGACCAGATTGTGGGGACATTAATTCCACTGTTCCGAAGGGATTTACCTTGACCACTGTGTATGGTCCCGTCCATCGAGATTTGAGCTTACCAGGAAATAATTTGAGACGGGAATTGAACAATAGTACTTGTTGGCCTTCGATGAACTCCCTATGGTTGATTCTTCGGTCATGCCACATCTTGGTCTTTTCTTTGTACAACTTTTCATTTTCATAGGAGTGGTATCGCAATTCTTCCAACTCATGCAATTGTAGAAACCTCTTGGTTCCCGCAACATCCTCACTCATGTTAAGCTCTTTAAGGGCCCAAAATGCCTTGTGTTCCAACTCAATTGGTAAATGACAAGCCTTGCCAAAAACCAACTTGAATGGAGACATGCCCAAGGGAATCTTATAGGCCGTATGATAGGCCCAAAGAGCATCATCAAGTTTGGTTGACCAATCTTTACGGTGTGGTTTAACGACTTTTTCTAAAATGCCTTTGATTTCTCGGTTTGAAAGTTCTGCTAAACCGTTGGTCTGCGGGTGGTATGCGGTGGCCACTCTATGATGTATATCATATTTAGCAAGGACCGAGCTCATGACTTTGTTCACAAAAATGGGTGCCTTCGTCACTGATTAATGTCGTGGTGTTCCAAATCGAGTGAAAATATTTTTATGCAAAAATTTCACCACGGTGTTTGCATCGTTGGAGTGACATGCAACAACTTCCACCCATTTTGAAACATAGTCCACCGCAACCAAGATATAAAAATTATTGTTTGAGTTTGGGAAAGGACCCATGAAATCGATCCCCCAAACATCAAAAAGTTCTACCTCTAAGATGTTGTTGAGAGGCATTTCGTTCTTTTGTGATATATTCCCGGTGCGTTGACATTGTTCACAACTTTTCACAAATTCATACGAGTCTTTAAACACAGTGGGCCAAAGAACCCACTTTGCAAGATTTTTGCAGCAATGCGGTTTCCACCAAAGTGGCCACCGTAGTGGGATGTGTGACAACCCTGTTGTATTTGATGTTGCTCACTTCCGTGGACACATCGCCTCAATATTTGGTCTGTCCCTATCTTATATAAGAAAGGGTCGTCCCAAACATATTGACGAGTATCATGTAAAAACTTTTTAAATGGTTGTCCACTCATCCCATGGGGCTTTAGTCCACTTGCCAAAAATTTGCAATGTTTGCGTACCAAGGAATAGTATTGTTGTGATGTTGAGCTGCTAACAATTGTTCATCGGGAATTTTTTTTTGACCGGAGTGGGTTCCACAGTGATCACTACCTTCTCGAGCATGGACAGATGGTCAGCTACCTGATTGCTTGTTCCTTTCCTATCAATGATCTCAAGGTCGAATTCTTGCAGCAATAATACCCAACGAATCAAACGTGGCTTGGAATTAGCCTTGTTGATCAAGTGTTTTATTGCCGCATGATCAGTGTGCACTATGACCTTCGTCCCTATCAAGTAAGACCTGAAACGATCAAAAGCAAATACCACTGCAAGTAATTCTTTTTCAGTGACCGTGTAATTGATCTGAGCTTCAATTAGTGTTTTACTTGCATAATAAATGGGGTGAAAGATTTTGTTCTTCCACTGTCCTAGAACAGCCCCCTCACTGGCGTCGCACGTAACTTCGAATGGGAGTGACTAGTCAGGAGTGGTCACTATGGGTGCAGTAACTAAGGCTTTCTTGATTGTTTCAAAAGCATCACGACATTCTTGGGTGAATTTAAATTCTTTTTCATGTTGCAAAAGGTTACATAGGGGTTTAGTTATTTTGGAAAAATCTTTGATGAACCTCCTATAGAAACCGGCGTGACCCAAGAAACTTCGAATACCTTTCACAGTTGTGGTTCGGGAAGTTATGCCACTACTTCAAGTTTGGCTTTGTCAACCTCTAACCCTCTCTTTGAGACAAGATGACCTAGGACAATACCCTCTTCGACCATAAAATGACATTTTTCCTAATTTAAAATAAGGTCATGGGTCTCACATCTCACTAAGCTTTTCTCCAAATTTCCCAGGCAGTTGTCAAATGATGTCCCTATCACAGAAAAGTCATCCATAAACACTTCTATGGTGTCCTCAATCATGTCGGTGAAAATGGCCATCATACAACGTTGGAACGTGGCTGGGGCATTACACAATCCAAATGGCATCTCCGGAATGCAAAGGTACCGTAGGGACAAGTAAAGGTGGTCTTTTCTTGGTCCTCGGGGGCGATATGGATTTGGTTGTATCCGGAGTATCCATCTAGAAAACAATAGAATTCATTTCCAGCTAACCTATCAAGCATTTGGTCGATGAAAGGTAGGAGAAAATGGTCTTTCTTGGTGGCTAGATTGAGTTGTCTATAGTCCATGCATATTCTCCATCCAGTAACAGTTCTAGTGGGAATGAGCTCGTTCTTCTCGTTCTCCACTACGGTCGTTCCTCCCTTTTTAGGGACACATTGAACGGGGCTCACCCAACTACTACTAGCTATTGGGTAGATAATACCAGCGTCTAACCATTTTAAAACTTCTTTCTTGACCACTTCTTTCAACATGGGGTTCAATCTTCTTTGGGGCTGGACTTTTCCAGGATGGTCACTCTCCAAGTTAATCTTATGTTGATATAGGGAATGGCTAATACCCCTGATGTCTGCGATGGTCCAACCAATTGCCCTCTTATGCTTTATCAACAGATCAATCAGAAGTTGTTCTTGTTTCTTACTAAGTTTGGAAGAGATAATAACATGGAGTTTATTATCCTTAGCGAGATAAGCATATTTCAAGTGATTATATATAGGAATTTTGTTATGTAACGACGTTATGAAATATATGTTATTTGTGTATGTTTGGGATCCGGGTTGTTACAGATGGTATCAGAGCCCTAGTTTAAGGGATTTAGGTATTTTTATCTGTACCTAGACTTAAACTGCATGTGAAGTAGGATGTCCCTATTATTGTAGAACCTTGGGATGATTAAGTATAAAAGGTAGAAGGAACATCATGTAAGGTAATTTCATATTACACCTGGCCAGTGTAATTGTGATCTTACAGGTACATGTTTGAACTGGAATATCTTGTTATATGGGGCATGTGCTTATGTGTATATTAACCTTGTTTGAATCAACAGAATGGCAAGTGGTACTAGACAAACGAATCGAGGGGGAAGAGGAGATCATGATAGAACAAATCCAACAGTTGGGGTAAGAGGAAGAGGGGGAGAAAGAGGTAGAGGCAGAACAAGCGGTAGAGTTCAGCTGCGAGGTACTGAATTTGTAACAAGGGACGATCTAACAGCTGAAATGGGGAGGTTACAAGCAAATATTCAAGCCATGTTTAACCAGACTCGTAATACTGAAATGGAAAGACCAGATCCTAACCTGGAAGATGAGATGCCTATCACACCTACTGTCGTACCAGTAATGAAAAAGTGTGATTATAAAATGTTTCTCAGTTACAAGCCTCCTACGTACTCAGGAGATCGGGATCCAGTGAAAGCTATGAAGTGGCTGAAGGAAATAGAAGCTATCTTCAAGACTAGTAAATGCGCTGAAGAGGATAGTGTACTTTATGGAACCGCAATGTTAAAAGGCGATGCTTTATACTGGTGGGAAGCTCATATTTCTTCGGGAGGGTCTGACATATATTCTACCTTATATTGGGAAGAATTTGTTATAGCTTTCAGGACACATTTTTGTCCTCAAGTCGCAGTTAAACAATTGGAAGGGGAGTTTATGAACTTGCAACAAGGGAGTTTGTCAGTTCGGGACTACACCGCTCGTTTTCTAGAAAAGTCCCGTTTCGCGGAATACTACGTTGCCACAGAGGCAATGAAGATTGAGAGGTTTATCTTTGGGTTGAATGCAGAAGTCAGAAGTTTTGTGATTGCTAAAGGACCAGAAACCTTCTCTGCCGCAGTAGACGCAGCGGAAACCGTGGAACAGGATAAAGGGAGAAGTACTAGTGATAAAGGTGCGGGAAAAAGAAAGTGGGAAGGATCCCCGTATGATCTAAAGAAGTCCAGGTTTCAGAGATTTGATAACCGTCCGCCTTTCCGACCAGCGGAAAGACCTTGTCAGAAATGCAACCGTATCCACCAAGGAAACTGTCAGGTTGATACTCGGGTTTGTTATAGGCGTGGGAAGACCGGACATGTTGCTAAAGATTGTCGGGTAACACGGTTTTGTTTCTTATGTAATTCTCCAGATCACATCCAGTCTGATTGTCCGAGGGGAAGAATACAGCAAGGGGGTACGTCAGGGAAACCAGCGGGTGTTAGACCAGTAGTTCCAAGATTAGAACCACCAAGAACAAGGGGTCGTACGTTCAGATGACAGCAAAAGAAGTGGAGGAAACTCCGGATGTGGTTACAGGTACATTTTAATAAACTCTACACGTGCTAAAGTGTTATTTGACTCCGGTGCAAACCGATCGTTCGTATCTCCTGCATTTGCTGCTTATCTGCATTTAAAGCCTAAAGTGTTAGATCATGCTTTAATGGTAGATACTGCAAATGATAATCAAGTATCGGTTAAAGAAGTTTTTGATAGTTATGTGATAAATATAGAGGGGTGTGGAGTACCTATTCAACTATTTCCTATAGCTTTGATCGAGTTTGATGTAGTAGTGGGAATGGATTGGTTAGCCGAGAATCGAGCTAACATAGTTTGTGATAAGAAGTTCATAAATGTTGTATTACCTGAAAGGGGACCGGTAGTGATTTATGGTGATCGTAGAAATCATCAGTCTTGCCTTATATCTGTGATAAAAGCCCGTAAGTGTGTTAATAAAGGTTGCCCGAGTTACTTAGCTTATGTGATAGATATTAAGTCAGAAAAGAATAAGTTGGAAGATATTCCTATTGTTAGTGAATTCCCAGAAGTTTTCCCCGAAGACTTGAATAGTCTTCCGCCCGTTAGACAAGTAGAGGTCGGTATAGATCTGATTCCTGGAGCCGCTCCTGTAGCCCGTGCACCGTATCGTCTGGCACCTCCAGAGATGAAAGAAATAATGACACAACTGCAAGACCTATCCGATAAAGGCTTCATCAGACCCAGTTCTTCGCCGTGGGGTGCACCAGTTTTGTTTGTGAAAAAGAAGGATGGTTCGATGAGAATGTGTATCGACTACCGGGAACTGAATAAGCGCACGATCAAGAACAAGTATCCGCTTCCCATAATTGATGACTTCTTCGATCAATTGGTTGGAGCTTGTTATTTATCCAAGATTGATCTAAGATCTGCTTATCATCAGCTGAAGGTTAAAGAAGATGCCGTTTGGACTGACGAACGCTCCAGCTGCTTTTATGGATTTAATAAATCGGGTATGTAAGCCGTATCTCGATAGATTTGTTATTGTATTTATCGATGATATACTTATCTATTCCCGATCCAAAGAAGAGCACGCACAACATCTTCGTTTAATTATGGAATTGTTGAAGAAGGAACAGTTGTATGCTAAATTTTCCAAATGTGAATTCTGGCTACGAGAAGTTCAGTTTCTGGGGCATGTAGTTTCTGAGAAAGGCATTCAAGTTGATCCAATGAAAGTGGAAGCGACTGAAAAGTGGGAACCGCCGAGAACGCCAACCGAAGTACGAAGTTTTCTGGGTTTAGCCGGTTACTATCGAAAGTTCATAAAAGATTTTTCTCGTATCGCTACGCCTCTCACTAAGCTGACCCGGAAGAACTAAAGTTCAAATGGAAAGCAGAACAGGATGAAGCATTCCGAATATTGAAAGAGAAACTATGTAGCGCACCGATATTAGCATTACCTGAAGGTTCTGATGATTTTGTTGTTTACAGTGATGCTTCCAAACTGGGATTGGGTTGTGTACTAATTTAGCGTGGAAAGGTTATTGCTTATGCTTCTCGTCAATTAAAAGATCATGAAAGACAGTATCCTACACACGACATGGAACTTGCAGCAGTTGTTTTCGCGTTGAAGATTTGGAGACATTATCTTTACGGCTCTAAATGTCAAATTTATACTGATCATAAGAGTCTCCAACATCTTTTCGATCAGAAGGAACTAAATATGAGGCAAAGAAGATGGCTAGAACTGGTAAATGATTACGACTGTGAAATTCTTTGTAGGACCCAAAATCAAGCAACAATCAAGAACACTCCATAGAAAGTAGAATAGAGATAGACATGAAGAACAATTTATTGAATGATCTCTATTCATATGATTGAAATACAATGGAGGGAGAAATTGAACGTACAAAGCTCTCACAAATCTTACTGTGTATTCTCTCTAATGTCTCAAAGTCTCAAATGACAAATGAAGCCCAGGACACTTATTTATGGTGTCCAAAATACAAGATATGGGCCCAAGCCCATTTAACTCCCATTAAACTCCCAAAGTCCAAAATGACTAACAAAGTAAAATTACATTGACTTTGACATTACATGGACATCTTTGACTTTATAAAACTGTCTATTTAATTGGGGCTTTCTAGACCCAACAATCTCCCCCTAAAGTTTTATAAAGAAAGCATCTTCAAATGATCTCCCCCTTGATTTCTTTGAAAACTTTAGTGTTGCACATCTTCATGCCTTGCAATGAAGAACAAATTTACAGATCTTAGAGAGAGAGTATCTCAAAGATTACAAAAGATGAATACAAATATATGCGGGAGAATCAGTTAGCAATGTAGTGCTAACCACTATATATACTGCAACGGAAATATTAAAGCTACAGTACAAATATGAAAGACTAATAAGAACAATACACGTGTCCTAATTAGTTAACCAAAATACAAAGTAATGTATCTAGTTATAAGTTCTGAACATGTTGTTCAGAACATCTGAACATAATTCGTATTAAGCATCTCAGAACTTCTGGCTCTTCTTCTCAGACTTCTGACTCTTCTTGTCAGACTTCTGTACTTGGTAATCTTTCAAATCAATCCTTCCGAGCTTTCGTAGTCAGAACTCTGACTCTTCTCTTCAGAACTTCTGAGCCTTCTTATCAGAATTCAATACTTGGTTTATTGACAAAACTCAGATCTAACAATCTCCCCCTTTTTGTCAAATAAACTTATACTTTGTATCACCAAGCTCTTTCAATGCAGGAACAATTTTCTATAACAGCACATTTCTCCGAGTAAGTCTTTTGTCAATTCTATCAATAATTTCCTGAATAGTTTCAACTTGCTGAGTGATCACTTCTTGAGTCATATTAGCTTGCTTCACCTTCAGCACCTTTTTCTCAAAATTATGCTTGATGAATCTCAACGTTCCAGAGCTATATTTTACAGTCTCCTTTGCTCTAAAAAAAGATCTTTTCACTCTTGTTTTTCAAAAATACTCCCAATTCTGGATGTCTGCACACACTTCCAGTTCTTAATACTTGCTTCTGATTATGATCTGTGATGGGTCTTGAAAGATAGACACCTGGCCTTTGTAAATACAGAGCTATTTGAAAATCTGTATAACAATGCCATCTTAGGATGTAAAACATAGTTTCAATCACTACACTCTTGCCTTCCTTTCATTCTTATCTTTGCTTGATTCTTTGAAGCACAACATACTGTGTAGTCTGTAGAAATCCATTACTGATAGCTTTTCAAAGTCTGCATCAGTAAAATAGTACACCTTTCCATCATCTCTCAATACTTCAAAGGATAAGTATTCTTGCTTTCTGAACTGCTTGATCTTTAATTCTCTGATCCCAGTGATTAGAAAATCTGAATACACATCTTTCTTTGGTTTTCCAAGACATCTTGACTTCTCAGCCAACCAGATCTGAGTCTCTTTTGGTTTGTCATGATATACACTTTGAAAGTTTACTTTACTTGGATTAAAGAAGTTTGGCAGATCAAACTCCAGAAAATACTCATTCACATCTACAGATCTTTCATCTTCTTTTGGTTCTGACTGTTCAGGTTGATCAGTACTCGTCATTTGATCATTCTGAGGAGTTGTCTTTTGAATTTCATCTTCAATTTCTTCTGAAAAGACCTCATTCACCTCATATTCTGCTGGAAACACAAAATCACTATGCAACATCTTTTTAGGATTTACTTCTGACAAAAGACATTCACCACAATTTTTGATCTTATTTATGAGACTTAATTTTCTTTTTATAGATTTCACACATCTCTTCCCCAGACTTTTTCTTTCAGATACAGAAAATCCTTCCATTCCATTTAGTAACCAACTCAAAGTTGCATCACTATACTTTACCAAATCCTTCAATCTGAATAGTTCAAGTCTTTCATGAATTGTATATGCAAAGCCTTCTGATTCCATTCCTTCATTTATAAACCCTTTCTCATGTACACCAATCTCTGGAATATCTCTGGACACCTTAAGTTGCATTTCCCCTTTCTTCCTTCAATAGCCAGTTGAAAATCATACAAGTACATGTTTCTAACATAAATGCCCAGAAGTCTTCTACATTCAATCTCTACCCAGGCTTCTTCAGTACTGACAAAGAACTTAACGAGAAAGATCTGATCTTCAAGAGTTAATCTGTGGAAATCAAAACTTGATAAGGAAACCTTTACATCTTTTTCTTTCAATACTTCCAATTTTACATACTTCAGACCATCAAATTCTTCTGTTTGAAACATCAACACTTTCTCAATCCTTTTCTGAATGTGCAGCCTTGAGTCAGGAATTCTAAATCTGTTTGAGGCTTCTGCATAAATCATCTGAGATTTTCCATCCATGAAACCATCAACATTGTTTTCCAAAACTTCATATTCTCCTTCTTTGTGATAAAGATTCTCATATGTCTCTTCTGGAAAGATGTCGTCATGAAAATGTTTAGCAAGTGGTACATCACTTAATTCCAGAACAAAGTCACATATAGGTTCCTCTAACATTGGTAGATTAATCTTAGGGATTTCAATTGGATTTCTGAATAGATATTCTGAGGGCATGAAGTATTCTTTGACTCTTTCATATTCTCCTATATTGTCAGCAATATCATCAACATAGTTAAAATAGAATTCCTCTTGAAATTTCTAAGAATATCCAACTGAACTATCTTCTTTTCCCATTAGATCAATAGGTCTTACCACCTTCACAGCTTTTTGAATATTCTGAACTTTAAGTTCTCTAACTAACTCACTATGCATCCTTCTGATCAAAATCTCATTCAATCTCCTTTCTTCCAGTTCAGAGTTCAACAAGCCAACTCTGACATATGGGACAATATCTGTACAAGTGTTCACAACCACTTAGCTTTCATCTATTTCCTCTGACCCCAAAACAGGTTCCTCAATAGCTTCAGTTTCATCATAATTAACTTCCATCTCTGTGTCTAAATTCAATTCTTCTGTTTTATCAGAATCACCACCATCTATGCTTTCCACCTCCATTTCTTCTGTATCTGAACTGTCAATCTGAACTATCTGAGTATCCACTGTCTTTACAATTTCTTCTGTCTGAACTTCTGTGTTCTTTGTACTGACTAAGTGCATATCTGCTATTTCAAAATCTTCTATGCCAATATCATCATCAGAACTCAATCTTTGCATTTTCTCCCCCTGTTGATGATCATGAGGTTCATTATCATCAAACTTCCTCTTTGAGTTCTGACCAGTAACACCTTCAGGTTCAGATTCTGCTAGTGGAATAAGATCAAGAGGCTTTGAAGTTGAAGCCATAGATACACTCAGTGCTTTAAATACAGAATCTTGCATACTCTGCATTTGTTTCAACAGATCTTTTTGAAATTCAGACATTATATCCTTGATCTCCTTTTTATGGGATTCCAAGGATATATTCACATTATCTATCTTAGTTTCAACAGATATCAATTTTCCCTCCAACATATCTTTCAATCCTTTTACCTCATCATTTAGTCCATCCACTTTTTTCTCCAATTTTTCAACTTTTTCCCCCATCTCCTTGTGTTGATTCTGAATCTTTTCAAATTCAGAAGAGTCTAACTGTGAACCTGAACCAACAGATGGTCCAGTTTTCATGTGCCCAGAGGGCTCATGGCCTGTAGATAACACGAAGTCATCTTGTACAACAGATGCACGTTTGAATGAGGCTTTTGAAATGTTCACCTCACCAGGACTTCCATCCAATCCTCGACACCCAATATTAGGTATGTCTATGAATTTTGTGTCAGGAATACGAAATTCCTGATTTGTGCAAGTGTTAGAAGGAATTTCAGGCTCAATGTGGATAGGACTGTGATATCCAGACTCAATGTGATGAAAAACGGGGTGGGATTTATCACCTCCCTCCAAATGAGTTTGGGATGGTTCCCCTGATTTATGTGAAACAGTAGCATGTTTAAGTGCTTCTGAGTGGGTATGGATGGGTTGTTCAAGTTCCACCACTAGGTCCATGGTGTTTGTTTCAATATTGGACACCAAGAATTGTGAACCAATAGTAGATGTGGTTACCTGGTTAAGATTAGCTAGTACAGAGGCATCTCTTTCTGTTTGAACCTCTGGTGACATTCTCTCATCCTCACCACCCTCATTCTGTTTTTCCTCACATATTCTAACCGAGCTCTCAGAATTTTGCCCCTCATTTCTCTCAGAATGTTCACCCATTTGAACATCCTCCCCATCTCTAACTTGACTAGACCACTCACCTCTCTTCTCAGGTTGGTCCTCATGGGTAGGGATTTGAGGTATTTCATTACAATTGATTTTAAAATAGGGATTTGAGGGTTAAATATATAGTGAGATTAAATTGAGAATTTTTTTTTACAAAGAGCCATTGAACGGCTTGATTTTTAAAAATTAAATTAAATTTTTTTTAAAAACCCTTCGGGATGAACCGGGATGGGGAACCCGGATTCCATCCCGCCCCGCTGATACCGCAACACCCGTAGCCCATCCCCGCCATCCCGCATGCCATCCCGAGCCCCATCCCGAATGGGGTACGGATGGCCTAACTGAATTAAAAAATGGAGTAAATTACGGATTTGGTCCCTGTGGTTTCAAAAACGAAACGAAAATGGTCCTTACAATTTTTTTATTCCAAATAAGGCCCTGTGGTTCGTGTTTTTGTAACGATTTGGTCATTGGCGCTAACAGACGTTAACTCCCATCCGTTAAGTGAGGGGCATTTCGGTCCTTTCCAATTATTTCTCCATTGCTCAATTAAGAAAATAAAAAAATATAGTCATCTTTATTATTTATTTATTGCTATAAAAAAAAACACAGAGAGAGTGATCGTACAAGAGGTCGAATTCCATGTCATTCATGGTTTCTCCACAAAAATCTCACCGCTCCACTAGACCCTACTACACTCCACCTTATTCTCCTTCACCCGCCGGATTATACAAGCATATCGGTCGTTCCATGAGAACCGTCCGATCCACTCTCTCCAACTCCGATTACACCTCCGCCATCGACGATGACGACGACCTCATCGACGTTCATTTACACGAGCTTGCAACGGCCAACTCCGACACCTCCTCTAAATCCTCCATGTCTTCTGATGATTTTCTCCATCTCTCTCAAGCCTTCAGCAATTTCTCCGCCTGCAGTAGCGATATATCCGGCGAATTACAACGCCTCGCTTCTTTGCCGGAGGATTCCAAAGAGAACGATCGTAATTCGGAACAGAAGCCGGAGCCGGAGCCATCTCCGGCAAGAACCACAACTCCGATTATCACCCTTTCCTCTTTCCTTTCCTTTTTGGCCTTCCCCCTCCTCCTTCCCCACTTACTCTGTTGATCAATCAGTCTCCGGCAACGACCTCCGACCACCATTAATATTTTCTGGCAACGACCTCCGACCACCATTCTCTCCCCCTCCCCTTTCTCCGACCACCATTCCCCACCTCCACCTGTGCAGCCTCTTTTCTTTTCACACCCCTAATGCGTTCTTAGGGGTGGTTCGATCAACGAAGTAGAGATGGTTTCTGGGGTTGGGCGACGACAATGTTCTGCAAGAGAAGAGGGAAGATCAGGGAGGTGGGTAGGGTTAGGGTGGGTAATTTAGAAATAATTTTCTTAATAATATAAAATGATTATTTGAAAAATAAAAAGGTAATATAGTATTTGTTTAAATGAGAGAATATTAGGAATTAGAAAAAGACCGAAATGCCCCTCACTTAACGGATGGGAGTTAACGTCTGTTAGCGTCAAGGACCAAATCGTTACAAAAACACGAACCACAGGGCCTTATTTGGAATAAAAAAATTGTAGGGATCATTTTCGTTTCGTTTTTGAAACCACAGGGACCAAATCCGTAATTTACTCTAAAAAATGTAAACCCCTCATCCATGTAAACCCCGCATCCTGATGCGAAACATTCCTCCGACCTTACTCGTTGACTAGAAACTCTGTGAAGTATTTGGAGTAATGTTACCAGCGGAAGCCGAACCATCATTCCTGGTGGGGAACCAAATATGCCAACGCTTCTCACTCGATCAGATCCGTTCGGCAACTCAAAACTTTGATGAGGCGCTGGTCATCGGCCGTGGTGGATTTGGTAAGGTCTATAAAGCTTTGATCAATGATGGTTCAAATACTGTGGTTGTTGCAATCAAGAGGTCGAATTCCATGTCAAATCAAGGATCCACCGAGTTCCGAGCTGAAATTGAGATGCTTTCTAAGATTCGACACTCTAATCTGGTGTCATTGATTGGTTATTGCAACGAGGGAACAGAGATGGCTCTTGTTTACGAATATATGCCTGAGGGAACCCTAGCGGACCATCTTCACAAACCTGGTGCTTCTCTATCATGGTTACAACTGCTCAACATATGCATAGGAGCTGCTCGTGGACTCGACTACCTTCACACAGGCACTGGCACTCAACACGGAATCATACACCGTGATGTAAAGAGCTCCAATGTTCTGTTGGATAAGAATTTTGCAGCAAAAATTTCAGACTTTGGGCTGGCCAAGGTAATGTTATATCTTATGCATTAATATTTCATTAAAACAAAAAGAAACAACTATAAAGGAGAAGCAACAAAAACGAAAAACGAAAAACGAAGTAAATAGAAATGTTGAGTCGAGATTTGGATCTCTCCTTAAGACAAAATCGTCCCGTATTTGCCGACGGAATTAAATGACGAGATGTCTCCCACGATACAACATCGTATCCGTACCTTCGTCAATTGCGGCACCGATGTTTGAAGTTGTTTGAACCCAATAATGTGCAACTCTTCTTTGTGTTGAAACTCTCTTGATAAACCAATAAGATACACAGGAAGATAACAAATGAAAAGTGCAGAAAACTATCAAAAACCAACGACAAAAATGAAAGGAAATCTCTACTATATATAGGTTTATAAGGATAAGACATTTGGACAGTTACACAACTATCAACAAAACCAAAAACCACCAAAAACTGAAAATCAGAAAAAAAAAACTGAAATTTTCATTTAATAAATTAAATATCCAACAGGTAAGTCCTACAAACCAGACACATACGCATGTCAGCACTGTGGTTAAAGGCACATTCGGGTATTTGGATCCATGCTATGTCTATACAGGCGAGTTGACAAGAAAATCTGATGTTTACTCTTTTGGGGTTCTTTTGCTTGAGGTGATATGCGGGAGGCCTGCAGTTGATACAAGTCTTGATGAAGACCAATGGGGTTTAGCTCCATGGGCTCAAGACCGTATTAGAGAAGGAAAACGGAACCATATTATTGATTCTAGACTTAGGGGGCAAATCTCTAGCAATTGTTTGAAGCACTTTGTTGGTATTGCATCCCAGTGTCTGCATAATCAACCAAATCGGAGACCTATGATGGCTGAGATTGTTTCCCGACTCGACCTCATACGTTCATTGCAAAAGAGACTGGATTCTTCCATAACAGAAGGGAAATTCATTGGTAAAGTCTGGTCGTTTTTTCAGGCCAAAGTTGAGTCAACAGCCAATGAAGGTGAATCAAATGAAAAAGTAAATAATGCAATGGTTACCAGAGGAAAAGCTAAAGTCGATTTGGGCCATAAAGATGTTTTCCCCTTAATTCAAACATCAGGCAACCAAGGAGACCCAAGTGACAAAACAGGTGACATTAATGGTAAAATAAAGAGTGTTTGGGTGAATGTGATTTTAGCTAGGTGATCACCATGAATGGTTCTTTGATGTTCTTAACAGGTAAGGTTACGTCTGTTGGGGTACCACCAAGCCCTCAAAGCCCTAGCAGTCGGACGGAAGGAAATTTGAAGTCCTTTAGCTATAATGCACTGAGAGCGGCTACGAAGAATTTTCGGCGTGACAGAATTATGGGAGAAACTGGTTTTGGTTCAGTGTTCATGGGGTGGATCGATACTGCTATTGTTGTTAGGAGAATTGATCAATGGGAAGCTGATCACCCTGAATGGTTGGTAAGTATCATGAATGGTTAGATCTTCTCTACTTGATTGTTTGGATTAAAGTCATTTTCATTCCTAAAATACCAAGTGCTATTTGAAAACTGATATTTTTGTTGGTTCATTAATTTTCTAACATTGTTGCAGGCCAAAATTAGTTATTTAGGGCTACAAAATCATCCAAATCTTGTGAAGGTTATTGGTTACTGCGTTGAAGATGACCACAGATTCCTAGTATGCGAGTTCGTGCCTCAAGGCAGCCTGTTTAACCTTCTATTCGGAAGTGAGTTCTTGCCAAATCGGTGGAATCTTACTGTCAGCGTTAATTTATTCACTACTTGCCCATCTGAGTAATTTTTTTTGACAGAGCGTGCTAACTTTGAACGTCTGTCTTGGAACCTACGAATTAAGATTGCTCTTGGTGCTGCAAAGGGGCTTGCTTACCTTCATGGCCAAGGATCAAAGACGATACGTGGTAATATCAAGCCCAAAGATATCTTTGTGGACAATGTATGATGTCTTTGCATATGACCTTCTACTACATTTCGTGTTGTCAGATGGTTTTGTTACCGTTCACTCATATTTATTCTCAGGATCACAATGGAAAACTTTCTAATTTCTGGTTAACAGAGGACGTGGAAAGGAGGCGTGACACTTTTGATTCATGGAAAACTGTGACTAGTAGTTACGCTGCTCCTGAATATGTTGCTACAGGTAAGCGAAACAAGAAGTAATCAAGGCTAGTTCTCTACCCAAATTGGTTAGTTCCAATAGTTTGATTTGTCCACAAACTTTACAATTTGTATGACAAGTTTTGTTCAATTGATTAGTTACAGAGATCAATCCCTCATTTAGTCCATGATGAATTAAAATCTTCATTTAACACCTTCTACTTTCTCATAATTGGTGAAATTTCATTAGTCCCCATTGATCTAACCTTTTGAAAATGGTGCATCTTCTAAAGGTTGTTCAACTGCAAGAAGCGACATATACAGCTTTGGTGTGGTTCTTCTAGAAGTCTTGACAGGGAGAAGAAACAGTGACAACCACCGTCCACCCGGTCAGCAAATACAAGTTGATTATGCCAGGCCTTACTTAGACAGCAAACGAGGGATCCGGAAGGTCATAGACCATCATATAGTAGAGCAGATCCCATCAACTTTAGCAATGAAATTTGCTGCGATTGTGACTAGATGCCTCTCGAGAGAACCCAAGAACAGGCCTACTGCTGATGAGGTAGTAAAAGCATTGGAGGAGCTTCAAGCCTTGCAAAAAGCTGCCCCAAATAATAGAAAAGAAGTTCGAAAACCAGTGGCTTCGTCTTCAGCCTCTACTAGTGGTACTGTTCAAAAGAGTTGATAAAACGAGTAGTTTAGGCAAGTATTTTTGGGGGTGTTTATATGGGTTTGTATGAATTGTATATTATTTACAGGCATCAGAACAGTTGTTAGAGTTATTATTGTACATATGTAAAGTACAAGGGTCGTTCTGTAATTATCTGTAACTTATCTAGTATATATAGGTCTCTTATGTTTCATAATTAGGTTAATCTTCTTGTAATCGTTTACTCTCAATATATGAAAAGCCGCTGAAGCTTCAGCCACATATCTCTCTCAATTCGTTCATCAGTTCGTCGACTGACTCTCGTATCTTTTCTAACATGGTATCAGAGCTTTAGGTATGTGTTATCTATTCTTCTGATCGTATTTCAATTTCTGGGTTTATTATTGTTTTGACTTTGCTGTTCAATTCCTTCTTTTTGTGTTGTTCGTCAAATAGCTAATCGCCTATACTCTAATCCGGAGTCGTTCTCACAGTTTCGGTATTAATTTATGGATCTTGAAAATTCTGGACTTCGTTCCGGTATCTCACAATTCTGGACTTGGTTCCGATACCTCACAGTTCCGGTATTCAGTTCCGGATACTTCACTCCGGCTCTCATCTACACTCTGCCTCTCAATTCCGGAATTCATAAACTCCGGACTTCATTCCGGTTTGAGCACTAATTCCGAATCCTTAGATTTCGGATCCTAATTCCGGATCTACTTATCATTTTTTTTGGCTCTCTCAATTCCGGTTCTTAACTCCGGATCTCTTTTCCAGTTCTCAATTCCGGAAATCTCAACTCCGGAACTATCATTTTCGGTTCCTGCTTATTTTGCTTGTTCCGGATCACGCATACAGGAAACTCCTCATCAGTCAGATGGCTCTCAATTCCAGTCACTCCAATCCTATCTCAGTTGTTCTTAATGGGAATAACTACATCCTGTGGCATCATCATATGACTATTCTTCTCAAGTCTCATGGACTATACACCTATGTCACTGGTGCCTCTAAAATCCCTGTTCAAGACGAAAATGAAAATGCGGTTGACTTTGCAAAATGCATGAATGATTGGGATATCATGAATGCTCGCATCCTGGGATTCATCAACGCATCCACAACTGCTGAAATCAATCAGCAATTTCTTGGATATACCACAGCAAAAGGTCTATGGGATTTTCTTGCAAAAAGGTACACATCTACAGGTCTCTCACATCAGTATCAGTTGTGGACTACCTTTCAGACAAAAAGGCAACTTCTTGATCAGTCCATCAACTCCTATATTTCTGAGATGCAAGCTCTTAGGGATCACTTGAGCTTGGGGGCACCTCAAATTTTTGATGACACAGCTCGGCAGTTTACAGCCTATTTCAGCCAACTGCATTTGCTCACAATACTGATGGGACTCACTGATCGCTTTGAGAATGTTCGAGCATCGCTACTCCATAGGCATCCCTTACCTACTCTTGAAGAGGCCATCACGGAACTGCTAAGTGAAGAAACTCGCCTCCAACAGCGTTTTCCTTTGCCCTCGGACGCTGTGATCTATACCTCTAACTCAGGTAAGTCCAAAGGTAAGTGGAACAATAATGAACAGTCTAAATCTGCAGGAAAGGGGAACAATAGTGAATGCACGTTCTGTCACTCTACATCTCATCTTCTCCTCAACTGTCCAGTTCGAAAATGTCGTTGGTGTGGGATCACACATCCACGACACTATGGGTCTGATTGTCCAAAACATCCAAGGAACTCCGGTAATCAAAGGCAACAACCCTGAAATCAATCAGTTGCTGGATCAATCACTCAAGATACTCCTACGCCGACAGTTCAGGCACCACATAGCGACAACTCATCGCCTAATCTTATGGAACTCATGCGCCGAAACCAAGAGCTTATGGAGCAACTCATGACAGGTTCTATGGGTATGAATTCTCAGTGCAATACCTCCGCATCAGGTAACCCTTGACTATTTGACTCTGGATGTTGTAATCACATGACACCTAAGGCTGATGGGTTTGTCTCTAAGCAAACCTCCAAAATCTTCTCATCAGTCCGTATTGCTGATGATACACGCTTGCCTGTATCCTTTAGTGGAACTGTATCTACCCCCAATATACAATTACCTGATGTGCTACATATTCCTAACTTATCTCTGAGCCTGATTTCCATCACTCAGCTTATGGAATCCACTCTAATTGTTCTGTTTCATCCCTCTGGTTGTGTTGTGCAGGATCCAAAGACCAAGCAGATCCTTGGAGTAGGCCGTAAAGTTGGTCGGATGATTGAAGTGGTCTACCTCCGTCTTCCCTTACGTTCATCAAATTTTGTTGCTTCAGTTTCCAGTACTCCTTCATTTGAATTATGGCATGCGCGATAGGACATTTATCATTAGCTAGAATAAAATTGTTAGCTAGTTCAGGATTGTTAGGAAACACTTCTTCTGAAAACGTTTCTTGTTTATCTTGTCAACTTGACAAACATCATGCTTTACCTTTTCAAATTAATGAATTTAAATCTGCTTCTCCTTTTGATCTTATTCACTCTGATGTATGGGACCAGCACCGCACCCATCCATGGGTGGTGCTCGATATTTTGTTATCTTTATCGATGATCACACACGTTTTACATGGATATATCTCATGAAACACCGCTCAGAGCTACCTCAAATATATATTACCTTTGCTCGTATGATTCTAACCCAGTTTTCCAAGCCCATAAAGATACTTCGAGCAGATAATGCTATGGAATACAAGGAATATTCTCTCCTCTCCTTTCTTCAATCTCAGGGTACTCTTTCTCAGTACTCCTGCCCTGGCACCTCTCCGCAAAATGGTCGTGCAGAACGTAAACATCGTCACATCCTTGATACTGTCCGTACTCTATTAATCTCAGCCAAGTGTCCAGAACGTTTTTGGGGTGAAGCTGCCTTCACGGCTGTCTACACCATCAACCGTCACCCGACTCCCATCCTCAATCAAAAGTCCCCTTATGAAGTACTCCATGGGGTCTCTCCTGCCTATGAACTCCTAAAAGTGTGGGGTTGTGCATGCTTTGTCCAATTGCAATCTCATGAACACACCAAACCCGAACCTCGTTCTCGATTATGCTGCTTTCTTGGCTATGGAATTGAACACAAAGGTTATCGTTGTTGGGATCCAGTCTCTAGGAGACTTCGTATATCACGTCATGTCAAATTCTGGGAACATCTTCCCTTCTCAACGGTGTCAAAATTTCAGGAAACACCCACTCCCTCTACTTTCTTCTTCACTGATATCTCTATCTCTTTGGACTCACTCCAATTAGATCCCATACTCACCCCTCCATCTGGTCCACCTCCTTCCGTTTCACCTCAATCTGTGCCTTCTTTCGATTCACCCTCATCTATGCCCGCTGATCATGATCAATCATCTACACCACCTCCAAGGACTACTTCTGAGCTATCTGCTGAATCTATGGATCCTAGCTCTTCTCAATCACCGGGAGTACGACGCTCAGACCGGGTAAGACAAGTTCCTTCTCACCTTCGTGATTATCATTGTTATGCTACTCTGCTATCCAATCATGAACCCACTTCCTACAAGGAAGCTTCCTCTAACCCTGTTTGGCAGCAAGCAATGAATGAGGAACTCCAGGCCCTTGACAAAGCAAATACATGGGAATTTATACCTCTCCCACCGGGCAAGTCACCTATTGGTTCCAAATGGGTCTTCAAAATCAAGACAAAGTCTGATGGGTCTATTGATCGATACAAACTACAAAGCACGTCTTGTGGCAAAAGGTTTCAACCAAGAATATGGTATTGATTATGAGGAGACGTTTGCTCCTGTAGCTCGAGTAACCTCAGTTCGCAGTCTACTCGCCATAGCTGCCACAAAACGATGGCCACTTTACCAAATGGATGTTAAGAATGCCTTTCTAAATGGTGATCTCTTGGAGGAAGTCTAAATGAGACCCCCTCTAGGTGTGACCTCTCCACAGGGTCATGTATGCCGACTTCAAAAAGCCCTCTATGGTCTCAAACAAGCTCCTTGTGCTTGGTTTAAAAAATTTAGCACTACTGTCATTTCATTGGGGTTTTCTCCGAGTAATTATGATTCTGGTCTGTTTACTCGGACCACTGATGCAGGTACTATCTTACTCCTATTGTATGTTGATGATATGATCATTACCGGCAGTGACTCTACAGGTATCACCCATCTCAAACATTCTCTCAGCTCATGCTTTGAGATGAAAGATCTTGGTACGCTTCCCTATTTTTTTTTGGGAAGAGTGTATTAGGCTATGCCTAGACTAATCCCTTGGCAAATTATGACTGTAAGACATCAACCTTGATTAAACCTCAGTGGCCACAATTGTTGTGTATGCTTGGATTAGAACCCTGGGCAGATGAGATATCTCACCACATCCCACAGGGCCTTAACCAGTACGCCACAACCCTTGTGGTTTACGCTACACTACTTCCTTGGTCTTGAAGTTCTGTCAGACTCTTCCGGCATCTATCTCTGTCAAGCCAAGTATATTTCAGATCTGTTGTCCAAAGCTGGGATTACAGACAACAAAGTTGCATCTACACCTATTGAGCAAAATCTGCATCTTGCTCTTTATGCCGGAACCCCTCTGCGGGACCCTACACGGTACCGTCAGCTAGTTGGATCTCTGGTTTACCTGACTGTTACTAGACCGGATCTTGCATATGCAGTTCACATAGTCAGCCAGTTCATGTCTGCTCCGTGCTCCGATCACTATGTCGCGGTTCTTCGTATCCTTCGGTACCTAAAAGGGACAATGTTTCATGGGCTTCACTTCTCATCCACATCGTCTTTAACTCTTCGTGCGTTCTCAGATGCTGACTGGGATGGAGACATAACAGACCGTCGTTCTACCACCGGATATTGTTTCTTCCTTGGGGACTCTCTTATTTCCTGGCGCAACAAGAAACAATCTCTGACAGCTCGGTCTAGTACTGAAGCTGAGTATCAAGCCTTAGCTGACACTACGCAAGAACTTGTATGGCTACGCTGGTTACTATCTGATATGGGTGCTCATCAGATCTCTCCAACACCATTGTGTGTGATAACAATAGTGCTATTCAGATTGCTCACAATGATGTCTTTCATGAGCGTACAAAGCACATCGAGATTGACTGTCATTTCACTCGTCAACATGTTCTTCGCGAGACGGTTCAACTTCTACCAATTTCAACCATTGATCAGACAGCGGACATCTTCACCAAAGCTCATCTTCCGGGGCGTTTTCGGGCTCTTGTTTCCAAACACAACTTGGCTCATTCTTCCCCCACTTGAGTTTGAGGGGGGGGGGGGTTAGAGTTATTATTGTACATATGTAAAGTACAAGGGTCGTTCTGTAATTATCTGTAACTTATCTAGTATATATAGGTCTCTTATGTTTCATAATTAGGTTAATCTTCTTGTAATCGTTTACTCTCAATATATGAAAAGCCGCCGAAGCTTCAGCCACATATCTCTCTCAATTCGTTCATCAGTTCGTCGACCGACTCTCGTATCTTTTCTAACAACAGTGATTGATGAATCCTTGATCTGATAACTTTGATTTTTAAAATTATGCAACCAAAATCCATCTTGTTATGAGCAAGTTTACAGCTTAAATATTTATATATATGTTTTACACAGAGACCAGACTGATGAACATTTTCCAGAATATGTACCTATAAGCTACAAGATAGGTATGGATTCTGTATGTGTATCAAATTGATACTTTTCCATATGACCTTGTACTGCATTTTGCTTTTTCACATGGTTCTTTTACGGTTCACTTCTATCTACTCTCAGGATCAAAATTCAAAGCTTTCTAATTTCTGGTGGAGAAAGCACTAGCCATTAGATATATCCTGAAGCTCAACCTTGTAAGCAATATGTGGATGAGGAAGACTTTCTGGAGCTCATGAATACGATCATGCAGGTAAGCTAATCGAAAAATAATTAAGGAGAGGGTCTGCATTGAGCTCATCCACGCATTACATTTGTTCATTGATACAATGTTATTGTTAGTTATGATATATGACAATTCATGAAAAATGGATTTTATTTATCCACAAAGTGCAAGCCTTTACACATTTTGGTCAAAAATATGCTTTCGGAAACAAAATCGAAGCAAAAAAGATTCATTTTTCTTCTTCTTCTAGAACACTAAATTTGCAATACGAACGCACTTGCTTTACATGAGTCCGTTGCTGCACAATTGAGTGATTCTACTGAATCCCGACTAGAATGACACGTTACTGCTGCTGCGGCTGCTGCCACTGCCGATCGATGAGCTGCTTCTAAGTCGCCGACCACGGGACTTGGCCTTAGCGGACTTGGCAGATTGTGGTTGACCGCAAACACATTGGCATTCATACCCACATATATTCCCAAAAATTGAGAATGCCCCGTTGTTGTCTCCCTCATCGACATGTTCTTTTTTACCCCGGCTAATTGCACTGGAGGTGGTCGATGAGAAGCCTGCATCGTATAATGGTGGCAACTCTGATCTCCATCTATCGAGTTTTGTTCTTAATCCTTCCTCGCTTTCGTGTAAGCTCCAACTGTCCAAAATGGAACTATTCATGTCGTCTTCTAATGGGTATCTTCTTTCCATCATCGCCATGGCCTCCGATGATGTGGGCTCCACTTCCGAACCAGATAACATGGAATACGGCTTTGGTGGTGGCCGGAATATATAGTTAGCGTTAAAAGTGGAGCTGCTAATCATCGAATTTGACTTCTGTAGCTTTCCTTTGGGTTTGAATTTTTCTTGAGGCTCTGCACCGCTTATAACGGAGCTTGATTTCTCGTTTTTACTATTCGCCATTAATGATTCCCAAAGCTCAGTTTGACTTAACATGGATCCTGGTTTTCCGATCTTAAGTGGGGGAGCTACCATCGAGCTGTTTGCGATGGAGCTACCATCGAGCATTGAGCTTTTTTCGCTTTTTGATCTGAACAATTTTGGTGCGTCCTTGGGATCATATTGGGATTCATTGTCTTCCATTCCCATTAAGTCGCGAAACCCGACGGCTGATCCGCTCAGTTGCCGGTACAAAGGCAAGCTCCTCAAGGAGCGGTCGAGCACCGCCGCACCGACGTTTAATATCCCTTGCGTACGGCCGGAAGGGCGGCGGACCTGGAGTGCTACGCATCGCATGCTACCATCGTTAGCGTTTTTAAAGGATTGAGGCGGTACAAGATTAGCGACGAGAATACGGACGGTTCCGATTAGAGCGTCACGAAGCCAATGGGTGGAGTAGATCTCGACGGTGAGTGCCGATGTGTCGCAGCGGAGGAACTCGTCGTCGACGCGGAACACAAACTTGTCGTTCCATGTGGGATTGTTGTTACCTTTGTTGTCGATGCGAGTGGAGAGCTTACGATTTTCATGGAGCCAGGCGGTGGCGTAGGTTTTCATCTTTTTGGCAACCGGCTGCAGATCTTGGGCGGACATAATGGTGATCTCCAACAATTGATGTGGTTTGGCCGGCGCCATTTTTGACGATTAATGATGGATTAAGCAGTTGTTAATCGTTAGAGTAAATAGCCGATGGATGGGAAGATAAAAGAATCCAGCTCGCCGTCCAACGGCGAGAGGACGAGGGAGAAGGTGGCGCCACCGAGAAAGCGAGGTGAGGCAAGAAATCAATGGCTGTTGGAATCAACATATATGTAAAAGGAATTTGAAAAGAGGCCTAATTTAGGAATGTTTTACTATTTTCTAGGATCAACAGAAACAAAGGTCTCTCACCCTTCACAGATTTCAGAAACAAAGATAAATGGTCAAAATTTTATAAAGGGTTTGCTCCATGTTTAGCAATTCTTGGACATTTTTCTCGGTTTAATAATAAATGGAATTTGTTGACATTTATTCGGTTTTTATCGTGTGTATTTATTTATGAAAAATTAAAATAAAATTTGTCAAATGAATTGAAATACATATGTTTGGTTCATCGAATATAACATTGAGTTATAATAAAATATTGTGAAATGACCCAAATACATTTTCACGACGTTTTCATATTTTTATTGCTTAAATTACAAATAGAGTAAATTACAATTTTGGTCCCTACGGTTTTTACCTACTATCAAGAATAGTCCTCATTTCAAACTAATTACAGTTTTGGTCATTGTGGTTGTAATTCATTTTCAATGTTGGTCCTGTTAGGAGTAATCAATCATATAATTGATTTTGTATATAAATAACAAAGAAATGGGTAGAAATTTGTATAGAACAAATCCTTTACAATCACAATTCCAATACCAAAACGACAATAAACGTAAACCTTACTTGTATTTCGTAGATAATCGAAGATAACGTGTCGATTGAGGCCTGCACGGAAGCAGTGTCCTAAGACAAAAATTCGCCGGTGGTATTGGCGTTTGTCCCGAGGATACACCAATCGTATTCAAGTCTTGTACTTGAATCTAGCGAATCATCTTATGTTTGAAGATGGAAGGAGATGAGAGAGAACCCTGATTTTGTCAGATTTTCGTGTTAAATTTGTCTAATTTCATCTCTTCAACGAAGAGGAAAAAGTGTGGTTTAAATAGTTTTCCATCGCTAACCGCCAAACTGTCAGACGAGTCCGCACGAGTGGCGGCGCTAGTGAACTCGCGCCAGGAGTAGCGCCGAGCACTGTTTGTCAAATCATCCAGTGTCTCGCATTGCCACGCGGCCTTAGTCGTGCCGTGAACTGCGCCAAGCGCTGTTCCTTCACCATACACTTTCCTTCAATTGTTAATCTCGACCCCATCGAGACCCCAAGAGTCCCAAGGCCCAAGGCCCAATCTTTGACATTTAAATATGTATATTTATGTCAAAGAGAGCCCACCAAGAACACCACACTCCAAGCCCAAGCAATTAAATGATTCATTTAATGCTCACTGGTTTGAGTTTATTAAGTGTTCTTAACTTTGCCTTGGCTTCTATGTGGGACAAGGTTTCTCACATCTATACTAAGTTCCAACAATACCCCACATTTTCTATTCAAACCCAAATAATACCCCACATTTGAATAGAAAATAAGCAATATTATGGAACTTATGTTTCTATCTCCAAGCTAGTTATAATATGCATCAGAAAAGGTGTCTTTTGGACTTGAACCGTTCCTAGTGAATACCTATCGGATCTACTTCGTGGATAGTGAACTAAAGTCTTGAACTACCCACTTTTTGTAGTAAATCGAGACAATAGGCATCACACATATTATAGCTATACATAATTTAATTCTTACCGTTGTGTTCATTTCGGTTGTGAACATATCCTTTATTCATGAGAGTTTTAGAAGGCGTAGCCATCTCCGTCCTCAAAGATGCGACCACACATCAGTCTCACATAGGTAATGCCGATCAAGAATATTCTGTTGTATTCTACTATAATAGCTATCAACATTATTAAGTATGTAACATTCAACCCTATATCATCAACGGAAAAACAAAGGAAAACATCATAGGAATAGGCATACCTTTGTTTTATTGCTTCTTGAGTTGTCTCCGACTAGTTTGCCTACTGAACCTAGACCATGGGATCTCCAATTTCGCTAGGTTAGGTTGCCGCCGAGGAAACTCATTGTATTGGCTTTAAGTCCATTCCCCTCGATGTGAAGGATACTTGCTCTCTACTTAGGCCTTTTGTCAAAGGATCGGCAATTTCTCCTTTGACTTTACGTAGTCAATGGAAATGATTCCATTTTTCAGCAAGTCCTTTATAGTGTTGTGGCGCCTTCGTATATGTCGGGACTTCTTATTGTAGATTTGATTCTTCGCTCTAGTGAGAGTGGCCATACTATCACAATGGATACCAATAGCAGTCACCGGTTTTGGCCACAACGGAATACCCTCTAGGAAGCTTTTTAGCCATTCGGCTTCTTCAGCGGCTTTGTCTAATGCGACAAATTCTGCTTCCATAGTTGATCTGGTATTCACGGTTTGTTTGGAAGATTTCCAGGATATCGCTGCACCACCAAGTGTGAATACATATCCACTTGTGGACTTACTCTCCGAATGGTTGGAAATCCAATTAGCATCACAATACCATTCTAGAACGGGAGGGTATTTCGTATAATGTAACCCATAACCCATTGTGTATTTCAAATATCGAAGCACCCTTACTAGTGCATACCAATGGTCTTTTCCCGGGTTATGTGAGTACCGACTAAGTCTACCCACACTATACGCTATATCCGGTCGTGTACAGTTCATGATATACATCAAGTTTCCAAGAACTTGAGTGTATTCCAACTGAGCAACACTATCTCCTAGATTCTTCTTCAATTGACTTGAAGGATCGAATGGAGTCACAACCGGTTTGTCATCATAATGACCAAACTTTCGCAACACCTTCTCAACATAGTGAGATTGGGTAAGGATGTAACCATTTGTATTCCTTTGAATCTTTATACCAAGGATAACATCAGCAACTCCCATATCTTTCATATAATGCGGAGTTTAACATCTTCTTGGTTTGGTTTATCACATCCAAGTTTGATCCCATGATGAGCATATCATCAACATATAGACAAATGATAACATAAGCATCTTTGTATTGTTTCACATAAACACACTTATCACATTCATTTATGTGATAACCATTTGACAACATAGTGTTATCAAACTTTTCATGCCACTGCTTTGGCGCTTGTTTAAGTCCATAAAGAGACTTAATCAACTTACAGACTTTGTTCTCTTGGCCTTTTACAACAAAACCTTCCGGTTGTTGCATATATATCTCTTCTTCTAATTCACCATTCAAGAACGCGGTTTTCACATCCATTTGATGTATCTCTAAGTTATGTATAGCCGCTATCGCAATCAACGTCCTTATAGACGTGATTCTAGTAACCGGTGAATATGTATCGAAGAAGTCTTGACCTTCCTTTTGACGGTACCCCTTGGCGACTAGTCGAGCTTTGTATTTCTCTATAGTGCCAACGGGTCTCAATTTCCGTTTGAAGATCCATTTGTGGTCAATCACTTTATGACCCGGAGGCAAATCAACCAATTTCCATGTGTTGTTTTGCACAATGGAGTCAATTTCGCTGTGGATGGCCTCTTCCCAATAAGGTGCCTCAGATGATTCCATGGCGGCCTTATAAGAGAGAGGTTCTCCTTCAACATTAAATGCCATAAAGTCCGATCCAAAGTCTTTGGCGATTCTTCCCCTTTTGCTTCTTCTAGGTTCCACTTCTTCTTGAACCTTAGAGGTATCATCATTCCCCGATTGACCACTCTTAGTTGAATCAATGTTCACATGAGAGTGTGTATCATCAATCGGTCGTTTACCTCTATTAGAGGTATTTCCCTCTTTTTCTTTGTATGGAAAGATCGTCTCAAAGAACTCCGCCTCAGCAGATTCTATAATTGTATTATTGCTTATGTCATCCACATTCGATTTATAGACTAAAAATCTATATGCAGCACTATTAAGGGCAGGTCCAATATATACACAATCAACTGTTTTAGGTCCAAGTTTAGTCCTTTTAGGTTAAGGGACTTGATCCTTGGCAAGGCAACCCCACACTTTCATCCTTTTGTAGGACGGTAATCTCCCTTTCCAAAGCTCATAAGGAGACTTATCACTTTTCTTGTGGGGGATCCGGTTAAGGATCATATTTGCAGTAAGACACGCCTCACCCCATAAATGATGTGGAGCTCCGGACGTTATCAACATTGAATTCATCATGTTCTTCAATGTTCTATTCTTCCGCTCGGCCACTCCATTTTGTTGAGGAGTGTATGGAGCGGTTGTTTGATGCACAATGCCACGTGTAACACAAAATTCTGCAAAGTCACGGGATTCGTATTCTCCTCCCCGATCCGACCTTAGAATTTTGATTTTCTTATCGAGTTGATTCTCGACTTCGGCATTATAAGTTTTAAACATGTTTAAGGCCTCATCCTTTGTATGGATTAAATACACATAGCAATACTTACTGCAATCATCTATGAAGGTAATGTAATAGTTTTTACCTCCTCGTGAAGGAGTTTCCTTGAAATCACATAAGTCAGTGTGAATCAACCCAAGTACTTCATTTGATTTTTCAACCGATTTATGTGGATGGTTTGTGTATTTTGCTTCTACACAAACCTCACACTTAGATATATTATCAAAGGAACACTTGGGCAACATGTCAAGTTTGATCATTCTTTGTAATGACCTAAAGTTGACATGTCCCAATTTCGAATGCCAAAGGTAAGAAGGATCAACAATATACACAGAACTAGCAGAGCTAGTTCTCGCCTTATTATTATTTACAATGGTGGCATCGATGTCGGTTACAATACTTAATTTAAAGAGCCCCTCGTTGAGGTAACCCTTACCCACATACACACCACCCTTGGTGATGACAAACTTGTCCGATTCAAATACAACTTTAAACCCTTTCTTACTGAGAATAGGGCCGGAAATCAAGTTTTTAGTTAATGAGGGTACATGTAACACATCCGTTAACATCAAATCCTTCCCGGAAGTCAACTTCAATATGACTTTCCCTTTACCTTCAATCTTGGCAATCGAAGCGTTTCCCATGAACATCGTTTCTCCATCATCCATCTTTTGATAGCTTGCAAACAGGCTCCTCGAAGTGCATATGTGCCTTGTAGCCCCAGTGTCGACCCACCAATCAATAGTATTTGTATCGAAAAACCTTGGCTTTATGTCCCGGATTGATATTCAAGCCCATGCCTTCCACATCAAGTTCATGGTCAAGCACTTGCAATTCCTCAACCTGTTTCAACACAGATTATTATCAGTCATCCGGTAATTCAGAATTTTCCCTACCGCAAACCTCTTGGAGCACGCCACTTCCGTTTTATATTTTGCGTCCAAGGAATCCCATATCTCCCTTATCGTTCGGAACGAGGAGTATATGTCATATAGGGAATCGTCTAGAGCGTTAAGAATATAGTTTCGACAACTATAATCGTTAGACCTCAAATTCTTGACAGATTTCTGATGCACGGAGACTTGTATCTGCGTTGACGCAGCCCCGCCCGCTCCTACCGGTGGATTTTCTGGTGGTTCTTCATCCGTGAGTACGTTAGCAACCTGCAAAGTTTTCAAGTAGAACAACATCTTTTGTTGCCAATGACGGAAGTCCGAACACTTGAATTTCTCGGGTTTCTCCACATGACTTTTCATCAATGATTGATCCATCGCTCCTTGACAAATTTTTGTCTTAGATTGTTAGGAGTAATCAATCATATAATTGATTTTATATATAAATAACAAAGAAATGGGTAGAAATTTGTATAGAACAAATCCTTTACAATCACAATTCCAATACCAAAACGAAAATAAACGTAAACCTTACTTATATTTCGTAGATAATCGAAGATAACGTGTCGATTGAGGCCTGCACGGAAGCAGTGTCCTAAGACAAAAATTCTCCGGTGGTATTGGCGTTTGTCCCGAGGATACAAAAATCGTATTCAAGTCTTGTACTTGAATCTAGCGAATCATCTTATGTTTGAAGATGGAAGGAGATGAGAGAGAACCCTGATTTTGTCAGATTTTCGTGTTAAATTTGTCTAATTTCATCTCTTCAACGAAGAGAAAAAAGTGTGGTTTAAATAGTTTTCCATCGCTAACCGCCAAACTGTCAGACAAGTCCGCGCGAGTGGCGGTGTCCTTCAATCGTTAATCTCGACCCCATCGAGACCCCAAGAGTTCCAAGGCCCAAGGCCCAATCTTTGACATTTAAATATGTATATTTATGTCAAAGAGAGCCCACCAAGAACACCACACTCCAAGCCCAAGCAATTAAATGATTCATTTAATGCTCACTGGTTTGAGTTTATTAAGTGTTCTTAACTTTGCCTTGGCTTCTATGTGGGACAAGGTTTCTCACATCTATACTAAGTTCCAACAGGTCCCTCTGACGAACTCTGTTAAAAATATCTGTTGAATCAAGGACATTTTAGTCTTTTCACCATTTACTTAATGTTTAAATAAAAATTATATTACTGTATTACATATATAAATACGTGTTTGTATTACACGTCCTTTTCGCTACAACTTTCCATCGCCTCCCTCTTTCACGGCGACTTTCCCTCGCTTTCCTTTTTTTCACGTCGGGTTTGTCGCCTCATCGTTTTCTCCGACAGAACTCCGACCGTCTGAATGCCCCGTCTTCTTTGAAGCACCCACGCCACCCCAAAGCTTCTGCCCGCGTCGTGCAAAACATCACCACCATCATTGGTTTCTCCGACAGAACTCCAGCGGTTTGAATGCCCCGTCTTCTTTGAAGCACCAACGCCACCCCAAGCGACCAAATGATCGATGCACGCCCAACTACGAAATCTGGAACAGACGAAGATGATCAAATGATCGAAGCAACATCGAAGCCCCCTCGAGTGCAACACCTTCTTCGTTATCATCAAAGCTTGCAATTTTGGGTTCAAACCCATAGAACAACGTGCAAGGTTGCAGGTGTGAAGGGGTTGCAGGTTCTCACCGATCTGTCTTGATCGATATCGTCTTGATCTGTGAAACGAAGAAGTTCCATCAGAGAAAGAGCCTAGATCGAATGGTTTGTGTGTGTTAGAAAACGAAATTAAAATCATCTTGGCTAGAGACCATTAGAGTTCTGATGTTAATTTACCAGATGTGTATCCCCACCATCGATGACCTCCAACCATTGCACTAACACACATCCACGTTCAAACAAAAACACACACAAAACATACGGTCACAATTATATTTATGTGTGTGTTAGTGTGTGAGTTTTGATCGGAGACAGGGTGGGAATTGATCGGAGAAGGAGGGATTTTAACAGAGGTGGGGTTGTGTTTGAGTTCCACCAGAGAAGAAGATGGGGTGCCGGGAAAAAGGAAGGGGAGTCGCCGTAGAAGAAGACGGGATGTGCACTGAGTTAACGGGGAAGAAGATGGTTGTTTCAATTTTTTTATTTTAATTAAAATAACATAGAATTATAAAAAGACCAAAATGCCCCATAAGTCAACGGACTTAACTGACTTAAACTAACAGAAACAAACCACAAGGACCAAATCTAAAAGAAAGTGGCAACCACAATGACCAAAATTGTAATTAGTTTGAAATGGGGACTAGACTTGATACTGAATGACAACCACAAGGACCAAAAATGATATTTACTCTTATAAATATTATATTATGATGAAATTAATAATAGTAATATTATTTGGTAGTGAAAGTGGTGGCGACAATAGTCGCGTAGTAATGCTGGATTGGCGGTCGCCATAGTGACAACAAATGGTGGAATGGAATGGACGAGAGTAATTTATAAGGGGAGTAAATTACACCATAGGTCCCTGTGGTTTGGTCAAAATCTGGATCTGGTCCCTAAAATGAAATATTTACACCAGACATCCCTATGGTTGTCATTTTGTCACAAAAAAATCCATCTGTAGCACAAAAATACACTGGACGTCCCTCTAACATTAACACCGTTAATTCATTTACGTTACCTAAAGGGCATTTTTGTCAATTTCCTTTTTTATCTTTTTTCTTATTAAAAACAATAATAATGTTCTTCTTCCTCCCTAATGAAGAAAACCACCGGTGACACCTTCTCCGCCGGTGACACCATCTCCGACCATCATCTCCCTCCTCGTCTCCATCCCTCATTCCCTCTATTGCAATACCAAATGGCTATCCAATGATCGTTTTATTGGTTAACCATCAAGAACTACATGTAACAACATAATTCATCCCATCAAACATTCCGATTTAACAAGGTTCTCGAATCAGCAGAAAGTTGCATTGTATCTCACCTTTCTATTCTCCCTCCAGAGTCATTTAGGTTCGATGTGGTTGGGTCAATATCCTCAAACCTAAATCTTTTGGTAATACAAAGAAAGTCATAGATCTTTTGTGACCGATCGATCTTATTTCAATACTTTTTACCTTTTAGGATCGATCTTTGTTGACGATATAAGATCTTATTTTGATAAATGGTGAATCTCATGTTTTCAGTACATAAGACATGGGAGAACATGTAGATTTATCACTTTAAAAAACCAGGCAACCAACACTCACATCACAAGCACTCACATCACAAGCACTCACATCACAAGCAGGCATCACCTTCATTTGGGACAATTTATGTTTTCCAATATAAAGTCCCAACACTTTAATTTGTATCCAGTGTAAACTGCAGAAAATGCATAAAGAAAAACAAGAAAGAAAAACTTGTTTGCCACTCGAAATCGTGTAACCTTCAGGAGGGAGATGGACGGAGAAAGGAGCATCGGAGGAAGGTGCCTGCCGTTGGAGATGGAGGCGGTGCGACAGAGGTAGGCGCCGGAGATGGAGGCGGTGCCGCAGAGGTTTCAAGGTGGAGCTCGATTCCGCCGGCGATCTGGGTGTAACACCCCGAAAATTGGTATAACGAATGAACCACTGACTATTTTTCATGATTCGATATTTACCAAGCTACATGGAGTTTATGACTTAAATAAAATCATATTTGGGTTGGAAGAGTGAGCCACTTGGGCTCGGTACCTATTAGGCGATAGTGCCCGGCGAGAATGCCCAAGGCACTATCGCAGGTGTCATACTCGCATGAATTGTACCGAGAGTCCAGGGGGTAGCGGGCGAGAGTGCCCCGGCGATAGTGACCATGTCACTATCGTGATGTCACTATCGCCGAGGGTCATCTGGGCATAAAAGAAGGGTTACAGGTTTCTTCCCTTTTTCCTCATTTCCACTTGAAACAATTCGTTTTCTCTCCTAAAGACCGAACCCAAAACCCCAAAGTCGGATCTTGAAGCTTTCTTGGTGCATTTTACTACATTGAAGAGTGATTCTTCATCTCCTAGCTAAGAATTGGAAATCAAGGGTTGAAGCTCTTCATCTTGCTCTCTTGTTTGGAGATCCCAAGTTTTCTAGGGTTTTACCCAACCCTCACCTAAACCTTTCCCTTTCTTTGGATGAAATGAAGATTGAGGCTCACTTTGGTAACACTAGAAGTGTTTGGTTGGTCGATTCACTTGATGGTTGAGGTAATCTTCTCTTCTTTTCATTTTTGGAAATTAGGGTTTCGATCTATTGGTGATTTTGGGTGTAATATGTTGGGGGAAATGATTCTAAGTGTCTGGGGATAAATGTTTATGGTTGGAAACTGTGGATTTAGGTTTTTTGGAAGATTTGGACTTGAAGATTCAGACTTCTTCAAAGGAGCATACGTTTGGGAAAAATCTAGATTTAGCCTAATCTAGAAAGGTGAGTTCAAGTTGATTTGTGAAAACATTGTACATGCCAAAATGTGTGTTTTAAAATATTTGTGTGTTTTGTGTGAAATTATCCCTTGTTGAGTTATTTGGTGGATTTTGATTTAATCAAAGTGTTGAACTTTACATATCTTGTAAAACACCCACGTTTGGGGATTTTGAGTGATTGATGAATAAATCACGAGTAAAAGAGGTTTTGTTAATTTATTGCATAAGAGAGGAGGATTTGGTCAAGATACACTTTTAGTGTTTTTGTGATTATGCGATAACTATGATGTGTTACATTTTTAAAGTGTGAACGTGTGGGTTGGGGATTTTGGTCTGTCCGACCCTATGAATGTTTTGAGAGTTATAAACCTTTCATTTTGGGGCCGATGGCCAATTGAGGAATTAAAAGAGTAAAGAGTTTGAGTAACGATGTATTTTGATTTACGTAACCGTGTGAGTGACACGTATTTAACTAAACGATTATTTTGGCCTTTAAAGGCTTGATTTATACTCAAATGAGTCTTTTGAGTGTTTGCCAGTTTTGGTGACTCGAGGTGGAGTTTTGGGTGTGTTATATGCTTAATTGCATTTTATTTGAATACGTGCCGGTTTAAGTGTTGGTCTTGTGTGTGAAGACCGTTTGATGATTCTGTATTCTTAGTACATTTGGGACTAATGAACCTTGGTGGATTATATGCATTGTTGAGTTATGAAAGAGTTACATATACGTGTACATGTAGCTGCATATATGATTTGACTTCATTGGGAAGGTGGCAATGAATGGGTTGTGAGATTATCATGCCTCGGAGCGTGTGTTGCATGATGTGAGTTAGATGCATTTAATTTGCATGAATTGATGTTGATAGACGATCATTTAATCTTTTGAGCTGAGGGCTCGGTTTTGGACTCTGTTGAGTCTCGAGGGCATTCACCCGGTTTTAATAAGCTCGACGTGGGCTTGGGGTTTGAATTACATGAATTGCATTATATTTGATGTTTACATGATTCGAATGCATTGGTTATTCTTTTGGGGTCATGTATATATATTTAAGTCGAGTAAGCTTGTTTCGGATGGTGGGTTCCTAAGGTAAAGATCCAGCAGGATTGAACTTGGTGGTTTGGACTAAAGACCTAGTATGGTTGATGTCTAAGAGGGGCTAAAGACCTAGTATGGTTGATGCCGAAGATGGACTAAAGACCTAGTATGGTCGATGTCTAAGAGGGGCTAAATTCCTAGTATGGTTGATGCCGATGATGGACTAAAGCCCTAGTATGGTTGATGTCTAAGAGGGGCTAAAGGCCTAGTATGGTTGATGCCGAAGATTGACTAAAGACCTAGTATGGTTGATGTCATCTGTTTTCCACATCCAAGAAGCTTACTTGTATTTATTAATCGTGGTTTAATTTATGTGTTTGCCACATTCGATGAGATCGGGTCTCCCTCGTCACCGAAGGGCGTTGATTTCGAGTATTTTATTTATTCGAATTGTTGAGGTTATATTATATGCATATGGATTGTTTTCCATGATTGATGGACGGATTTATGTTACATCCTTATTGGATGTTTAACTATTGGAGTTTTATTCGCATTGGCGATTATTTGAGAAATTATTATTTAATTAACTCTTGATGTGAGTTTTGGATTTGAGTCCTTTGCAGAGAAACGACTTTCATTGGAAGCTTTCATCTCAGAAATTGTGTGTGTTTGGAAAATGGGTTGTCGATGTCTTTTATACAAACCCTTTTAGAAAATCATTTATTAAGTTGAAGCTTTTGGTTTATCAAATGAGTTGCTCATGATGTAAACTCTTAAACTCACTAGGCGTTAGCCTAACCTTTTTATTTTTCGGCATTTGCAACAGGTTCAGGTTGGGAATAGCTTTAGCTACACTGCGAAGTGATGAGTACTAGTAGAGTGCACGGGACGTGAGATGCTTAGCGAAGTCTTCCGCACTTTTGGGATTAGCAACTTTTATTTGGGTTAAGTAACACCCGACTAGAATTGTTAGCTGTTTAATTTGTGATATATAAACTTTGAGGTATTTTCAAGGATGATATGTAGAAGTAATTTTATCATCTTTTAGTTTAATTTATTGAAATTAAAGTTAGTTGCTCATTCCAATTTTGAGGGTGTTACAAGTTGGTATCAGAGCATAAGTTTGAGAGAATTAGGTGTTGATTTTTGGATACCTAGACTCAAACTAGCGTTGTTTTAAGTAATTGAGAGCGAGATTGCACCATTTGGCACTCTAAGATAAGATATTCAAAAGTTGTTGGGGTTACTATAAGCGAGAAGTCACGTCAAGAGTAGCAAGGGTGATCATGTACGGTACATTCAGAATTGCACCTGGCCAGTGTGATAGTGAATCTACCGGTTACATGAGAGTACTTGGACGACTCTAGCGTGATGACCGTTGGGGTGGTAAAGGAGTTCTAAGCGAGTAGACGTTAGGAGAGGTTGACGACTTTAGCATTTGCCATTGGAGTGGCGGTAAGCATGATTGATCGTATTAAGTAGACCTTTCTGGTCAGACTTGATAGTTGGATTGGAGTCGTAGGCTTATTGAATTGACTTGATGCGAGGAGAAATGTGGAGTTAGTCGATGTGACTTCCCACTTTGCGTTAAGATGTGTGAGTATCCGGATGACAATAGTGTGATCGGAGAAATTGGAGGAATGTGACCTGGACGTTGAGTGCCGACAAAATGCATACACGAAATTTATTTGCTTTTAAAAATAAATTGCATCTATTGTTTCTTATGTTTCAAATCGTCGGATGGACGATACTGCCAAATCTTGGAAAACGTTTGACATACGCAAGATTTTAAACCATGGTTTCAGAACATGCATGAAATTATTTTACGACAGACGGTTGTGAACCTGGTCGGGATTTGTTTTATTCCTTGTAGTCATCCACTACTACTTTCGGATATTGTGATATCCATGTTTTAATGTCGTTTATGGTTTTGGATAAGTAACCGCGACTTGCGACCTTAATATTGGATGTCCTCCACATGTGTTAAGGTTCGAACGGAGAGTTACCTTCCCTTTTTTTAGTGTTGATCTTTAATGGGAATTTCGATTTTTACGAGCCTTGACGAAAGGGTGTCGTTTTATTTTGTGTTGCAACAAAAGGGAGGTTTATGATTTGGATGATTTGATCATAGCATTGCTTTATGCGAGTTGTTTATTAAAAACGAATACTTTGACGCCATTTAATTGGTTTGATGCGGTTGAGTTCCATTGAGTTTTATGGAAGTTTTGTGAAATATGACCGAGTTTCTTTTACGACGTTTTGCGGTGCATGGGTGACACTTTGTTGAGTGCATTGCATGCGTTAATATAAGGGTTGAGTGAGTATCGCATCTCATGCGAATTTTGTTGAAAATATGCTTCATGACGTTTTGCATCAAAAAGAGTGGTTTTGGAGTTTTGATGCCGCATGGCTTTTCCTTTGAGGATTGTGGTAGCATATTTGTCGCAACTTGCTAGATGTGCAAATTGATTTATACGTGGTGTGGGTAATGCATATAAGGGCATCATGATAGTACATCTCTAATGTCATGTTTTATGCACTCTCATTCGTTGACATTATTGATATTCTTTCTCACGCATGCACTGTATTAATTCATTGACATGAATAGTTTTGTAGCCGCTATTTTGAGACGTTAGTGTGCATCGTTTGTGCGGTTTAAGGCTTGAAGATGACTTGAGTTGTGTTATGTGTTAATCAAATTATGTGCACGTATTGTTTTCTGAGGTTTTTAGAAAAACACATTGAGGTGTGCGAGCCTGGTCAAAAGATTTTATTTACTTGTCACTATACGACTGAATGAGAGGTTTTGAAATATGAGTTAATGAATTTCTACTTTGAAAATTAGTAATGACTATCTGGTATGTGTTATACCATTTCAGAGTGACTACTAAGAAAGTGCTGCTGATTGGCATGCAAAATTTTGATTCGAGATTTCTTTTCGATGTTTAAATCGATATTTCCAAATGATGAAAATATCCTGTTATTCGATTCAAAAACTGGGAGATGGTCTAGACCATATCGTGTTTTAACCAAAGTGTGTAGAGAATGCGCTTCGTTTCTCTGTGAACAAAACTGACACATGCGATGTTGTTAACGAATTGCGGTTCATGTTATTTTATGGTTAAAAAGAAATTTTTGGAAATTGATGTCGTGAGAATCTTTTTGAAGTTCGTATAAACAGGCTTTTGGCCACTATTTTAATGTCGGAGTTTACTTTGCGTGGGTGGCATGAGTAAATCCGTGATGGGACCCTGGCGGTTCATTTTAAAGATTGTCGAATACGTTTTTTACGTTTCGGTAGTAAACCGATTAGTGATGAAATTTTTTTCAAAAATGATTTTTTTACATACGTGGGACGACTGTGTCCAGGTTTGTGCATCCACTAACTGAGTAGTGGTAAGTTTTTGTACGTATGTGATGTTAGTATAAAAACTTTCGTGTTGAAAAATCTAGTGAAAACTTTATTGACATATTTATTGAGTCTGTCACTTGAAAACCTTGAACTCTTTAGGCTTGGTGAGGTCGAGCAACCCCAGTTAGGGGTGAGAGCGTGTAGAAACTTTCGATGAAAGATTGGGTTCTAACGCGTATGACTGTCGTGAACTGTATGATGTCGTTTGCGGGGACGAATCATTTCTTGTGGGCAACAGAAAGGTGGGGCTTGCGGTGTCCCTTGTTAGTGCTATGATAACCGTTCACTTCGGCAATCTTGTCTTGGGTTGTCGGTATTGCGTGAAGGTCGTGTAGGACCCTTTAGACCGTAGGGATGACCATGGATGGGTGGGACGATTTGAGGAGTGACACTCATGTGTGGAGCTCTGTGATGAGTCGAGTTTTAGTGGTGTGACTAGGTGTCAACTCTCGGAGTTCGAGGCCAAGGACCACTAGTGTGATTGGAAGGTGTAGTCCAATTTTAATAAGTGGTGGTATCGGTTATGATGAACTTAGGTCCGATTGTGACGAATAGTCTAGCGGGATGACCCTCTGCTTGTGGTAAAAGAATCTGTCGACTAGATGATCGGAATTAGACGTGTTTTGGGAGTGGTGTAAGTGATGGGTCAGTGATGGCCGTCGGTGTTGGGAGTCTAATAGGACTCGGTAGAGATAAGTGTCGGTGCGGCAGTGGGAAACTTAGATTTGGAGGTTCGTTGATTTTAGATGTAATCAAACCTTGGATTAATTGGAGACATTTAAGAGCGAGTGGACACGGATTGATTTAGAGACGAGATCTGTCGTCGGGGAAGTATGAAACACCTAAGGTTGGGAGACAACCGAGGTAGTTGGTTGGGAGTTAAACCAGTAGATGGGGCGTTCATCCGGACATAAGTACAAGGTACTTGAGAGGACACTGTCAGTAAGAGTTTGATTGAGGTTTGTCATAGTAGTCTAGGTGGGGAAAATCTGGATTTTAGTAAAAGCTATTAGAACGTGGTCGGCGTTGAATTGGATAGCCATGGGTTATAAGAGATCTAGATTTCGAGGACGAAATCTCTTTAAGGTTGGGAGGATTGTAACACCCCGAACATTGGTATAACGAATGAACCACTGACTATTTTGCATGATTCGATATTTACCAAGCTACATGGAGTTTATGACTTAAATAAAATCAGATTTGGGTTGGAAGAGTGAGCCACTTGGGCTCGGTACCTATTAGGCGATAGTGCCCGGCGAGAATGCCCAAGTCACTATCGCAGGTGTCATACTCGCACGAATTGTACCGAGAGTCCAGGGGGTAGCGGGCGAGAGTGCCCCGACGATAGTAACCATGTCACTATCGCGATGTCACTATCGCCGAGGGTCATCTGGGCATAAAAGAAGGGTTACGGGTTTCTTCCCTTTTTCCTCATTTCCACTTGAAACAATTCGTTTTCTCTCCCAAAGACCGAACCCGAAACCCCAAAGTCGGATCTTGAAGCTTTCTTGGTGCATTTTACTACATTGAAGAGTGATTCTTCATCTCCTAGCTAAGAATTGGAAATCAAGGGTTGAAGCTCTTCATCTTGCTCTCTTGTTTGGAGATCCCAAGTTTTCTAGGGTTTTACCCAACCCTCACCTAAACCTTTCCCTTTCTTTGGATGAAATGAAGATTGAGGCTCACTTTGGTAACACTAGAAGTGTTTGGTTGGTGGATTCACTTGATGGTTGAGGTAATCTTCTCTTCTTTTCATTTTTGGAAATTAGGGTTTCGATCTATTGGTGATTTTGGGTGTAATATGTTGGGGGAAATGATTCTAAGTGTCTGGGGATAAATGTTTATGGTTGGAAATTGTGGATTTAGGTTTTTTGGAAGATTTGGACTTGAAGATTCGGACTTCTTCAAAGGAGCATACGTTTGGGAAAAATCTAGATTTAGCCTAATCTAGCAAGGTGAGTTCAAGTTGATTTGTGAAAACATTGTACATGCCAAAATGTGTGTTTTAAAATATTTGTGTGTTTTGTGTGAAATTATCCCTTGTTGAGTTATTTGGTGGATTTTGATTTAATCAAAGTGTTGAACTTTACATATCTTGTAAAACACCCACGTTTGGGGATTTTGAGTGATTGATGAATAAATCACGAGTAAAAGAGGTTTTGTTAATTTATTGCATAAGAGAGGAGGATTTGGTCAAGATACACTTTTAGTGTTTTTGTGATTATGCGATAACTATGATGTGTTACATTTTTAAAGTGTGAACGTGTGGGTTGGGGATTTTGGTCTGTCCGACCCTATGAATGTTTTGAGAGTTATAAACCTTTCATTTTGGGGCCGATGGCCAATTGAGGAATTAAAAGAGTAAAGAGTTTGAGTAACGATGTATTTTGATTTACGTAACCGTGTGAGTGACACGTATTTAACTAAACGATTATTTTGGCCTTTAAAGGCTTGATTTATACTCAAATGAGTCTTTTGAGTGTTTGCCGGTTTTGGTGACTCGAGGTGGAGTCTTGGGTGTGTTATATGCTTAATTGCATTTTATTTGAATACGTGCCGGTTTAAGTGTTGGTCTTGTGTGTGAAGACCGTTTGATGATTCTGTATTCTTAGTACCTTTGGGACTAATGAACCTTGGTGGATTATATGCATTGTTGAGTTATGAAAGAGTTACATATATGTGTACATGTAGCTGCATATATGATTTGACTTCATTGGGAAGGTGGCAATGAATGGGTTGTGAGATTATCATGCCTCAGAGCGTGTGTTGCATGATGTGAGTTAGATGCATTTAATTTGCATGAATTGATGTTGATAGACGATCATTTAATCTTTTGAGCTGAGGGCTCGGTTTTGGACTCTGTTGAGTCTCGAGGGCATTCACCCGGTTTTAATAAGCTCGACGTGGGCTTTGGGGTTTGAATTACATGAATTGCATTATATTTGATGTTTACATGATTCGAATGCATTGGTTATTCTTTTGGGGTCATGTATATATATTTAAGTCGAGTAAGCTTGTTTCGGATGGTGGGTTCCTAAGGTAAAGATCCAACAGGATTGAACTTGGTGGTTTGGACTAAAGACCTAGTATGGTTGATGTCTAAGAGGGGCTAAAGACCTAGTATGGTTGATGCCGAAGAGGGGCTAAAGACCTAGTATGGTTGATGCCGATGATGGACTAAAGACCTAGTATGGTTGATGTCTAAGAGGGGCTAAAGACCTAGTATGGTTGATGCCGAAGATTGACTAAAGACCTAGTATGGTTGATGTCATATGTTTTCCACATCCAAGAAGCTTACTTGTATTTATTAATCGTGGTTTAATTTATGTGTTTGCCACATTCGATGAGATCGGGTCTCCCCCGTCACCGAAGGGCGTTGATTTCGAGTATTTTATTTATTCGCATTGTTGAGGTTATATTATATGCATATGAATTGTTTTTCATGATTGATGGACGAATTTATGTTACATCCTTATTGGATGTTTTAACTATTGGAGTTTTATTCGCATTGACGATTATTTGAGAAATTATTATTTAATTAACTCTTGATGTGAGTTTTGGATTTGAGTCCTTTGCAGAGAAACGACTTTCATTGGAAACCTTCCTCTCAGAAATTGTCTGTGTTTGGAAAATGGGTTGTCGATGTCTTTTATACAAACCCTTTTAGAAAATCATTTTTCAAGTTGAAGCTTTTGGTTTATCAAATGAGTTGCTCATGATGTAAACTCTTAAACTCACTAGGCGTTAGCCTAACCTTTTTATTTTTCGGCATGTGCAACAGGTTCAGGTTGGGAATAGCTTTAGCTACACTGCGAAGTGATGAGTGCTAGTAGAGTGCACGAGAAGTGAGATGCTTAGCGAAGTCTTCCACACTTTTGGGATTATCAACTTTTATTTGGGTTAAGTAACACCCGACTAGAATTGTTAGCTGTTTAATTTATGATGTTTAAGCTTTGAGGTATTTTCAAGGATGATATGTAGAAGTAATTTTATCATCTTTTAGTTTAATTTATTGAAATTAAAGTTAGTTGCTCATTCCAATTTTAAGGGTGTTACACTGGGTTTCAGGAAGGATGAGCTTCCACCGACGATTTGAGTCAATTACATATTTGGTCTTTATGGTTTGAAAAAAATGGAGCGACAATAGACGAAGTTAGGGACACGGACTTACTTGAAATTGTATACCAATAAAACAAACCCATGAATCAAATCGGCGGTTCCAATTTGTTTTAGATTTTGACATATATCAACCAACCGAACGCCTAACTTATTAGGATCGGAACCTTGTATTTGTATCCTAAGAAAAAGAATGACCATCTAATAATTTTCAATTCAACCTAAATTCATGATAGAAGATTAGAAGTTATTAGTAGCTTTTGACTTTTTTTAAGGAGCTCATAAATGATGAATCTAATTTTTTTTATCCATGTAGGACGGGTTGTTACAACTACAAAACACGAACGGGAAATGTAATAATTGTGACCTAAGCAAATCGGTATTCACATTGCCAATATCCTTGCTATTCATTTCTTTGTTTTCTCGAAGGGGTACAACGCTAAGACTATGCAGAATGCACACCAAAAGCGAGTGTTAAGCAAACAAATGATCAAACCAGATCCGCTATCTCTCGAGTTCTCCACGAAACAACTCAATTATGCTCGATCTTGAAATCTTGTTCGTTTTACTGCCTTTTACCTTCTGCTAGGCTAACTCGCATTGATCGCCCTTCTAGTTCCTGTTAAACCAAGAAAGTCATTTCTTTATTTAATATGCATTTATTTAAATAATTTTGTATTCTTTTTTTTCCGATAAAATAATGATGTATCTTAAAATGATTAGTGGATGGAAAAAAAGACGTGATTCCTGTTCAACTATTATTTATTACCACTCCATCAAGAACTTGAAGGGCTGTCTCCATCTCGGATTTTGTGGAGTAACTCACAAACCCGTAGCCGCGAGACCTTCCCGTTTCGCCATCATACAAAACCCGTGCTCCAACTACATTACCGTGTGAATTGAATATTTCCGTTAGACTCTCGGAAGTAACAGACCACGATAGATTTCCAACAAATAATTTGTACTCGGTTTCTGGATACAAAGGTTCTTTTGGCTTCGGTTTGTCAGAAAAATTCACCCTTAATGTTCTACCACCATATTCCTGTAAACAATTAATCATCAAACTTTCTTCACGTTTAAAATCATCTAAAACTAACCCGATGTGCGGATTGCGATGTGAATGTAAGATAAAGACGTACCCTTCCATCGAGATTTTCGATCACTGCTTTGCAATCTTCGATGCTACTCATGGTCACAAACGCAAAGCCTCTACTTTTTCCGGTCTCCCGATTGTAGAGTACCTAGGAATCAACTTAATGCATAAATAACAAAGCTAACCAAGTAAATTGGGTAAAAAAATTATCAAAGCGACTTTGGCCAGGTGGTATCCGAGGCTTTGACCTCCAGGGTTCAAACCTCCCCAAAGGTGAGGAGGATGTGTGAACTTATTTGTTGCATTTATCGTATATAAATATTATATAGTTAAAAGAAAATACAACAAAATTTGATTTAGTTCTTATCTAATATAAAGAATATTATTTTTTTTCCGCCGATGAAACTAAGTTTCAATATTTCTATTTTGTACGCATTTTAACCAATAGCCTACTTATAAGAAAGATTTGTGAAAAAATAATGGCAAAGTGGACCATAAACTTCAAATGGTATGGATTCAACAGAAAATAGGTAAAAATAGGTTACTTTGCATATGTGGATGTGCTAATAAATTATACATGTACCTCAACAAGCTCCGGACTACCGTAATCTTGAATTATTCCGGCGAGCTGAGCACTGTCACAAAGATAGGGCAAATTCCCAAAGTAAAGTTTGGTATTCACGGCACTGTTTGCCTCAGTTTGATCTCCGTCACCGGAGATTTCTTCTTCTTCCTTGACCACCACCTCCTCCGCTGGTTCTGGGGTTTCCTCCGCCTCCTCCGTCACCGATACTGCCGCCTCTTCTTGTGCCACCGAAGCTGATACTTTCATCACCCGCCACTTTCCGGATATGGGTATTGGTTCAGTTCTCACATGAGAGTGAGATAATGGTGATGAGACTTGTAACATGGGTACTGTGGATGTTATTCTAAGAAACATCGAATCAGAAGGCCATGGTTTTGATTTTATGTTACACTTGGAGAATGGAGAGCCTATGGCAGCAGCGGCGGTGGCAGTTGCAGCAGCCATGTTATCTGATCCTGTGGTGGTGGTGGTTGGTTAATCTGCTAGTGGTTGTGGGTTTCTCCGGTGGAGGAAAGCTGCCGTTGGCATACTAGAGAAAATGTGGTGGATGAAAGTTTCATGGTCTTTTAGCCATTTGTGTGTGACGTGGATGGATGATATCCAATGGATGTGAAGATGAAAGAGATGATAAGATTCTTGTGGGCCACTTAACTTTAGGCTATTTTTTAGTAAACTTCAATTTTGGTCCTTATTGAAAGTGAGACATTAATTTTTTTTTTGAACTAATGAGACATTAATTTTATTGAGTGAAGATCTCGTTTTTTATGTATGAATTTTGCTTTGAAAATGGTTCCCGGGTAAAATCGTGCAATTATGTTTTCCCTCTCTTTTTACACTTTTTGTTGTTTTTTCTTATGTTTGTCAAAACTATCAAACTGTAGGAACCAACGATGTAATTAACTTTTATATATATATATATATATATATATATATATATATATATATATAGAGGCTCCGTAAAATGCAAACCTTGCATTTGTTGCACCCCTTTACAAACCCATCTCAACCGTTGATATGTCCATGTCATTTAGTATTTTATTAAAATAAAAAATATTATTCAGGGTTAATATAGTAAATCGACAAATACAGATTTTTGGTTATTTTTGGATAAGATTGTAACTGATTGAACTAATCAAATCATTTCCTAAATTTTTGCCTAACATCTAATTTCTCTTCTCTCTTATCTCTGCAGCAGCCGCTGCCGCCACCCGTCGCCGCCACCGCCACCGCCGGCCACCACCATCTCCGACCGCCACCACCTCTTCTCTCTCCATCCTCCGACGACGCAACTCCATGTGAACACCCAGCAAACCCCAACCTGTATCATATATGCAATAATTAATAGATAACCATTAGATATGTGCAACCATCAAAACCGTAGAACATTTGCATATATGCACCTATTTGCATATATGCAACCATCAAAACTGTGGAACATTTGCATACATGCAGCTATTTGCATATATGCAACCGTCAAAACGGTAGAACATTGCATATATGCAACCGTCAAACCGGTAGAACATTGCATAGATGTAACCCTCAAAATGGTAGATCATTGCATATATGCAACCATCAAAACGGTAAATTGCATATACAAAAAAAGTACGTATGCTTACCTTCCAAAAACTCATTCTTTATAACAGGTCTTCTTCATTTACCCTTTTTAGTTGTTTCATCCCTAAGCTTATCCTGTTCAGCATCGTTTCGATCTGCATCTATGCACACTGGGTTCTCTATGGTTTTGCACGTTGTTTCATCCGTCGTCGTCTGGGTTAAGTTGAATATCGTGGCGGTGGAGGAGGCGGCAGATAGAAAGTGGTGCTGTCACGAAAAGAATGAGGAGGAGGAGGAGTAGGCGGAGAGACGGTGGAGGAGGACGAGGCGGAGAGACGGTGGAGGAGAGACGGCGGAGAGACGGTGGAGGAGGAGACGGCGGAGAGACGGTGGAGGGAGAGACGCCGGAGACATGGTGGAGGAGGAGATGGGTCACCATTGAAATTCCAAATTTTGTTTAGAAAATCCCGAGATATGCTCCTGGATATGCTTTTCCTTTTTGAAATTCTAATTTTTCTTCCAATTTTGCCCTTCCAGTGTCTTTTACTTTTTCAGTTTTGGTAAGTGCAAATTAGATATTTACAATTCATACCCATTTTAATCTAGACCATTAGATGTAAAAATGAAAGGTTAGGATTGGTTTGTAAGGGGTGCAACAAATGCAAGGTTTGCATTTGATTTGCCCTCTATATATATATATATATATATATATATATATATAGAGGAAGACTATCTTGAAACCCTCCAAAAGGTATAAATAATATAATACACAGACAGCTCGTCTTCAACTCCCTAAACCTCTCGGGAGCATCTCACCCAAAAAAACACACCATGAGCATCTCGTCACTGATTTACGACCACCATGAGCATCAAGTGTTGGCGAGAGCCGTTTCAGGGCTGTTGGGATTCCTTTTATTTATTTTGTATATTTATTGAATTTATTGAATTTATTGTGTATATTTATTGATTCATAGGTTAGTGGCTGTTGGGTTTCTTTTTCCTTGTATATATATGGGTTCCTTGAAAGTTGAATAGATACACTTTCACAGCAAACATATTCTCTGATTTACATGGTATCAGAGCAATACCCTACCATCCCAAATCGAATAACCTCATAATCAAATTCTCCCACAATGACAGGTAAAGAGAGTTCCTCTCAAGACACCCGTGTCATTGTTCAAAACGTACAAGACGCACCCTTCCCCACCGGAATCATCTTGGATGATTCGAATTACCCGTTGTGGTCCCAACTCATGGAGATGCGTATTGGAGCAAGGAACAAATCTGGGTTCCTTACTGGTGCTACCCCGAAACCCGAAACCGACGAAAAACAGATCGAAAACTGGTTGATCGATAATAACCGGGTCAAGAGTTGGCTCATCGATTCAATGAGTCCACCTTTGATACGGCGTTTTATCCGACTCCAAACCGCGAAGGAGATCTGGGAGGCGGTCGCTAAAACCTTCTATGATGGCACAGACGAAACACAACTATTCGAACTGAACCAGAGATCATTCACCACTCGTCAAAACGGGAGGTCCTTACCTACATACTACAACGAATTGGTAAGCATATTTCAAGAGATTGATACCCGTCTTACAACTCAAGAAGAGACTGTTGCCCAGACAGTATCTCTGAATAAAACCCTAGCCCGCTTTCGTGTTCACATATTCTTGGCTGGTCTTGATCCCGAATTTAATCAAGCCCGAAGTGAGATCTTAAGAAAAGATCCACCCCTTGATTTGGAATCCTGCTACGCATATATCTACAAAGATAAAAACCAAAGGCACACCATGGAATAACCAAACCCGGAATCGGATGGCAGGGTTCATCTAGCCGCCCGGAACCGCCCTACAAAAGGGAAGAACTCCAACAGTAAAGGGAATACGTTCACATGTAGTCATTGTGGGGAAGAAGGTCACTCTAAACAAAGATGCTATGAAATCATCGGATATCCCGACTGGTGTGATTTCACGAAGAAACCACGAAAGAAGATAAGTCAAGCTACCGTAGCCACATCGAATAATGTCGAACCACCAGCTTCCATCGCTGCTCACACGAAAACGGTCGATAATTCTGGTATGTTAAACAATAACCATGTTCCGAATAATAGTTGGATTATTGACACCGGTACAACGGTTCATATGACAAATGACTCCTCAAAATTAGCATCTATGAACCCCCCAAAACAAACTAGCATTCACACCGCTAATGGAGGAGTAGCACCTGTTACAAGAGAAGGCCCATCAAAAGTGTCTAGCTCTATGGATCTTGATACTGTCCTTGTCGTCCCTTCTCTATCATCTAATCTTTTATCCGTTAGTCAAATCACAGAAGCCTTGAATTGCTATGTAATTTTTTCGCCTAATGAATGCATTTTTCAGGATTTGGTGACACATCGGATTCTTGGCTATGGTATTAGACGGGGAAGGTTATACTATCTCGAAGAACACCCTCGTGGTCAAGCTCATCGTACGGGAATAAATCAGGCTAATAAAACGTTGGCATGGCTATGGCATCGTCGACTCAGACATCTATCATTTAGTTATCTTAGAAAGTTAAAACCGAATTTACTTTTGAATATAACAGATAGTGGTTTTAAGTGTGGAACATGTGAATTGGCGAAAAACCAAAGAATCTCTTATGTCTCCAGCAATAATAAAGCTTTGGTGCCCTTTATGACAATTCACTCCGATGTATGGGGGCCTGCTAAAATTCCCACTCCTAGTGGCTCACGTTATTTTGTGACGTTTGTTGATGAATGTACTCGAATGATATGGGTCTCCTTACTCAAAACTAAAGGAGAAGTATATTATGAGTTTAAGGAATTGCATCATATTGTAAAGTCACAATATAAAGGTGACATCCAGGTTCTCCAATCAGATAATGGGGGGAATATATTAATCATGATATGAAGCAGTTCTGTAAGGAAAATTTTATCCGACATCAAACCTCATGTGCGGGCACACCTCAACAAAATGGGCTCGCTGAGAGAAGAAATCGACAAATACTCGAAATTGTCCGAGCCTCATTGTTTGATATGAATGTTCCACGTGAGTATTGGGGTGAAGCGGTTCGTTCAGCAGCATACCTCATCAACAGAACCCCATCCCGAGTTGTTGACTTCAAAACCCCGCTTCAGAAGCTGCAAGAACTTGTAAACACATCAGTAAACTCTGGTCTTGAACCAATAGTGTTCGGGTGTACAGCCTATGTCCATCAAAACACGGGAAAGTTGGAACCAAGAGCGGTCCAATGCGTTTTTTTGGGGTATGCTGATCTTAAAAAAGGGTATCGATGCTACGACCCGAAGACTCAAAAGATGTATATAACTCGAGATGTGGCATTTCATGAAAACGTTTCCTTTTTTGGTCATGAGTGTTCTCTTCAGGGGGAGAAAACACCAAACTCGAATGAAGAAAACACGCATGAAAGCCCAGATGGAAATGACCGGTCAACCGATGAACCCAGTAGTGAACCTCATGAGCCAGAATTCGAGAATCTTGAACCTGAGATTGAAGACTATGAGTCCGAACCCGACGAAATTCATGGAGAAAATGATGATGGGAATGAGCATGATAACGAGCCTGATGTTGAACATAACATGGGTGAATCTCATGAAACTCAAGATAGTACAACCTCCGTTAACAACCCTGTCACCATCGAAAATCCTGAGGTAATCTCTACTCCTGACGCCTCTATTTTGCAGGATGCAACATCTGGTTCTGTTTTGCAGGAAACAAATAACCCCCCAGAACCTAGATACCCTGCAAGACATAACAGGGGAATACCAAAGAAGCAATACCAGCCTGATCTGAGAGCAAAAGCTAAGTATCCCATTGGTGACTATGTTTCATCTCACCGCTTAGCAAACTCTCATGCACTCCTAGTTGACAAGTTATCTACTGTCACCATGCCTAATGATGTACAACAAGCCTTGAGAGACGAAAAATGGAAGAGGGCCATGAACGAAGAAATGGAAGCGTTACAAAAAAATCGAACGTGGGAGTTGGTGAGTCTTCCTCCGGGGAAGAAAACTGTGGGGTGTGGGTGGATATATACGGTGAAGCTCGATTCAGCAGGAAACATCGATCGATACAAGGCTAGACTAGTAGCCAAGGGATACACTCAGAAGTATGGGATTGATTATGGGGATACATTTGCACCCGTAGCAAAAATAAACACAATCCGTATTCTTATTTCTATAGCAGCAAATCGGGACTGGCCTCTAAGACAGTTCGATGTAAAGAATGCTTTCTTGAATGGCTATTTGGAAGAGGAAGTGTATTTGGACCCTCCACCTGGTACAAAGTGCAGCGGAAAGGTGTGCAAATTATGGAAAGCGTTGTACGGACTGAAATAGTCCCCCCGAGCATGGTTTGGTCGGTTCTCAAACTTCATGAAAAAAGTGGATACAAGCAAAGTGATGCAGATCACACACTATTTGTTAAGAGAAACAAAGGAAAAATGACCGCCCTTATAGTGTACGTCGACGATATGGTGGTCACAGGAGATGACCCGGAAGAAATGTCAAATCTCCAAACAGTTCTCGCAGCAGAATTCGAATTAAAGGATCTCGGTAACCTAAAGTACTTCTTAGGTATCAAGGTTGCCAGATCAAAAGCTGGAATCTCCATGTGTCAACGAAAGTATGTGTTGGATTTATTAGCTGAAACAGGGATGCTTAATTGTCGACCGGTGGATACCCCAATTGAAACGAATCACAAATTGACCATTCACCCTGATCAAGTTCCAACGAATAAGGGGAGGTACCAAAGGCTGGTCGGAAAGTTAATATATTTGTCCCACACAAGACCAGATATAGCCTATGCCGTGAGTGTTGTGAGTCGTTTTATACACGCCCCGAGTGAAGACCATATGAAGGCAGCGTATCGGATATTAAGGTATCTAAAAGCCTCACTGGGAAAAGGGCTGTTTTTTGCAAAAACCAAAGCCACCAAGTGAGTGGATATACGGATGCAGATTGGGCTGGAGATCGTATAGATGGAAAATCCACATCTGGATACTTCACTTTCGTAGGAGGTAACCTAGTCACATGGAGAAGCAAGAAGCAAAAGGTGGTTGCAAGATCAAGTGCAGAAGCGGAATATCGGGGAATGGTTCATGGGGTATGTGAATTACTATGGATAAAACGAATTCTTCGAGACCTCAAAATTAATCAACCTGAACCGATAAGTCTATACTGTGATAATCAAGCTGCCGTAAAGATATCCAACAACCCCGTTCAACATGATAGGACAAAACACGTTGAGGTTGATCGTCATTTTATTAAGGACCATCTCGAAAAAGGGACTATTGAGCTACCTCTCGTAGCCTTAAAGGACAAGCTCGCAGATATGCTAACCAAAGCAGTATGTGGAAGAGTGTTTCAAAGCTCTCTTAGCAAGTTGGGAATGATAGACATCCATTCTCCACCTTGAGGGGGAGTGTTGGCGAGAGTCGTTTCAGGGCTGTTGGGATTTCTTTTATTTATTTTGTATATTTATTGAATTTATTGTGTATATTTATTGATTCATAGGTTAGTGGCTGTTGGGTTTCTTTTTCCTTGTATATATATAGGTTCCTTGAAAGTTGAATAGATACACTTTCACAGCAAACATATTCTCTGATTTACATCAAGTTCCCCACTTGCAACCACTGTGACCCAACACCATCTTGATAGTCACTGAGATTAATGAGTCATATGCTAATGGGTATGAAACTCGCGGATTCCGACAAAGCTTTGAGGGTTTTAGAGCTCACTGTAACTGGGTTCAATTTGGCATTTGAGGCTTTCGGGTTATGATAGTGTTTGTTTGATTACAAAATCTGCCTAAAAGGAATTAATGTATGATACAGAAACCTTTATTGTTGTGTGCAGGTTGCAGTCATTTTTGGCCTGTTTATTTTGACGAGTTCCACTGGGAGGTGGTGATGGAGATGTGGGAGGTGGGTCATGGAGGTGTAGGGATGATGAAGTTCAAGTCATATAAAGGAAAAGGGGCGAAGGATAGGGGCAATGGGGAAAGGTATTTGGTCGGTGATGGGGAAATCGTTCATTTGAAAACTTGAAGAATTGAAATCGTCCTTGTGTGATATATATATACACACATATATACACATACACACACACACACACACACACACACACACATATATATATATATATATATATATATATATATATATATATATATATATATATATATATATATATATATATATATAGCCATAGGTTCATTTGAGAAATGCTAAATGCATGAGAATTGAGAAGTAATCTTAGCCATTTATTCGGTCAAGATCGGCTTTAATTGGTCAAAAGTTGCGGCTCTTCCAAAAATAGAAGAGCAGTTTCGTAAGTTTTACAAATACATGGGACGAGTTCATATATGAACCTGTGTGATTCACACATGAACTATCTGTTCATATGTGAACCCATGTAATTCACATATGAACTTTTTTTAACTAATTCATATATGAACCTTTGTGATTTATATATGAACCTTTGTGTTTCATTAATGAAACTAATTAACTGTAGGTTCATATATAAATCAGTTGAACCAATTAACTGATTCATATATGAACCTTTGTGATTCATATATGAACTATTTTTAACTAATTCCCATATGAACTAATTAACTGATTCATATATGAATCACAAAGGTTCATATATGAATTAGTTAAAAAGAGTTCATATGTGAATTACAAAGGTTCATATATGAACGTATAGTTCATATGTGAATCACACAGATTCATATATGAACTCGTCCCGCGTATTTTATGAAACTACCCCTCTATCTTGTGCAGACCACACGCATACCACTTGAGGAATTATCCGCTGCTTCTCGGTCAAAGCCGCAAATGTTGGCCGAATGAATGGCTAAGATTACTTCTCTATTTCTCATACATTTACCATTTCTCAAATGAACCTCTCCCTATATATATATATATATAAAGAGATAGATAGATAGAGGGAGAGATAGAGAGAGAGAGAAGGAGAGAGAGTAAATTACATCATAGTTCTTCGTGGTTTGTTTAGAATCTAGATATAGTCCCTCTTTCTAAAACTTAATTAATGTCCTCGTGGTTTACATTTCATTTCATTCTGGGTCCTTTGTCCTTGTGGAGTTAACTCTCATCATTTAACTAAGGGGCAATTTGGTCTTTTTACCCGTCTTTTTGCTTTTTCCAATTAAAAAATAAGAACAGTAATAATATGTTTTATATAAAAATTATATATATATATATATATATATATATAATGGCTAAAAAAGCTTGCTCCAATCCCTAGTGTCCCTTCCTTTTTGTTTCGTTATCAGCTTCCCACCATATCTTCGCCTAACCTCTTCTCCCATCGCCTCCCCTTCCCCCACCCATCCCTCACTATTGCAGCATACCAGATGACCATCGCCATCCCTCACTATTGAAGACATCAGACCCGCACCTTCTAACAACAACCTCACCTCTGGTGCCCCCCTCCTCTGACATTATCTTTACCCCTCCCCTCACCTTCCAACAACACTATCACCCTCTGGTGTCCCTCGTCCTCTGACCTTATCTTCAATATTCTCTTTCATCCCTCTATTCTATCTTGGCTTCATCTTTAAACCACAACCTATGAAAATGGATCCATGCTCAAGCTTACGCACGACTCATCTTCAACCCACACCAACACATTTACCTTTATCCTTCTCACCGTTAGCACCACACACGCTACCCTAAACCAGAAACCATTGATGCCACCCCACCTCCCTCCAATGTGACCTCTCCCCATATGTCCCTTTCTCATTGAACCATAGTGTAACACCCTCAAATTTGGAAAGATCAACTAACTTAAATTTTTCAATAATACATCAAATGAAGGATGAAATCCCTTTCTATAAATTAATATTTGAAATATCTCAAATAGAGGTCTAAATTTAACCTCAACAAATAATAAACCAAAGTCTTATATAAAGACTAAATAAAGGTCGGGTGTGACTAAACCCATCAACAATTGCTATCTCCAAATGTGTGGAAGACATCACCCATCAACTATATCCTTCTCGTGCGTTTAACTAGGACTCAAATCTTCACAGTGTCGCTAGTACCACTCCTACCAATGACCCGATACACATTTCGACAAATAAAAAGGGTTAGGCTTAACGCCTAGTAAGTGCAAGAATTAACATTTATATGTAACAGTAATATGAAGGATGCTATTTAGATCACAGTTTCCAAAATGAAATTATGAAAATATGAAAGTAACATATTTCCCAAAACCCACCATTTTTGTGATCAGAACCCCAATACAAAACGTTCTTTCACATATTATTCAAAACCTAATACTCACACAAAACGTGAATAATGATAAATGCTCAAATATTGAAATTCGGATAAAACTTTATTATCCAAACTACTAAAACATGAGTAAGACTTGAGCTCCAAAATTATAACTTATGGAGAACACTCCACACTCAAAACGTCACTGAAAAACATGGATAAAACTCAATACCCAAAACAACACCTTTCGGTGACGGGGGAGGCCTGATTTCTGTGGTTAATGGTAGAACACAAAAGTAGGCTACTTTCCAAGTTATAGAGCTCATATTGACTCATGGCCACGAGCTCGCCGACTCGTACTAAGAAGTGAAAGAGGGCACCCGAGGATCCTAATCATACTCATTCACTAGGATTACATTTACGACTCATGGCTAGTATCCGACTCCACATAACCGTGAACTACTCAGAGCAGATAGAAAAGGTAATCTCTTTTGCATGAACTTCAATTCAAATCAGCTTCAGAAACTCTCTGTTTAATCTCTCTGAAGAGTGAAGAAGCATTGCTCTGGCACAACAGGTTCTAACATCTGAACTTTTCAACTTTGGACAAGTTGGTTAAGTACAATATGGTAAAAGGTTTTCCTTCTCTGAAATTTGATAAGATCATCTCTGTCCAGCTTGTGAGATAGGTAAGTTCAAAAGGGCTTCTCACATGACAAAAGTGATCATCTTGCCCAAGGCCTTTGCATATGCTTCATGTAGACCTCTGTGGTCCTATCTGTGTGCAAAACATGTTTGGTAAAAAGTATATACTTGTACTAGTTGATGATTTTTCAAGATATACTTTGATTGAGTTCATCAAAGTCAAGTCTGATGTCCCAAAGATACTAATAAACTTGTTGAAAAGGATTCAGGTATTGCTGAATTGCAAGGTTCAGAAATTGATAAGTGATAATGGTACAATATTCAAGAATGCCAGACTTGATGCATATCTCACAAGTGAAGGAATTTCTCAAAACTTCTCAGCAGCAAGAACTCCACAACAAAATGGAGTAGTGGAACGGAGAAACATAACACTAGTTGAAGCTTCAAGAACCATGCTAGCAGCATCTGATCTCCCTAGAACATTATGGGCAGAAGCAGTTTCCACAACCTATTTTACTCAACACAGGGCCATTATAGTGAAGAGACATAAGGAAACTGCTTATGAACTTATCAACCAAAGAAAGCCTAATGTAAAACTATTTCATGTCTTTGGATGCATATGCTTCATTCTAAATGATAGGGATTAACTTGGAAAGTTAGATAAAAAGGCAGATGAAGGGAACTTCATTGGATATTCTTTAACTTCAAAAGCCTATAGAGTGTACAACCTCATAACCAAACTAATTCTTGAGAGCATCAATGTCTCTTTTGATGACAAAGATCCAATGACTTCTGAGTGCTCAAGCTCAAAACTCAGACAAAACCAAGATACTTCTGATTCTACCAAGTCTAGAGAATTAGAAATCACTTTATTGTTTGAAGGCATTATTGGAGATGAAGATACCTCTAACTTCATATTCAGAGGTACCTCTGAACATGCCTCAGAGGGACCCCAACCCACAAGTATATCTTTATCTGGTCCTTCTAGTGCTTCACCGTCTATTTCCATGTCAACAAGTCTAACACCAAATGCAACAAATGAACATCAATCTGAGGGTGAGCATGCTGGCACATCATTCCAACTGGAAGCTCAAATGCATAAATACCTCTTGTAAATCACGATGCACAAACTTTTCCACATGTGCATGCTACTATGACAAGATAGAGAAGAGATCATCCTCAACACCATATCAATAGTAATCCTTTAGATTGTGTAAAGACCAAATCTGCCACTACCAATGAATGTTTCTTTGTAAACTTTATAAGCATGGTAGAACCAAAGAAGATAACTGAAGCTCTTGGACTCTAATTCCACTTCATAAAAATAGGATTGCTATTGAAACTAAATGGGTTTTCAGGAATAAGAAGGATGATGATGGCATTGTAATTGATAGTTCCGGAATCAATCAACAATTCAAGATTTAGAGAGAGATTGTGATATGGAAGTCATCCTCATATTAGAATTAAGACTTGAAGTACATGTAAGATGACACTCTCCCTCTACAATTAAGCTCTCTACATTGTGCACTAACTACAAATGAGCTCTAATACACTTTATATAGCCAAGCCCAAGGCCCACTAAGCTTTAGCCCAAGCCCATAAATAAACACAATGCCTTTACAAAACTTTCACATATTTAGGACATTTTCGGTCCTAACATTTTTCCCCTAAAGTTTTGTAAAGAAAAATCATCAAAAGCTATATATCTTCAAAACTTCAAAAGCTTTAGCTTCTCTCCCCCTTGATTTTCTTGGAAAAACTTTAGCGATGCTTTTTCTTCGAATGAAGTCTAGGCTCCCCCTTGAAAGAAGCTCTTACTCTTCTTATTTTCAACCTTGAAAAACCAGATTCGATGTGCGCCATAACCTCGACTGAATGCACGAACACATCTTTAACATGTAGAAACTCAAGCTCATTCCGATAAGCCCACAAGAAAGATAACAAGCGAGTTATGCGTGACAAACCAAGTGCAATCTCAGTTTATAACAAAGAATCCGTCAATAAACCGCGGGTTGAATAGGAATTCGGCTTAAGAGCTTGGTTCGGATTTGCTCGAAGGAGGAAACAGAATGTAGCACACATGATTTAAGCTTAAGTCCAAGAGTAATGCCCCCCTCTCGAGACTTAGTACGGGGGTTCCACTAACAAATGGGCAATAACAAACTGATATTTTGTGCGATGAGGAGTTTTAATCGGGCAACAGTCGTGCGACAACTTTATCTGATCGGGCAAATGTTGTGCGACAAGGTTGCCTGATCGCACGACCATCCATGGATAAGGATAAAACAACATGTTTCACTGTTTCGTTGGAAAAACCAACGATCCGGGAGTACCGTATGGAAGGGCTCTCGCTCAACGGATCAACAATAAATAAGTGAAACTTTCTGTTGCTAGACTCCGCTCGTGCTCCTCTACGGAGAAACACTCTCTGCTATGAGTCTATTATGACTAACACATTATCATCTCTTAATCCTAGTATTCAGATTTACGTAAGTGACCAATGAACCTATCTTATAAAGTTCCTGCTTGTGCGAGCAGAGAGTCTGATCGCACAGCCCTTGTGCGAGTACGTGTCTGATCGCACAAACCTTGTGCGATGACAAGGTTTAATCGCTTAAACCTTATGCGATTAAAATCTTCCAGTGAGAGCTTTGAGCGACAACTTTGAATATTTGTCTTGTGCGACTAGGATGAACATCATCATGCGATTACTTTGAATCAACATCGTGCGACTAAGATGAACATCGGTGTTTTTCCACGTTTTTCCGGTGAAAACTTCCAACAACCTAAAATGTCTGAATTCTTGCTGGTTTTCACTCTAATTGATTTCAAACAAATCATTACATCTAAACGAACAAATCTGTGAGCATTATGCATCAAAACTCCGGTGAAATTCAATCTTTACGGCCAAAAACGTTTTTCCGGCAAAATACCCACTGTCGACTTTAAAAACATGTAATTCACTCAATTCTTGACCAAATTCAGATATGTGAATTGAATTCTCTCCAAAAACACAAAAGAAATCGATTTGTGAAGCTAGAATCGAATCATGCACAACAAAATCTTCCAGATCTTAAGATTTTCATGAAAAATACCGAAAAACTTCAAAAACATTCAAAATTACCGAGATGTTCACGTTAATCGATTCTGAATATAGGAGATGATGTGGAATCGGACAACTAACATATCTTTAAGAGATCAGGTGATTAGAACAGTTTAATCTTTGATAGATTGAGAAAGAATACAAAATGAGAATTGAGATCCACTTTCTCTCTCTAGACTCTCTCTCTAGAAATTCATCCCTCTCTTTACACTATCTCACGTATGAATGGACTCTTTACAATTCCTATTACAAGGAACCTATTTATACCCCTTTGACTATCGCTTACTAACCTTGACTTTGACTCTCAACACCTTACTTTGACTTTTACAATGACTTTGACTCTTTACAATTATACATAAATCTTGAATATATTTTTGCTCTAACAATCTCCCCCTATGGATTCAAGATTTAAAAATTCATGACAGTAGTCTTCAGCTCTTTGTGATCTTCAGATCTTTAACACTTCAGCACTTTGAACAGTCTCCCCCTTTGCTTTGAAGGAAGATCAATCTTTGAAAAACAACTCTGAATAATCTTCAAATAAGCGTTGTCTTCAGAAATCCAATTTGACCGCTTTAACTGGATCTTCAAAGTCAAATAGTCATCAAAGTCTCGAATCACAAACTTCAAATCTTTGTAACTGTGAATATCTTGAACTGTGTATCTTTATCTCTTGAACAATAACAAACTTTGAACTTTGAACTTTCTTGAATCATATCGAAACATCTTGACTCGTTATCTCGAGCTTCTTAACTTTGACAAACCTTCTCTTTATCTTTAAATTGAAACTTTCATAGTTTCTCCCCCTTTTTGATGATTGTGAGCATCATGATCATCAAAACTTCAATATCAATTTCAGCAGTCTTTGAATATACCAATAACAATCTTTTCAAATTCCAAAAAATATTTGTATCCGAATCTTTTCAAATTCAGATAACAGTAACGTGGTAACCCTGAAACAACTAATGAATCAGTTAAAATGCCTGTAAGTTGCACGGAGCCACTTAGTACAACGAATGCACTTTGGAAAGGAGCTTTTTGATGTTCACTCCTCCAGGGCTTCCATTCAATCATTGAAAAACACAATGGAATTTATATGAACGTTATGACAAGAAAACATATTCCTTGTGTGTACGTGCAAGTGTAGAAATGATTGAAGCAACTTATGCTTGAATATTATAGGCTCAAATTGTGTAAACTGTTGAGACAGCGACAAGTTTTCCATAGACTCAATGTGCATGATCGAAGTGCGAAGGTGGGGCAAACTTCCTTCTTTTTCAATATCCAAACCTTCCGAGTGAAGATTAGATGGATAATATGTTGCGTCCCCAAGGAAATTGAAACATTTCTTTGTTGAGAAAGAAATGAGTAGCTGGTGGGGTTAAAGCAAGAGTTGGCATGGGCTAATTTCCTGTTTCAATGATGGTCACCAAAGAATGTGAACCAATAAGTAATGTGGCTTCCCGGCTCAGAAAAATGGTTGGTGTATAGTTCTCTTATTCTTTTAACTCTGTTCTCACACCCTATTTCTGCTTATAATCCGCTCACTTCTACCCAAACTCTCATTTACATTTTACCTCAGCACAATGAGATTACTCAACCATATGAGTTATCTCCCACACTCTTTGATTTCGACCCCTCAGCCCTCAATCACTCAAGGATAACTTCTTGGGTAGGAGACACTGGTTAACGTGGATCCATAGAAGTTCTTTAAATTCTCACACTGATTCCCATGAAATTTTGTCTTAAAAAGTTTGCGTTGTTCAACAGTTTAGCTTGAAAAAATAAAAATCTTTGGCATTTGAATAAAATTGTCATCAGAATGTATGCTCCTCATTGATATCATGAAATATTTGAGCATTTGAATTTTGAAGATTTCTCACAACAAGAATATTGAAAGAATGAAATGAATTTGAAAGATTTGTTTGAGAATCTGACAATGTATCAATCAGATCAAATATGAATTATAATCATGAAGGATAATCATGTAAGGTTTAGGGTATCAAAGAATTGAATTTTTTTATATGAACAAATATAAACAATCTTTGAACGAAACACTTAAGTTTGCACGCTGAAATGAATATGATACTCAACAAACTTGAAATACAAACGGGAGTATTACCATCGAAATATGTTTCGTTTTGAGACATGGAAATAACAAAGTCAATAAGAAGCTGAACCGGTGTGTACGAATACTTGAAAGTATAGAAAAGATAATACGCAAGTATTAATCCTTGGAAACACACGGTCAGAATTAATGATGTTGCGATAATCCGAGATCTATATATGTATATATATATATATATGAAAAACATTTAAAATCACACTTCTAAAATTATAAAATCTGTTTGAATTAGTGAAGTGGTTTGAACATTTAAGAAAACATTTGTCATGCTTGAAAGTCGTTCTTCTTTCAAACAATCTCAGATTAAGTTCAGAAGACACTTATAGTTAAATGTTTAAGCTCCCCCTCAAATCATGATAGACTGATTAAATATCAGATAAGCCCCCCCCTCAAAATCTGCAAAAGATCTTAACGAAACAAGATTAGTATATGTGACAATTAAAGTCTAAAACAATGAAGTACGAGTTCTAAACTGATGTGTTTAGAAGTCAAACACGTTGAAGAACGAGTTCTGATCTGAAGTCAAAATTGCGTTGAAGTACGAATTCTAAACTGAAGTCAGATTTGCTCGAAGGAGGAAACGGAATGTAGCACACACGCTTTATGCTAAAGTCCAAGAACAATGTCCCCCTCTCGAGACTTAGCACGGGGGTTCCACTACCCGGTTAGCGGATGGGGTCAAGGGTCAACGCCCTTACGGGGTTGAGGGGCAACGCCCCTAGAGAATTGTTTTTCACTATCAAATGGGCTATAACCAACTCAGATTCTGTGCGGTTAGAAGTTGTAATCGGGCAACTTTTGTGCGACAACTTTATCTGATCGCACGAACCTTGTGCGAGTTGAGAATCTGATCGGCCAAATGTTGTGCGACAAGGTGGTCTAATCGCACACACCTTGTGCGACTACCTGTCTGATCGCACAAACCTTGTGCGATAACAAGTTTTCATCGGGCAAACCGTGTGCGACTAGACTTGCCGGTGAGAAGCTTTGTGCGACTACTTCGTTTGATCGCATGATACTTATGCGACAACATTGAATGTCAGTTGCGTGCGACTAGAATGAACATTCAACGTGCGACCAACATCATGCGACTAAGATGAACTTATGTGTTGTGCGAGCTTTATGAACACTGATTGCATAAGCCTTGTGCGATCACGATGAACACCAACACATGAAGTTTCCGTTGAACACTTGCAGCAACTAAAAAACCACTGATTTCTTGCTGTTTTCACACCAATTAATTGCAAACAGATTGATACATCAAAAAGATCAAATCTGTGAACATATTTCAGCAAAAACTCCGGCGAAAATTCCGAATTCCGGCCAAATTGTTTTTCCGGCGATGTAGGCACTGTTGACTTTTAAAAATCCTATCTCGCTCAAATCTTAATCAAATTTGGATCTGATTGTTGCATTCTCTTCATAATCAATAGAGAAAACAATCTGTGATCCTTAAAACGATTCATGCACACCGAAATCTTCGGATCTTAAGATTTTTCTTCAAAAATACCGAAAACTCTAAAAAACATTCAAAATCACCAATTTGTTCACGTTAATCGATTCTGAAGATAAGAGATGATGTAGAATCAAACAACGAACATATATTTAAGAGATCAGATGATTAGAATATACTTACATGAAGATCGAACTCCAAAATCTTCAAATTCTTCAAAATTCGGAACTTTTTACTTGAATTGTCGAGATTCGAATAATCGTATCGAAGAAACATTCAACGATTCGGATCTGATACCAATTGATATTCCCGTAATCAATCAATAATTCAAGATTTAGAGAGATTGAGATATGGAAGTCATCCTCATATTAGATTTAAGACTTGAAGTACATGGAGGATGACACACTCTCTCTCTACAATTAAGCTCTCTACATTGTGCACTAACTACAAATGAGCTCTAATACACTTTATATAGCCAAGCCCAAGGCCCACTAAGCTTTAGCCCAAGCCCATTACAAACACAAGGTCTTTACAAAGCTTTCACATATTTAGGACATTTTCGGTCCTAACAGTAATCAGAAACAAGGCCATGCTAGTTGCTAAGGGATATTATCAGGAAAAAGGGATAGACTATGAGGAAACCTTTTCCCCTGTTGCAAGTCTTGAGGCTATCATAATATTTCTGGCCTTTGCCGCTCATAAAGGTTTCAAGGTTTATTAGATGGATGTCAAATCTGTTTTTCTGAATGGAAAACTACAAGAAGAAGTGTATGTCCAGCAGCCTCTTAGGTTTGAGAGCTCTAAATTTCTAGACAATATCTATCATTTGGACAAGGCTTTGTATGGTCTTAAATAGGCTCCCAGAGCTTGGTATGAAACTCTCTCAAACTTTCTGCTTGAAAATGAGTTTCAAAAAGGCATTGTAGATACAACCCTGTTCATCAAGAGGTAATAAAATTAGCTACTTTTAGTACAGATTTGTGTTGATGACATTATTTTTGGGTCTACTAACCAAAAACACCGTGACAAGTTTTCAGAGTTGATGAAAAGTGAATTTGAAATGAGCATGATGGGAGAACCAACATTCTTTCTAGGGCTCCAAGTAAAACAGACACAAGAAGGAACTTTCATAAATCAATCGAAATATGTGTTTGACATTTTGAAGAAATACAAACTTTAAAACTCAACCCCAATGAAAATTCCTATTGCCACTGGTAGTAAACTTGACTTTGCTCCCAATGGAAAATTAGTGGATGTTAAGACATACAGAGGCATGATAGGGTCACTTCTGTACTTAACATCTAGTAGATCCGATTTAGTGTTTGTAACCTGTCTTTGTGCTAGATATCAAGATAACTCAAATGAAATCTCACTTATTTGCTGTGAAAAGAGTATTCATATACCTCAAAGGAACTCAATTTCTAGGCCTTTGGTATCCTAAGAGCTTTGATTCTGAACTAGTTGCAGACACAAATTTATATCATGCAGGATGCAAACTTGATAGAAAAAGCACCCCCAAAAGTTGTCAACTACTTGGAGACAAGTTGGTGAGTTGGACATCCAAGAAGCAGAACTATGGTCTTCTAGATGCTACTAGTTGCTGTTCAAAAGTCTTCTAGATGAAAACTCAACTCAAAGACTATGGTCTTGAGTATGACAAAATTCCAATCCTATGCGATTCAAAGCGTGACATTGACATCTCTACAAACCTAGTGCAGTATTCCAAAACAAAGCACATTGATGTCTGGTGCCACTTTATCAAAGCTAATGTTGAGAAAGCTATAATTGAAATGTACTTTGTCTCAACAGATTACCAACTTGCTGATCTTTTCACTAAAGCCATTGATGAAAGGAGATTCAACTTTCTAATTAGTAAATTGGGCATGCTCAATATGTCTACTTCATCTCTGTTGATCCAAACCCTTCAATGATTTGATGATGATCCTTAGAATCACTTAGTGAAAATCATAAGTAAACTGTATGTATTAATGTTTTTCCATCTATAAAAAAATATACTAAGTTTGTTTAGTATCGCTGATGGAAAACGTGTGCTCTTTAATTTATGCTTCAGCGATACATATACATCAGTGAGCCCTGCGCCTGTTCAGTCTCACTGATGATCGCTGATAGTTCCATCTGTAATAGTTTACTTGTGATCCCTGAAGACAAGATTCGCAACATCAGAGTTCAAAGATAAAATCGAAGACCAAGCTAACGAACGAGTGACTAAGTCTACTAGTGGCCTGATGCGGATATCAGCGAAGACAAGACTTGTCCATTTCACGCGAAGTTTCAAGTAGAAGACTTCAGCGAGAGCTGAACTTTATCATTCGCTGATAAAGATCAACTCAGCGATCGCTGATCATGAAGCCTATTCTACAAGTTACTTTTGTCTTATCTCCTTGCACGCTTTTGTACAATTTTTCAGAAGGACATCCCTTTGTCCAGGATCGTACAAACCACTCTGCCAACTACACTGTTCATCATGCGGCCAAAAGGATGTTTGCTAAAGTCAAATCCATGCAACCATCCAGACGCTGCCACGTGTAAAGTTGTACTGACTTGCATTTAATGCATGCAGTATAAATAGGAAACCCTACTTCATTTTTGAAGTGCTCCTTCCCTGAACTCTTAGTGCCTTAAGAAAATTACTCTTAGTTTGTTTAGATTAGGTTTTATACTTGATCTTATTCCGCAACAAACTGTAAATTGTTTGATTATATCAATAAACATTTTTAAAGATAAAAATCTTGTGTTTGTATTCAACCCCCCTTCTACAAACTTGTATAACCCTTCGGGACCAACAAGTGGTTTTAGAGCAGATTGTTTAATCCTATAAACAAGATCTTGCTTATACTATCTCTTCCTTACCATCTCTCAATATGGTAAACCCTTCAAACACAAATTACATAGATAATGGATTTCTTGCCAAACCGCCTCGTTTTAGCAAAGATAACTTCAATCTTTGGAAGAACCGAATGATGCTCTTTCTAGAAGGTGTAGATCCTACTATACCTTATTATGTGGAGAATGGACCCTTTGTTCCGCATATGGTCCAAGGTCCTGTTCCAGCCACTGCCACCACTCCTACAGTTCCTGAGAGAACTATCTTCAAAGAAGTCTCTCAGTGGACTGAAGAAGACAAAAAGACTGTGGCCATCGACACTAAGGCCAGATCCATCATCTCTATGGCTCTTCCTGACGAATTCTACCATTCCGTCATGAATCTCAAGAGCTCAAAAGCCATGTGGGACACTATATGTGTACAATATGAAGGTACAGCTGATGTACAAGAATCCAGGAGAATCAACCTGGTAAGACAATATGAAAGTTTCATCTGTGGTAAGAATGAAACCCTCTCTGAAGTTCACCAGCGCTTTAACTGTTTAATCATTGATTTAAAAACTGTTGGTAAGACTTATGTTAACTCCGAGATCCTGAAAAAGTTCTTGGAATGTCTTCCTGAAAGTTGGGACAACTATACCATGTGTCTTAAACTCTCAAAGGATCTTAAATTTATGACCCTTAGTACCTTATTTGGGACTATGCTCAATCATGAGCAGTCGTGTCTTCATAATAAAAATCTTGTCAAAGATTCCAAAAGCACACCTGTTGCTTTACTTTCTTCAGAGTTAACGCCCCCTCAGTTATCAACTGTCATGATCACTGAGATGGAATTAAACTCTGATGATTCATCAGAAGCTGATCCTTCAGAGCTTGATGAATCTCTGGCACTCCTGACAATTTCCTTCAGGAGATTAGCCAGAAAGAGTAACTTCAGATGAAATAAACCTCTTTCCCTCACTAACAAGCCCAAATCTACTCCTGTTGATAAGGCTACTGCTACCTGCTTTAACTGTGAAAAAGTAGGACACTTTGCAAGTGAATGCAGGTCAAAGAAAGCATTCAAAGCTTCTTCATCCCACAAGAAATCCTTTACTCCTAGGAGTAAAGATGACAAATACCAAGAGCTTAAAGAAAAATATGAGAAGCTGAAAAGCTACAAAAAGAAAGGTAATGGTCTGTTCGCTAAAGAGCACGACTGGGCTGAGTCTGATGAAGAATCAGATTCAGATGAAGAAGATGAGGCCAATCTCTGTCTCATGGCCGAAATCAAAGAAGAAGGAGAAGAACATGCTGAAATTCCCTCTACTTCTGCTTCTACCTCTCAGGTATCACTCTCTCCTACTCCTTTTCCCGCTCTCACTGAAGCTGATAGACTTCGTGCTATCGATCTTCTGATTGTTGATTTATATGATGCCATGAATGGCAAGACCAAAGCTGAACAACAAAATCAAGATTTAACTGAACAACATAAAAACTGTCATTTGAAAATACAATAGCTTTCGAAACTAGAAGAAAATTTGAAAGACCAGGTCTATGTGAATCAAGTTGTCAGCATCGAGCGTGAAAAAACTATCACTGAGCTGAAAGCAGAAAAGAAACTATTTGTAACAACCCGATATTTCCAAATATACACATTTAACATACATTGTCTAACATCGTTACGTAACAAAGATACATCATATATCAAATAAGGTCCTTTAGTCTTTACAACCAAAATATGGTATTTCAATACAAACTTTTCGCTAATTACATACACGATATTTAGTAATGAAACTATAACTACAAAACACATCTTAGTCTTCAAATCATAAGTCTTCACAAAAGCTATCCACTGATTATTTCTCTTACTTTCTCTTATCCGATCCACGCCCTGGAACACATATTTAAAACAAAATGAGGGTTAGACCTAATGGTCTAAGTGAGAAAATCCCTGTTTCTTTGAAAACCTTTTGCACACCACCATTCACATAATACAAACACAATTACCAGTTATGACTCAATCATCATATATTTTCCCATCTCATTCTCTTGGCCATATTAGTTGGTTGCAAGCCAACTAATAAATTAACTTCGTTGTACGACAATTACAGCAAACAACGTTGTACGAATATTACAGCCAACACACCGATCCTAAGCCCGGCCAACGTATTCTCGTATAGTAGAATACTCATGTAAATACAATATCTCAATATATTATATTACATACATAAACACATAAGTATACATATATCACATTCCCAATCCACGCATATATGCATTCCAGTTTCAAAACGTTTTAAAGTAAAACTCACCTGTTTGCTTATCAAAATGCTTCCAATCCTTTCTCAAAAACAGTTCAGCTTTCACCCCAAATCCACAGAATCTGAAACAATTAGGTACAAGTATTATTTATCATATAGAACACATAAGACTTATTAGGACTAAGAACTTTAGATACATCTATCTAATTCTTATCCTCAAATGTTACCCCCAAACCCGAACTTAAGTCGAGTCCACAGTACATTTAGTCCTCATTCACTTCCTGTCCAATAACTAACAATACATAGGTTACTGGATAGTCAAAAGCATCTAAACTCTCAAAATTGACCAAACAGCTAAAGTTTCCGGACAACCCAAACTTCCCGGATAACACAGACTATCCGGACAACACAACTATCCGGTAAACATCAACTTTCCGGATAACATAACCAATCCGGATACCATCCGATATCTCATTTTAACCGGAAACTTAAGGAAAAGAGGAACTTACCGGGTAACTTGACTTGTCCGGACACCACTAGAACAAGTTCCGGATACTATCAACCAAAACTACCGGACACTCTCATCGTATCCGGAAACCTCTGACAGTTCATCCCAATTTCACCCATAATTCGACTGAATTATTACCAGTTATGTAAATGATGTTTCTACTCCGATAGAAACCTTCTAATACCAATTACAAACATAAAATACAAAGAGACATACCTCAGATTCACTTCCAAGCACACCAATTTGAAGCCTTAACCTCCTTTCTCTTCTTTTGCTATTTTTCTCTCCAAACACACACACACACACACACACACCTTAATCTGGATATTTGCTGTTTGTGAAATATCTGATTTAACTAAGGGATAATATCTAACCAATATTTACCCTTTAAACCCTAAGCTATCCATTAATGACCCAAAACACCCTTAACTCCTAATTTAACCCAAACTTACCCTAAACATCAATTATAAAGTTAAATAAATTTAACGGAACTAACATTTAACTAACGAACTTACCCGGGGTATTACATCATCTCCCCCTTAAAAGAATTCCGTCCCAGAATTCGGTTAGGCAAAAAGATACGGGTACTTAGTTCTCATTTCGGATTCTGATTCCCAAGTAGCATCTTGACCCCTATGGTGTCGCCACTGAACCTTCACTTGTCTGATTTCCTTATTCCGCAAAACCTTGACTTTACGGTCAACAATGGCTTCAGGTTCTTCCACATAATTCAGCTTTTCATCAACTTGTATGTCGGGTAGAGAAACTGCCTGATCCGGTGTAACCAAACACTTCCGGAAATTTGAAACATGAAAGGCATTATGGATTCTACTTAACTCTGGCGGAAGATCTAATCTGTAGGCTACTTCACCGATCCTTTCTATGATTGCAAATGGTCCAATGTACCTCGGGCTCAGTTTACCTTGTTTCTCAAATCGGATGACTCCTTTCCAAGGCGAGACTTTTAACATCACAAAATCTCCAACTTGAAATTCTAACGACTTTCGGCGTCGACCGGCGTAGCTTTTCTGTCTGTCTTGAGCCACTTTCAATCTTTTCCGAATCTGAGTAATTTTATCCGCGGTTAACTGAACTATATCTGGCCCCGCTAGCTGTTTCTCTCCCACTTCGTTCCAACACAAAGGAGTTCGACATTTTCTACCATACAAAACTTCAAACGGTGCCGCTTGAATGCTGGAATGATAACTGTTATTGTAGGCAAATTCGATCAAGGGTAAATGCTTATCCCACGATCCCCCAAAGTTAACAATGCAAGTCCGGGGCATATCTTCTAATGTCTGAATCGTTCGTTCACTCTGACCATCAGTTTGAGGATGATATGCTGTGCTTAGCTTTATCTGCGTCCCCATTTCCTTTTGAAAACTTCTCTAGAATCTTGAAGTAAAACGACTATCACGATCAGAAATGATCGAGATTGGAACTCCATGTCGAGTTACTATTTCGTCAATGTACAATTTAGCTAATCGTTCCAATGAATCCGTTTCCTTTATCGGCAAAAAGTGTGCAGACTTCGTCAACCTGTCGACTATCACCCAAATAGAATCAAATCCCTTCGGAGTCCTTGGTAGGTTTGTGATGAAATCTGTAGTAATCTGATCCCATTTCCACATCGGTATTTCTAATCGTTGTAACTGACCAAACGACTTTTGATGTTCAATCTTTACCTTCTTACAAGTAGTACAACCTTCCACATGTTGAGCAATGCTTCTTTTTATTCCCGGCCACCAATAGAATTGTTTTAGGTCTTTGTACATCTTATTCGTACCTGGATGAATAGAGAATCGAGATTGATGAGCTTCTTGTAGTACACGATCACGTAAACCACCCAAACGAGGCACCCAAATTCTGTTCCCCAGACACAATAACCCACGATCATCTTTCACTAGCAATGCTGATAACCCCACTAACCGTTCTGATTTCAAATATTCTTCCTGATAGGCTTCTACTTGACACTTCTTTCAGTTCGTCGAAAATGTTAGGTAGAAGCTCAGTTCGTAGTGCAATAGCTTTTATTGTTCCACTTCTTTCTTGACGACTCAGCGCATCAGCTACCACGTTCGCCTTTCCCGGATGATAAAGGATTTCACAGTCATAATCATACACCAATTCTAGCCATCTTCTTTGCCTCATATTTAATTCCTTCTGATCAAAAAGATGTCGGAGACTCTTATGATCGGTATAAATTTGACATTTAGAGCCGTAAAGATAATGTCTCCAAATCTTCAGCGCGAATACAACTGCTGCCAGTTCCATGTCGTGTGTAGGATACTGTCTTTCATGATCTTTTAACTGACGAGAAGCATAAGCAACAACCTTTCCACACTGCATAAGTACACATCCCAATCCCAGTTTGGAAGCATCACTATAAACAACAAAGTCTTCGGAACCTTCCGGTAGTGACAAAATCGGTGCACTACAAAGTTTCTCTTTCAATACCCTGAATGTTCCATCCTGTTCTGCTTTCCATTCAAACTTCAGATTCTTTCGAGTCAGCTTAGTCAAAGGCGTCGCGATACGAGAGAAGTCTTTTATAAACTTTTGATAGTAGCCGGCTAAACCCAGAAAACTACGTACTTCGGTTGGCCTTCTCGGCGGTTCCCACTTTTCAATCGCTTCCACTTTCATCGGATCCACTTGAATGCCTTTCTCGGAAACTACATGCCCCAGAAACTAAACTTCTCGTAGCCAGAATTCACATTTCGAAAATTTAGCATACAACTTTTCTTTCTTCAATAACTCTAGAATCAAACGAAGATGTTGCGCGTGCTCTTCCTTGGATCGGGAATAGATAAGTATATCATCGATAAATACAATAACAAATTTATCGAGATACAGCTTACATACCCGATTCATTAAATCCATAAAGGCAGCTGGAGCGTTTGTCAGTCCAAACGGCATCACTAAGAATTCATAATGACCATACCTTGTGCGAAAAGCAGTTTTCAGAACGTCTCCTTCTTTAACCTTCAGCTGATGATAACCAGATCTTAGATCAATCTTGGAGAAATAACAAGCTCCAACTAATTGATCGAAGAGGTCATCAATTCTGGGAAGCGGATACTTGTTCTTGATCGTGCGCTTATTCAGTTCCCAATAATCAATACACATTCTCATCGAACCATCCTTCTTTTTCACAAATAGAACTGGTGCACCCCACGGCGAAGAACTGGGTCTGATGAAGCCCTTATTGGAAAGATCTTGTAGTTGCGTCATCATTTCTTTCATCTCTGGTAGCGCTAAACGATACGGTGCACGAGCAATAGGAGCGGCTCCAGGAATCAGATCTATACCAAACTCTACTTGTCTAATGGGAGGAAGACTATTCAAGTCTTCGGGAAAAACTTCTGGAAATTCACTAACAACAGGAATATTCTCCAACGTATTCTTCTCTAGCTTAGTATCTATCACATAAGCTAAGTAACTCGGGCAACCCTTGCTGACACACTTACGAGCTTTTATCATAGACATAAGGCAAGACTGATGATTTCTACGATCACCATAAATCACAACCGGTCCCCTCTCAGGTAATACAACATTTATTAACTTCTTATCACAAACTATGTTAGCCTGATTTTCGGCTAACCAATCCATCCCCACTACAACATCAAACTCGATCAAGGCTATAGGAAATAACTGAATCGGTACTCCGCACCCTTCTATATTTATCACACAACTATCAAAAACTTCATTAACCGACACTTGTTTATCATTTGCAGTATCTACCATTAAAGCATGATCTAACACTTTAGGCTTTAAATGCATATAAGCAGCAAATGAAGGAGATACGGACGATCGGTTTGCACCGGAGTCAAATAACACTTTAGCACGTGTAGAGTTTATTAAAAATGTACCTGTAACCACATCCGGAGTTTCCTCCGCTTCTTGTGATGTCATCTGAAATGCACGACCCCTTGTTCTTGGTGGCTCTATTCTTGGTACTACCAGTCTGACATCCATTGGTTTCCCTGATGTACTCCCTTGCTGTATTCTTCCCCTCGGACAATCAGACTGAATGTGATCCGAAGAATTACATGAGAAACAAAACCGCGTCACTCGACAGTCTTTAACAACATGCCCGGTCTTCCCACACCTAAAACAAACCCGAGAATCAACTTGACAATTTCCTTGGTGGATACGATTGCATTTCGGACAAGGTCTTTCCGCTGGTCGGAAAGGTGGACGGTTATCAAATCGCTGAAACCTGAGCTTCTTCGGATCATACTGCGGTCCTTCCCACTTTCTTTTCCCCACACCTTTATCACTAATACTTCTCCCTTTATCTTGCTCCACAGTTTCCGTGGCGTCTACTGCGGCGGTGAAAGTTTCTGGTCCTTTAGCAATCACAAAACTTCTAACTTCTGTATTCAATCCGAAGATAAACCTTTCAATCTTCATTGCCTCCGTGGCAACGTAGTATTCCGCGAAACGAGACTTTTACAGAAAACGAGCGGTGTAGTCCCGAACTGATAGATTCCCTTGCTGCAAGTTCATAAACTCCCCTCCAATTGTTTAACCGCTGCATGAGGACAGAATTATTTCCTAAAAGCTATAACGAATTCTTCCCAAGAGAAGGTTGAATATATGTCAGACCCTCCAGATGAAATATGAGCTTCCCACCAGTATAAAGCATCGCCCTTCCACATTGCGGTTCCATAAAGTACTCTATCCTCTTCAGCACACTTACTAGTCTTGAAGATAGCTTCTATTTCCTTCAGCCACCTCATAGCTTTCACTGGGTCCCGATCTCCTGAGTACGTAGGAGGCTTGCAACTGAGAAACATTTTATAATCACACTTTTTCACCACTGGCACGACAGTAGGTGTAATGGGCATCTCCTCTTCATGAGTAGGATCTGGTCTTTCTGTTTCAGTATTATGAGTTTGGTTGAATATAGCTTGGATATTGGCTTGTAATCTTCCCATTTCAGCTGCTAAGTCGTCTCTTGTAACAAATTCCGTGCCACGCCCCTAAACTCTGCCTCCAATTCTGCCTCTACCTCTTGCCCCAACTGTTGGATTTGTCCTATTAGGATTTCCTCCTCCCCGATTCGTTTGTCTAGTACCGCTTGCCATTCTGTAGAATCAAACAAGGTTAACATACACATAAGCACATACCCCATATAACAAGGTATTCTAGTTCAACATGTACCTGTAAGATCACAATTACACTGGCCAGGTGTAAATCTGAAATTACCTTACATGATGTTCCTTCTACCTTTTTATATTTAACACCCCAAGGTTCTACAATAATAGGGACATCCTACTTCACACGCAGTTTAAGTCTAGGTACAGATACTAATACCTAAATCCCTTAAACTAGGGCTCTGATAACATCTGTAACAACCCGATATTTCTAAATATACACATTTAACATACATTGTCTAACATCGTTACATAACAAAGATACATCATATATCAAATAAGGTCCTTTAGTCTTTACAACCAAAATATGGTATTTCATTACAAACTTTTCGCTAATTACATACACGATATTTAGTAATGAAACTATAACTACAAAACACATCTTAGTCTTCAAATCATAAGTCTTCACAAAAGCTATCCACTGATTATTTCTCTTACTTGCTCTTATCCGATCCACGCCCTGGAACACATATTTAAAACAAAATGAGGGTTAGACCTAATGGTTTAAGTGAGAAAATCCCTGTTTCTTTGAAAACCCTTTGCACACCACCATTCACATAATACAAACACAATTACCAGTTATGACTCAATCATCATATATTTTCCCATCTCATTCTCTTGGCCATATTAGTTGGTTGCAAGCCAACTAATAAATTAACTTCGCTGTACGACAATTACAGCCAACAACGCTGTACGAATATTACAGCCAACACACCGGTCCTAAGCCCGACCAACACATAAGTATACATATATCACATTCCCAATCCACGCATATATGTATTCCAGTTTCAAAACGTTTTAAAGTAAAACTCACCTGTTTGCTTATCAAAATGCTTCCAATCCTTTCTCAAAAACAGTTCAGCTTTCACCCCAAACCCACATAATCTGAAACACATAGGTACAAGTATTCTTTATCATATAGAACACATAAGACTTATTAGGACTAAGAACTTTAGATACATCTATCTAATTCTTATCCTCAAATGTTACCCCCAAACCCGAACTTAAGTCGAGTCCACGGTACATTTAGTCCACATTCACTTCCTGTCCAATAACTAACAATACATAGGTTACTGGATAGTCAAAAGCATCTAAACTCTCAAAATTGACCAAACAGCTAAAGTTTTCGGACAACCCAAACTTCCCGGATAACACAGACTATCCGGACAACACAACTATCTGGTAAACATCAACTTTCCGGATAACATAACCAATCCGGATAACACCCGGACACCAAAGTAATCCAGATACCATCCGGTATCTCATTTTAACCGGAAACTTAAGGAAAAGAGGAACTTACCGGGTAACTTGACTTGTCCGGACACCACTAGAACAAGTTCCGGATACTATCAACCAAAACTACCAGACACTCTCATCGTATCCGAAAACCTCTGACAGTTCATCCCAATTTCACCCAGAATTCGACTGAATTATTACCAGTTATGTAAATGATGTTTCTACTCCGATAGAAACCTTCTAATACCAATTACAAACATAAAATACAAAGAGACATACCTCAGATTCACTTCCAAGCACACCAATTTGAAGCCTTAACCTCCTTTCTCTTTTTTTGCTTCTTTTCTCTCCAAACACACACACACACCTTAATCTGGATATTTGTTGTTTGTGAAATATCTGATTTAACTAAGAGATAATATCTAACCAATATTTACCCTTTAAACCCTAAGCTATCCATTAATGACCCAAAACACCCTTTACTCCTAATTTAACCCAAACTTACCCTAAACATCAATTATAAAGTTAAATAAATTTAACGGAACTAACATTTAACTAACGAACTTACCCGGGGTATTACACTGTTGAAAGATGGTATAAATCCTCGGCAAAGCTCACTGAGATAATCAATGTTTAAATCCCTGTCAAAGACAAAAGTGGTATTGGTTACAAAGCTAACGCTGAAGAACCAACCATTGATCGTTCCATGCTTAAATTTGGAATGTTCGTGTCTTCTATCCCTGACACCTCATTATCTCAATGCTCTTCTTCTTCTAAAAATCCCATCCCTGACGATAAATCTAACTTAAGCCCTAAACTTAAAGGTAAAGAAAAAGTGTTTTTTCAAAAACCTCAGAAGGGTACCAATGTATCAAAGCTGAAAGCTTCAAAACCTTCAGCTAACCATCCCTCTACTTTAAAAAATAAGATCCCTGAACATGTTCAACGATCTACTCCTAAAATCAGAGTGGATGTCAATGAAAGAAATCTGAAGAACCAAAAGTTTCTCCGATATCTGATACCAAAGGTATTCTTGGTACAGGCCCTGCCCATTTAAAATTGTCAAATAAATATGCCTATGGTCCTAAAGCTACTTTTAGCTATATGAAATGTTATCACTGTGGACTTACCGATCACATTGCTAGTAAGTGTCCCACAGCCACCAAATCTGAGAAATTAGCTAAGGTGAAGATCAATGCCCCCAAGACAAAGACGAAAATCCCTGGTGGAAATCAATCCAAGGTGAAAAATACGACTGAGGTTAAGAAATTAACCAAAGTGAAGACTGCCACTGATGCCGAGTCATCAAATGCTGCGAAGACCGCTGATCCTTCCACGTCCTCTACCACTGACAAGTGTGGACCCATTGTAAAGTGGGTGCCTATTCCAAACTAATCTTCCTTTGTTTGCAGGTCTCGAAGGGTATCTGGTATCTCGATAGTGGATGCTCTTGACACATGACTGGTAAGGGAAACCTGCTCACTGATTATAAGGAAGAGAAAGGTCCCTTAGTGATCTTTGGTGGAAATGGTAAACGATATACCCGAGGGTTTGGTGTACTTTCCAATGGTACAACTACCTTCAGAAGAGTCGCATATATTGAAGGACTGAAGTACAATCTTCTTAGCATCAGTCAACTATGTGATAAGGACTTCAAGGTTTGCTTCACTAAGGAAGCATGTTTCATCACTGACAAGAAAGAGAAAGTTGATCTCAGTTGATATCGTTTAGAAAATGTTTATGTAATAAACATGGACTCAACAACCAAAAGCCTCTTCTGATGTCAACTGCTATGGCATAAAAGGCTCTCTCATATTAACTTCAAGACGCTGAATACTCTTTCTTCAAAAGAGTTGGTCACTGGCTTGCCTCAACATTCATACGTTAAGGAATCTCTTTGTTCAGCGTGTGCGAAAGGAAAACAAAAGAAAGCAAGTTTCAAGAGCAAGCAAGTTTCTTCAGTGACATCTCCTCTTCAGCTCCTTCATATGGGTTTATTTGGCCCTGTCAACATTCAATCCATCGCTGGAAAGAAATATACACTGGTCATTGTGATCCCAGATCTAATCAAGTAACAATGATAAACTTCATGATCTTCATAGAATTAGAGAAAGAATACAATATTGGAATGAGATCCCCTTTCTCTCTCTAAACTCTCTCTCTAGGAAGTCATCCCTCTATATTGCTCACTTCTCTATGTACATATGAATGACTTTCACAATTACATCTATTACAAACTTCCTATTTATACACTTTGACTAACTCACTTAATACCTTGACTTTGACCCTTTAACACCCTTACTTTGACTTTTGACTATTGCATTTGACTCTTACAAATAATACAATTACATATTAAATTTTGAATACATTTTATGCACTAACAATCTCCCCCTATGGATTCAAGATTTAAAAAATTGATGACAATAGTCTTCAGCTCTTTGTATCTTCAGATCTTCAACACTGTAGCTCTTTGAACAATCTTCCTCTTTGCTTTGAAGGAAGATCAGTCTTTGAAAAATAACTCTGAAGAATCTTCGAATAAGCGTTGTCTTCAGAAATCCAATCTGACTGCTTTAGTCTTTAACTGGATCTTCAAAACTAAATAATCATCAAAGTCTCGAATCACAAACTTCACATCTTTGCGGTGTTGGTCAAAGTCTTCAAACAAAAACTTCATCTTCTTGAATCTTCACATCACTGATCATTGAATCGTTGTAGCACAGATCTTTGCATCTTTGAGTTTTGAAAAATATCTTCGGTCTTTGAACATGAAATGGCTTTTGAGCTTTAACGGGGTTTTGAGCTTTTCGAATATCTTTAACTGCGTATCTTCATCTCTTGAACAATGAACAATCTTTGAACTTTGAACCTTTGTCGAATCATCTCGAAACATCTTGAAACATCTTGAACTTTTTAACTTTGAACTTATTGACTTTAACAAAATTCTCCTTATTTTGAAATTGAAACTTTCCTAATTTCTTCCCCTTTTTTGATGATTGTGAGCATCATGATCATCAAAACCCTTTTCAATTTCAACAGTCTTTGAATATACCATTAACAATCTCCACCTTTTGATCTGAATATCCGTCAATTCCAAAAATATTTATCCGAATCTTTTCAAATTCAGACAAAATAAAGTGGTAACCCTGAAACAACGAATGAGTCAGTTATAATGCCTGTAAGTTGCACGGAGCCACTTAGTACAACGAATGCACTTTGGAAAGGAGCTTTTTGATGTTCACTCCTCCAGGGCTTCCATTCAATCAACGAAAAACACAAAGGAAATTCTATGAACGTTATGACAAGAAAACATATTCCTTGTGTGTACGTGCTTGTGTAGAAATGATTGAAGCAACTTATGCTTGAAAATTAGGCTCAAATTGTGTAAACTGTTGAGACAACAAGAAGTTTTCCACGAACTCAATGTGCATGAATGAAGAGCGAAGGTGGGGCAAACTTCCTTCTTTTTCAATATCTAGACCTTCCGAGTGAATATCAGATAGATGATATGCTGCGTCCCTGTTGATCAAAACCCTCAGTGATTTGATAATGACCATTGTTGGTTCCCGTTTTGCTTTAAACAAGATTATCAGATCTATTAGTTCAAGTTAATGTTTGATGCGGAAGCATATTTGAAGAACTAATAGATAAGTTTGATAGATTTAGAACAAAGTATAAATAAACAGTGAACAGAATAGTATATCTCAAAGTTTACTGAATATATATATCAAGAACAGGTTTAAGAACCGTGAGTATGAAAAGCTTTAAAACAGATATGACTTTCTAAAGTGAATAAGCTTTTGTGTTCTTTTTGATGTTCGATATTTTTCAATGATAAGGAAGAACTCAACATGAGTCTTCCTTATATACTACTCTAAAGGGGACCATAAAGCATATGCTACTATTCAAAAGGTACGAATGAATAGTTGAACGGATGTCGTGAACAGTTGCAAGAATGGCGTGAATAGTCAGACGTGATGTATTGTATTTAATGCAGCAGACGTCTATTATGTACTAAGCCCTATTGAATCCAATAAGAGTTTGACACGTCGACGTTGGACAGGGTATGTTGCCATGCAAGTTGAAGAACGGGTTCTGGAATAGTAGCAAGATATTAATAATATCTTTGAAGTCTTTGTTGAAGACCACAGAGGCTCTGTGAAGTGTCACAGAGGTTCTGTGGTTTGGTCCTTCATAGAGCAGTCTTCTTTTGTTTCCGAGTCTTGAGTCTTCTTTAAGTCCAACAGCGGTTCTGTAGGACGCTCTTGTTGCTTCTGTAGCTTCTTGACCCTGATCTCTCGGTGAGTTCGGCAGAGCCTCTGTAAGAGGCTTTTCTTCACTTAGCCTATTTTTCACTACTTCTAAATATTTTGTCAGGATCGAATCTTAACAAGACTAATAATACTTAGAACTCAGAATTAAAGAATCTGCGGAATAGAACTTTAATTCACACAATCAAAGAACAATATATCAGAAAACACACAGCTGTTTGTATTCACTAATTCAACTCACAAGCTTACAACCAAACCTCAATCTTGATGAACAGGCTCAATCAAGACGACTTCTACTTCTCTAGAAATAGGGTTCTAGACCTTGAGGTTAATTCTCTCTAAAACAAAACGTATTCTAAAACTCTAGTATATCGAATAGCTATCTATCACAATCTATTTATACAAAATAATTACAAGATAACTATCAAAACAAAATTGATCTTCAGAATATTCTTTCATGATTATCTTCAATCATTCCATCTTTATCTCCAACATTCTCGCATTCCAAACTTATCACATCAGCAGTATTAACTTCATTCAGCATGAGCAGTACTAATATTCTCCAGCAGCATTAATTCATTCCAGCAGCATTAACTTGACTTAGCAGTACTAACCTTGCTTCAGCAGTATTAATCTTAACAAGCAGTACTAACTTCACTCTAGCAGTATTAATTATGCCCTGGCAGTATTAAAGTTGTTCTGGCAGTACTATTCATACTTAGCAAATCTTCAGTTCCCAACATATTTCTATGATTAGGAAGATTGAAGCTAACAATCTCCCCCTAAGTAGTGAAAAATAAAAAGTTGAACTTGAATTTAGTTAGGCTAAGTTAGATAAGACAGAGGTTAAACAATACCTCGAAAGTTCTTTCATTTAGAAAATATGTCAGAGGCATTTTACATTTGAGTACAATGAAAGATAATACTTTGATTTGGTTTGCAGAGATTGAAGGTCTGAGAATCAGATTTTGGCATCTTTGAAATCGTTGTAGCTTCTGTTGTCTCTTCCGACTCTGTATTAAAGTTGTTCTGGCAGTACTATCCATACTTAGCAAATCTTCAGTTCCCAACAATCTCCCCATAACTTGACTTTTCAGGTTGAGAAGTCAAGTTCTTCAGATGATGCTTCCAAAACCTAATCATGAACGCATAAATCAGGATTCAAACCCAGACTTTGATTGATAATTCTTCTCACCAAGTATCTTCGCATTTCAGAATCCTTGTTGGAAGCCAACTTAGCATGTCGCATTCCATCCAACCTTTTCTTGCTGTGTTTGTATACCACATCCACCAAATAATACTCATGGTATGTATTGTCAAGTGTGATGACATACACTCCACAATTCTCAATGAGCATCCAGTTGGTAATGGCTTGAAAATTTCTTTCTATCATATACTGAACTGCTTCTGGTTTGAACATTAGGCACAGGTATTCAAGAACCATTTTGGTGATTGACATCCCTTTCTCATTCAGCATATTTCCATACAGCTTCATTCCAACCTTGTACATCTCCTCTACGTCAGATCTAGAGCATATTCTGATAAGTCTTCCCCATGTAGAACAGACTTCAAACTTCCCATCTGCTCTTTTGATTCTAATGTACTCCTTTCTCTGCTCTATCAATGTGTCCCAGAAGATGATCTCAGGAGGCATGGAACGTAATGGGTCAACTTTGATTGGATCAGTATCAACCATAGTGATATACATATCACATTGAGCATTACTAGGTTGACCTGATGGAGTTGCTACTTCTTCTTCAGCAACCTTTGTATCATCTTTCTTTTCTGAAGCATCCTTTTCTTTTTCTTCTTCTACCACTGGTTTTACCCTAGGTTTCTTGACAGATTTACCCTTGGTAGCTATAGACTTGGTTCTTGGTCTTTTGTTTGACACCATCTTGGTTCTTTTGAGTGATTTAACAGCTTCAGGAATGGTTTCAGTTGTTTCCTTTGTTTCTGCTGCTTCAGGGATGGTTTCTGCTGCCTTATGTTTTTCAGCAACATTAACCATTTCTGCTGCTTGAATGGTTTCTGCTGCCTTATGTTTTTCAGCAACATTAACCATTTCTGCTGCTTGAATGGTTTCTGCTGCCTTATGTTTTTCAGCAACATTAACCATTTCTGCTGCTTGAATGGTTTCTGCTGCTTTTTGACTAGCAGCATTAACCATTTTTGCTGCTCTATCTGTTACTGCTTCTTTTACTATCTTTGATACTGCTGCTTCAACACTATTCTTCACAATCTCAAATACCTCTGCTTCAATATTAGATTTAGTTACTGTAGATACAGATACTGCTTCCTTCTCACTTTCAGATACTGCTGCATCAACAAGACTCTTCATAATTTCAGCTACTGCTGCTTCAATCTCAGATACTGCTTCCTTCTCATTTTCTGCAGTTTCAGTTACTGCTGCTTTCTCACTTTCTACTTCCTTTGCAACTTCTGCAACCTGCTCAGCCTCCCCCTCAACCTTATGCTCATTCTCCCCCTCAACCTTTGCATCCTCCATGTTTAGTTCAGTTTCTAACTCCCCCTTTTTGGAAGCATCAGCAGTTGATCTTTTCCTTTTCAGAACATACTGAGCTTTCTTCCTTCTTTGCAGCAGCTTGGTGATCATCTTCTTATTCTTCTCTATCTTGGTGTGTTGATAAAGAACCACCTTCTTAAGCTCATCAATCTCCTTCTGCTGATTCATGACATCAATGTTGATGTTGGCAATGGTTTCCATCAATTCCTCATAAGTATATCTATCCTCACCTGGTTTAGAAGTGTTTACCTTCCTTACAGGATCATTGGAAGTTTTAGTAGGTGTCTCTTGCCTAGCAAAAGCACAACCTACTCCCATGGTTTCTTGGCGCCTGGGTCCTCTGAATGTTTTCACATTCTGAGTTGCCGTGGGGAAGGTCTTAGTGATGTTACCACTGTCCTTCTCTTTGCTAGCAGAAGTAGTGGCAGCCTTGCAGCCCACATGCTCATCCTTCTCCTTAGAGAGCACCTTCTTGGGGTTGGGAGACACCCCTGTGGTTACCCTTTTGATATTCTCTATTGGAGAATGCTCCAATAGAGGGCTTGTAGGCTTTGGGCTATTAGGAGATACACCAAGGGAAGGAACCTTGTGTACCTGTCTTCTTTCAAACTTCTTGGTGATTTTGGGAGTGGGTCTTAAAAGAATGGACTGTGGGATTTCTTTGGTTATGGAAGGTTGGGATTGGCCATCAGTGGGTGTGTCGAATGGGGGCCTTGACCCTGATGCCATACCTTCAGTGGTGTGGGACACAACTATCATTGTAGAGAACAATGGTGTGTCAACTCCTTCCGAGTCCCTAGGAATTCTTCTCATATTTGAGAAAACCTTCCCTTTAGGGGGTTTTGGCACATATACATCAGCAGACTGAGGTAAATCCGTCAATTCATGGTTAATTACTTCTTGGACAAACCTGGGATACATGTAAAAGCTCTTTTTGGATTCTAGGTTTGCCACAAGATCATTAAAAATCATTGCTGAAAAATTGAACTTTCTGGCAGTGGTTAAGCAGACCAAGGCATAAGCAATGGTACTGCTAAACTCACTCCATCCAGTTGTTTTCTTTGAAATACAGTGCATAAGAGTATGAACAAGAAATCGCCATTGGGTGAAAAACTTTGACTTGTAGAATTTAAAAATTCCAATGGGACCTTCATACCCCATTCTTGGTAAGGTCGAGAAAAGTTCATCATTAGAGAGATAGGTTATACCTGAGGCATCATCGAAGTGAAGAGTGATGCGAATAACCTCCTCTGTGACCTTCAAGGGTTTGTCACAAACCCTTGTTCGAATGATTTTCTGCCCATCTTCGAATATAATAGTGGCATTCTCCCAAAATTGCTTTTGATGCTCGATATATATGGTTGGGCACACTGTTAGGGCATGAGAGATGTGTGTGGATTTGAGAAAATCCACAATATCATGAAATCCTGCGGCCTGCTTTGGCTTCTGAAGCATCGCAATCTCATTGTGCTCATCGACAAACTCCATTGTCGTCATTCTTCCTGAGGATTTGGATAGAAAACACAGAGATTCTAGGGAGAAAAGGTTAGAAGGAGAGAGAGATAAATTGAATGCAAAGAGACGTTATGAACTTTGGCGGGCTGAAAGAGTATTTATAGCAGTACTAGCCCTGATTTTCTTTAAAAGCAGTATTAACGACTTAGCAGTATTAACGACTGAGCAGTATTAACTTCAAGGCAGTATTAACTACACAGCAGTATTAACTACACAAGCAGTATTAACTACGAAGCAGTATTAACAACAAAGCAGTATTAACTACACATGCAGTATTAACTACTAAGCAGTATTAACAACAAAGCAGTATTAACTACACATGCAGTATTAACTACTAAGCAGTATTAACAACAAAGCAGTATTAACTACACATGCAGTATTAACTACTAAGCAGTTGTTGGTCCCGAAAGGCCTATACAAGTTTGTAGAAAGGGGGGGGGGGGGGGGGGTTGAATACAAACACACTATTTTACTTTTCTAAATTGTTTATTGATAAATCATTAACAATTTACAGCTTGTTGCGGAAACAAGATTAAGGATAAACCTAAATCTAAACAAGTTGGAACACTAAGGTTTCTTGCACTAAGAAAGATAAGGAGATTACTAATAAAATCCTATCTTAAGAGATATTTGAACTTGTCTAGAGTTAGCAAGTTACTTCAAATGAAGTGAGTTCATCTCTTTATATACTGCATGCATTTAATGCAATTCAGTATACACTTTACACGTGTCATCAGCGGATTGGTTGCATGTCATTGACCTTTGTTGACAACCTTAGTAGCCGCATGAATGAACAGTGTAGTACCAGAGTGGTTGTACGATTTCAGATTTTCGGAGGTTCTTTTCTGACATTTCGTACGGTGGCGTGCAAGGGAGGTTAAGATAAAAGTACTTTGTACGGAGGACTTCATGATCAGCTTTCGTTGATTCAGCGATTATCATTTACTATTCAGCGAATGATAAAGTTCAGCGATAGCTGAAGTCTTGTACTTGATACTTCACGTTGAGTGGACAAATCTGAGTCTTCGCTGATCCGCATCAGTTCATTAGGAGACTTGTCGCTGGTTCTTGAGCTTAATCTTCGACTTCAGCGTAGAACCTTTGTTGACGTGAATCTTGTCTTCAGGGATCATAAGTAAACAACTAACTTATCAGCGATCACCATAAGGACTGAACAGACTCAGCGATATGGTGAACAGTGTTCGCTGAATGTTTAATCTAAAAGAGCGAGAGTTCCTATCAGCAGTACTGTAAGATCTTAGTACTTATCAGCGATAGTGAAACTCTGATACATATTGTTTACTTACAATTTTCACTAAGTATTTAAGATAGGGTCATTATCAAATCACTGAGGGTTTGGATCAACAATCTCCCCCTATTTGATTATGACATAGCAACAAAGAAAATTGCTATTTAATGAAAACATAAGGATAAAAAGAACTCATAAAATATTTGTCCCTTTTACTGTTTTCTGGGATCTTTTCAGTACTGATGGAGTAAAGTACATTCGCTGAAATCTTTCTTTAAATCTTTGAATCAGGTTACAATTTGAATAAAAAAGATTACAAGTACAAGCGAAATAAATTACAAGTACTGAAGGATGACTGATACAATAGAGAATGAGGTGATTGTTGTCAGCCTTCAAAGGGTTCTTCCTTAATGAGAAGTTCATCAAGGGTTGTCTTTTCAGTTGGAATCATCCAGTCAGGAACCTTTTCTCCTTTATTCTTTAGCTTCAGAGCAGCTTCAAAAATCAAAGGTTTTAGGTGTCGTGCCTGAATGTCTTTTCTGAAGTCGCACCAGTAGATGAGATCTCTGAGCTGTTCGATTGGAGTGATTGGAAGCTCAGCGATCCGTTGAAAGCATTTACGTCCGTCGTAGTCAAGAAAGAATATTCCATAAGGATTACTGATGACTTTACCAGGGACGAAAAGTTCACATGGTTGCAAAGAGATGTCAAGGGCAGATAGATCAGGATCAGGACCAAGTACTTCAGCGCGAGAGAAACCAATTCCAGTTTCATTTCGTATGACAGGACCTGAGTTTGAATCTTGACGTTTCTTCTTTGGTGAGCCCCTTTTTCTTTTCGGCTTTAGATCAGGAACAGGAGGAATATCCACACAAAAGGATATCAAATCGATCTGTCTGTTTATCAGCTTTTGGAAATGATCCTTGTACTTAGATTGTGATGGTTGGATAGCTAACCTCATCTCCAGCCATTCAGAGAGACCATACCTTTTTACAGTGTCAGCGCGAAAGGTTTCAGATGTGCCATCTTCTCTGAACAGTTTGATGTCAACAATAGGTACTCCGATGGAGGTTCTTCCAGAGATGAATACCTTGTTGATCTTCGCTGGACGATATCTGAAGTGGATTTTCTCTTTACACCAGATCAGGATGGTCTGAGAAACTTCAGCTTTCTTTTCCACGATCTTCTGGGCTTGTTCCCAAAGCTTTCGTTGGATTTGAATGGGAATACGCTTCAGCTTGGGGTCTTTGACAGATTCTTGAGTGAGCTTGATGGCGTATTCTCTGTCTTTATCTTCAGCTTCCTTCCTTTCAGCGATGAGGCGTTCAGCTCTGAGATGTTCCTGGTATTCAGCTTTTGAAATTCTGAATTTAGGAGGAACTGAAGGTAGTTGATCGCGCCTTAGAATGATTCGCTGATCCTCGAATCGCTTTATCATTTCTTCTCTCCTCTTTTGATCTTCTTCACTCAGCCTTTGAGGAACTGAGGAAGGTCTGTTTCTGTGCGAGAGAGGTTGTTCTTCTGGTTCATCAGTCTCAGAGATTAAATCTAAGACTGGGATTATGTCTTCAGCGGTAGCTGGAATTATTGGTGAAGTCGCAATAGTAGAGCCTTCAGCGATATCCTCAAACAGGGGAGAGGACTAGCTGAAACGCAACGATCTTAGAAGCGCTGAGAGGTTGTTTGCCTTTGTCCAGTCTAGTTGATCCAGCTCAAACTTAACCTGAGGAGCTTTAGTGATTTCCAGTTCCTCCGAATCAGCGGAGATGGACTCAGCGGTAACATTCAGCTTTGAAGTTGCCATTTCACTGTATTATCAGTTCAACCAAAGATGTTAACAAATAAGAATTATCTTAATGTGGAAAGAAAACTTCCATTAAGATTTTTCGAATTTTGTCCATTTCATTCAGACAAAAAAAAGTCTTAATGAAGATTAGGGTTTTTCTTGTTTTTTTAAAAAAAACGAATATAACACCCATAAGCCTTGTATTCCAGTTTCTTAAAAAAATGGATACGAAAGAAGAACAAGTTTAAGATTTTAGATTTAAAACTTGAAGAACAACCATGAAATGGTTGTGTTTATAAAACCATGAATGAAAATGATTTTATTTTTGAGTTCTTTTGTTTGATCTTGTGTAAAACAATGATAAGATCGAAAACAAGTTATTCGCATTTGATAATAGATAAGAACATATTAACCTTGAGTTTGAAGAAGAAGATGATGAACAGTTCTTGAAGATTGAGAGCACAAAATGCAACAGTGTTCTTTTCTTGCGGAGAAAGATTGATTCGCGTAAAAGACAAATATAAACTTTGAGAGTGTTTATATAGGAAGAGAGTAGAGAGAGAAAAACTTGAGCGGGAAAGTTTTTCATCATGACACGGACACGTGTTTGCATTTGATTGGATAGACAACGAAACGTGCAAACGTGTGTCAGAAAAAGAGCGTGCCTAGTGTGTTATCCGTTGCAATGACATCACAACTGTCCTTTCACATTCTTTCGTTGTCTCTGAGGTTTTGAAAGAAAAACTCAGGGACTCTTTGGAAAATATGAAGCACTGAATAGAAATATCAGTGAGGGTTTTAAGAAATTTCAAAATATCGCTGTTAAGGAAGAGATATTCAGCGATGTAAGAATTTGAAATCTTGCATTTTCATGCGTTTTGTCAGAGAGAGAAAACATACCTTGATATCAGTTTAACCAAATTTATTCAGAGAGAAGATGATGAAATGGATTGTACAAGTTTATTTTATCCGAGAGCCTATACAAGAATGTATAAACGTACCGCTGATTAAATGTGAACCGCTGAAGATTTATCCTTCAAAGTTCAGCATTCCAAGCTCGCTGATGAGAAAGTTTAATCTTGTCTCATCAAGAGGTTTGGTAAACAAATCAGCTAACTGATAATCAGTTGGGATAAAATGAAGTTCTATATCACCATTCATCACATGATCTCTGATAAAATGAGATCTGATTTCTATGTGTTTTGTCTTTGAGTGTAGCACTGGATTGTTTGCTATAGCGATGGCACTTGTGCTGTCGCAATAGATTGGAATTTTGGAGAGCTGAAGATCATAGTCTAGTAGTTGATTTCTCATCCACAAGACTTGAGAACAGCAGCTTCCAGCGGCTACATACTCAGCTTCAGCTGTGGAAGTGGACACTGAGTTTTGCTTCTTACTTGTCCAACTTACCAGCTTTCCACCCAGGAGCTGACATCCTCCTGTGGTGCTTTTCCTATCCATTTTGCAACCTGCAAAATCACTGTCTGAATAGGCGGTTAGATCGAATCCTGAATCTTTGGGATACCAAAGACCTAGATTCGCTGTACCCTTAAGATATCGAAAGATTCGCTTTACAGCTTTCATATGGGATATCTTAGGTTCAGCTTGATATCGTGCGCACAGACATGTTGCAAACATAATATCGGGTCGGCTAGCTGTAAGATACAGTAGTGAGCCGATCATCCCACGGTACAGCGTGACATTGACAGGAACACCCTTTGTGTCCTTATCAAGTATCAGCGGTGGTGCCATAGGGGTTTTCATAGCTGAACTTTCAGTTAAGTCGAATTTCTTCAGCATATCTTTAACATACTTTCCCTGGTTTATAAAAGTTCCTTTTTCAGTTTGCTTAATTTGAAGACCAAGGAAATATGTTAGTTCACCCATCATACTCATTTTATACTCATCTTTCATTCTATCAGCGAAACGAGTACAAAGCTCAGGGTTAGTAGAACCAAATATAATGTCATCAACATATATTTGAACTAAAATGATATGACCTTTTATTTTTCTAAAAAACAAAGTTTTGTCAATCTTACCTCTCTCAAATTTTTCAAGGTGGAGATAAGTAGAAAGAGTGTCATACCATGCACTAGGAGCTTGCTTCAAGCCATAAAGTGCCTTATCCAGCTTATAAACATAACCTGGACGCTTAGGATCTGAGAATCCCGGAGGTTGTTCCACATAAACTTCTTCATTCAGCTTTCCATTTAGAAACGCTGACTTAACATCCATTTGATGTACAGTGAAGTTTTTGTGTACAGCATATGCTAAGAAAAGACGAATAGATTCAAGTCTTGCTACTGGAGCAAAGGTTTCGTCATAATCTATGCCTTCATCTTGTCTGTATCCCTGAGCAACAAGACGAGCTTTGTTGCGAGTTACAGTACCATGTTCGTCCAACTTGTTTCGATAGACCCACTTAGTGCCTATCACTGTTTTGTCAGTTGGTCTCCGAACAAGTTTCCAAACTTTGTTTCTTTCGAATTCAGTCAGCTCTTCTTGCATAGCGCTGACCCAGTTTGGATCTCTGAGGGCATCATCTATTTTCTTTGGTTCAGTTAGAGAAATAAAGTTAACAAATAAACAAATATTACCTGCACTTCTACGAGTCTGAATACCAGCGTTGGGATCACCAAGAATTTGATCGATTGGGTGATTTACAGTCCATCGCTGAGCCGGAGCATGCGTCGCTGACTCAGTCTGAACTGGAGAAACTGAAGATGAGGCTTCAGCTACTTCTGGATTATCAGCTAAGAGAGGAATGCTTGCATTTGTCACTTCATTCACTGATTGCTGAGAAATAGATGGAATTTCTGAGACATTTGGATCAACTGCGGGTATAGTGTTTATAGGAACAGCTGAGACCCAAGATGTTTCAGCTTCACTATTCTGTATATTGGGAATGATAGTAGGACCATCATTTTCAGTTGTATGAGCATGAGTAGTGGGAACATCTTCTGAATCACCAAGATGAGAAAACATCCATTGATTCAGTTCTTCTGTATCAGCGTTCGGTTTAGAGTTTGCTGAACGGGATTCGTCAAACGTGACGTGAATAGTTTCTTCTACAGTTTGTATTCTTCGGTTGAAGACTCTGAAGGCTTTGGAAACTGAGGAGTATCCAAGAAAGATTCCATCATCAGCCTTAGGATCAAACTTTCCAAGGGCATCTCTGTTGTTCAGTATGAAACACTGTCAACCAAAGATGTGAAGAAAGCTGATTGAAGGCTTTCTCCCATGAAAAAGTTCATAGGCTGTCTTTTTGAATCTTTTGACTATCAGCGACCTGTTTTGCGTAAAACAAGCCGTGTTGACAGCTTCTGCCCAAAACTGAGTAGGCAGGTGAGAATCGCTGAGCATTGATCGTGCAGCTTCAATAATTGTTCTATTTCTTCTTTCAGCGACTCCGTTTTGTTGTGGTGTTCTCACTGACGAAAAGTTGTGAGAAATACCCTTGCTCTCAAGGAAGGAATCAAGAGAACTGTTTTTAAATTCAGTTCCATGATCACTCCTTATTGAGCGAACAGTCATATTGTTCAGAGTTTCCATCTTCCGAACAAAGGTGATGAGTTCTTCAGGGGTGTCACTCTTAGAACGGAGAAACATTACCCATGTGTAACGAGAGAATTCATCAACTATGACCAGCGTATATTTCTTTCCAGCGATGGATTGTTTGTTAACGGGGCCAAACAAATCCATATGGAGTAGTTGAAGAGGAGATGACACTGAAGAAACTTGCTTTGACTTAAAGCTTGCCTTGGTCTGCTTCCCTTTTTCACACGCTGAACATAAGGATTCTTTGGCGTATGAATGTTGAGGTAGACCAGTGACTAACTCTTTGGATGAAAGAGTATTCAGTGTCTTGAAGTTGAGATGTGAGAGCCTCTTGTGCCATAGCCAGTTGACATCAGAAGATGCCTTTGAGAAGAAACAGGAGTTCTCAGTGGTTGTTGAGTCCATGTTTATAACGTAAACATTTTCCAAACGATAACCGCTGAGAGCTATCTTCTCCTTTTTGTCAGAGACAAAGCAGGATTCCTTAGTGAAAATCACTTTGTTATCCATGTCGCAAAGCTGACTGATGCTCAGAAGATTATGCTTCAGCCCTTCAACATATGCGACTCTTCTGAAGGATGTTGTACCATTTGAAAGTACACCATACCCTCGGGTGTGTCCTTTTCCATTTCCACCGAAAGTCACAGAGGGACCCTTCTCTTCCTTGTATTCAGCGAGCAGGCTTTTCTTTCCAGTCATGTGTCTAGAGCATCCGCTATCGAGATACCAGATACCCTTCTTAACCTGCAATACAAAGGAAGATTAGTTTTGCTTGGGTACCCACTTCGCCATGTCTACGCGTTTGTCAGTGGAAGTGGTTGGAATGGGTTCAGCAGTCTTCGCAGCATTTGAAGATTCAGCTTTGTCTTTCTTCACTTTGGTCAATTTCTTGACCTCAGCGGTAGGAGTCACCTTGACCTGAATTGCAACTGGTTTGGTCTTCTTGGGTGCTATCTTCACCTTAGCTATCTTATCAGCTTTGGTGGCTGTGGGACACTTACTTGCAATATGATCGGTAAGTCCACAGTGATAACATTTCCTATAACTAAAATTAGTTCTAGGACCACTTGAGTGCTGAGCTTTTAATTTGGAATTAGAAGTGCCAGCACCAAGTACACTATTGGTTTTTGAAATAGGACGAACATTCAGTTCTTCAGATTTCTTACCAAGGACATCTACTCTGAGTCTAGGAGTAGATCGCTGAACTGATCCAGAGGTCTGATTTCTAGAACCAGATGAATGAATCACTAAGGCTTTGGAAGCATTCATCTTAGGTACTAAGGTACCCTTCTGAGGATTTTGATAAATAACAATTCCTTTACCTTTGTCTTTAGAGACAGAGGTAGGTTTTGAATAAACCATTTTCTCCTTACCTTTTGAGGAGGTAGGAGTTTCCTCAGGGATTGGTGTAACCGACGAGGAGTACTGAGATGAAGAAGTGTCAGCTACTGAGGATACGAACGTTCCAAATTTAAGCATTGAACGTTCAGTGGTTGGTATTGGAGTATCATATTTATAACCCAGACCACGTTTATCACTCAGAGGAATCTGAGCCTTAATTATCTCAGTGATCTTTGTTGAAGAATTACACCATCCTTCAACAGTAGCTTGTTCAGCTTTTAATGCAACGATAGCTTCCGCTCGTTCGATTTTGACTAGCTGATTTAAATGGACTTGATCTTTAAAATCTTCTTCAAATTTAGAAAGCTTTTCTATTTGAAGGTGGCAGTTTTTAAGCTTTTCAGCGAGATCAAGATTTTGGTTTTCAACCACAGCTTTGCCGTTCATGGCTTCGTATAAACTTCTAGTCAGCAGTTCGATTTTACGGAGACTATCAGCTTCATCAATATTTACAATATTGGTAAAGAAGGAAGGTGATACCTGAATGGCAGATGTTGAAGTGGAGGGAATGTCTGAACTTTCTTCCTCTTCTTCAATCTTGGCCATGAGACATTGATTTACTTCATCATCTTCAGAATCAGATGATGAGGCTTCTTCATCAGAAGCAGCCCAATCATAGTCAGCCATCAGGCCTTTTCCTTTCTTCTTAAAGCTTTTCAGCTTTGCATACTTCTCCTTCAGCTTTGAGTATTTGTCGTCTTTATTCCTTGGAACAAAGGATTTCTTTGTAAAAGCTGAAGGTCTCATGATTTTCTTTGACCTACACTCGTTAGCGAAATGACCTGTCTTTTCGCAGTTGAAACAAGTAGCAGTAGCCTTATCAACAAAAGCTGATGACTTAGGCTTGTCAGCTATAGAAAGAGTTTTGTTCTTTCTAAACAATTTCTTCTTGGCGAATCTCCTGAACTTTTTAGTTAGGAGAGCCAAGGATTCATCATCATCTGAAGAATCAGAATCTGATGACCTTTCAGAGTTACTTTCTAACTCAGTGATAGTGACCGCGGGTCGCTGAGTAGAAGGTTCCTCTGAGATTAAAGCAACAGGGGTGCTTTTGGAATCTTTTACAAGATTCTTCTTAAGATGGCTAGATTGCTCATGATTCAGCAATGTGCCATATAAGGTAGCAAGTGTCATTGATCTTAGATCTTTTGACAGCTTGAGACACATGGAATAATTGTCCCAGCTTTCAGGTAAACATTCTAAAAACTTTGTCAGCACTTCAAAGTTAGAATATTCTTTACCAACCGTTTTTAGATCTATAATTAAGCAATTAAAACGTTGATGAACTTCAGAGAGAGTTTCATTCTTACCAGAAATGAAGCTTTCGTATTGTCTTACCAGGTTGATCTTTCTTGAATCCTGGACTTCAGACGTTCCTTCATACTGAACACATATTGTGTCCCACATGGCTTTTGAGGATTTCAGGTTCATGACAGAATGGTAGACTTCGTCAGGAAGGGCCATGGATAGTATGGATCTGGCTTTTGTATCTATAGCCACTTTCTTCTTGTCTTCATCGGTCCAATGATGGATTTCCTTTGGAATCAGCCTTTCTGGAATAACAGCTCTAGTTGCAGTGGCTGGAACTGCAGGATCAATTGTTACAGGGATGTGTGGGCCGTTTTCAAGATAGTAAGGGATAGTAGGGTCTACACCTTCTAAGAAGAGTGTCATCCTATTTTTCCACAAGTTGAAGTTATCTCTGGAAAATCTAGGGGGTTTTGCAAGAGAACCATTGTCTATATAGTGAGTGTTTGTGTTTGAGTTGGCCATTTTCAGATAATAGCTAGGAAGAGAAATATCTTAGATTAGATCTTGTTTATGAGATTAAACAAATCTGCTCTGATACCACTTGTTGGTCCCGAAAGGCCTATACAAGTTTGTAGAAAGGGGGGGGGGGGGGGGTTGAATACAAACACACTATTTTACTTTTCTAAATTGTTTATTGATAAATCATTAACAATTTACAGCTTGTTGCGGAAACAAGATTAAGGATACACCTAAATCTAAACAAGTTGGAACACTAAGGTTTCTTGCACTAAGAAAGATAAGGAGATTACTAATAAAATCCTATCTTAAGAGATATTTGAACTTGTCCAGAGTTAGCAAGTTACTTCAAATGAAGTGAGTTCATCTCTTTATATACTGCATGCATTTAATGCAATTCAGTATACACTTTACACGTGTCATCAGCGGATTGGTTGCATGTCATTGACCTTTGTTGACAACCTTAGTAGCCGCATGAATGAACAGTGTAGTATCAGAGTGGTTGTACGATTTCAGATTTTCGGAGGTTCTTTTCTGACATTTCGTACGGTGGCGTGCAAGGGAGGTTAAGACAAAAGTACTTTGTACGGAGGACTTCATGATCAGCTTTCGTTGATTCAGCGATTATCATTTACTATTCAGCGAATGATAAAGTTCAGCGATAGCTGAAGTCTTGTACTTGATACTTCACGTTGAGTGGACAAATCTGAGTCTTCGCTGATCCGCATCAGTTCATTAGGAGACTTGTCGCTGGTTCTTGAGCTTAATCTTCGACTTCAGCGTAGAACCTTTGTTGACGTGAATCTTGTCTTCAGGGATCATAAGTAAACAACTAACTTATCAGCGATCACCATAAGGACTGAACAGACACAGCGATATGGTGAACAGTGTTCGCTGAATGTTTAATCTAAAAGAGCGAGAGTTCCTATCAGCAGTACTGTAAGATCTTAGTACTTATCAGCGATAGTGAAACTCTGATACATATTGTTTACTTACAATTTTCACTAAGTATTTAAGATAGGGTCATTATCAAATCACTGAGGGTTTGGATCAACAGCAGTATTAACTACAAAGCAGTATTAACTACACATTGACAGTAGAAAATATGTACTAGCAGTAGTAACTCTGCACTGGCAGTAGTAACTATACTTACACTTTGCAGCACTTGTCAATCTGAGTCATACTGAGGTTCTGAGAAAACTAGTTAGTAACACCAAATATACAAAGAAATACAAAAAATTAAAAATCCTGAATTTATTCAAGGTTGATCAAGCCCACACTTGCTACCAAGAAAGTGAATCTACCCACATCAAAAGCTTTTGTGAATAGATCTGCAAACTGGTCATTGGTATGAACTTTAGCAACTTGAATCAATTTCTTTTCATTACAGTCTCTAATAAAGTGATACCTGATCTCTATGTGCTTTGTTTTTGAGTGCTTGACAGGATTGTTAACAATGCTAATGGCACTGTTGTTGTCAATGAAGATTGGAGTGTGAAGAAATGTTACCCCATAGTCCAACATCTGATTCTGAATCCATAACACCTGAGAACAGCAACTTGCAGCAACTATATACTCAGCTTCTGTTGTAGATAAGGACACTGTGGTTTGTTTCTTACACTGCCATGATACAAGTCTTGCACCCAAAAACTGACATCCACCTGAAGTAGACTTCCTATCCATGTTAGCTCCACCTAAGTCACTGTCTGAGTATGCAAGCAAGTCAAATGAAGATTCATAGGGATACCAAAGACCTAATCTAGGTTGCCCTCTTAGGTATCTAAAAATTCTTTTGACTGCATGAAGGTGTGATTGCTTAGGTGTAACCTGAAATCTGGCACAAACACATACTGGAAACATAATGTCTGGTCTAGAGGCTGTGAGATACATGAGTGATCCAATCATAGATCTGTAATGATGGACATCCACATCCTCCCCCTCAAGATCTGCAGTGATCTGTTTGTGTGTCTCCATTGGTGTGCTTGCTGGCTTTGAGTCTGTTAAACCATACTTGTCCAGGATGTCTTTCACATATTTGGATTGGCTTATGAAAATCCCATCTTTCCTCTGTTTCACCTGAAGCCCAAGGAAGAAAGTAAGTTCTCCCATGGAACTCATCTTGAAGCTCTTGTGCATTAACTCTTCAAACTCTTTACACATGTGATCATTTGTGGATCCAAAGATGATGTCATCCACATAGATCTGAACAAGTAGTGTGTCTTTCTGTCTCCTCTTAATGAACAATGTCTTGTCAATGACTCCTCTTTCAAAGTCATTTTCCAAGAGATAGGTAGACAGGGTGTCATACCATGCTCTTGGGGCTTGATGTAAACCATAAAGTGCCTTCTTCAACTTGTACACTCTGTCAGGGTGCAATGGATTCTCAAATCCAGGGGGTTGACAGACATATACTTCTTCATTAATACTTCCATACAGAAAAGCACTTTTTACATCCATTTGGTAGACCTTGAACTTCATGTATGAGTAGAAATAGCCTAATTGCTTCAATCCTTGCCACTGGAGCAAAGACTTCCTCATAGTTCATGCCCTCTTCCTGAGTATACCCTTGTGCAACCAGCCTTGCTTTGTTTCTGATCACAATTCCTCTGTCATCCTTCTTGTTTCTGAAAATCCACTTGGTGCCAATTGCTCTATGACCTTTTGGAAGGTCCACCAAGTCCCAAACATCCTGTAATTTAAACTGTAGCAGCTCCTCTTGCATTGCTTCTATCCAACTTGGATCTTTCATAGCATCATAAGCCTTTTTGGGCTCAATTTGGGATAGAAAGCAAGTAAGTACAGTATTAACTGTATTCTGCTGATCTTGTAGCTCTTGAAGTCTGCTTTGATTCCTAGTCATCATGGGAGAAGCAATGTCTCCTATAACCAACTCAGGAGGATGATTTTTCTGAGTTCTTGATGGATGACCAGATTCCTCTTGTAAGTTCACATCCAGATTTGACTCATTTAAGTCTGGATTTTCTTCAGCTTCTTCAGTCACTTCAGACTCTCTTGAAGTCTAATTTTCCTCTATTCTTCTCTCTTCTTCATTCTGAATGGGTTCAGCTTCCTTTTCTGGTTCACAGAAGTCAACAAGATCAATGGTAGGGAGTGGAAATATCACAGACTGAATACTGTTATCTGATGGTGGTGCATCCCTTTGTCCTGCATTTACATCACTACTGAAACCCAAAGAATTAGTGAGTGAATCAATGTCAAATAGCCAATCAGGACCTGAACCAATAGGATTTGGTGTGTTCTCATTGCATTTGACATTGTCACTTTCTTCAATTATTCTAGAAGAGGTATTAAACACTCTGTAAGCCTTACTCTGAGATGAGTAACCAACAAGAAAGCCATCATCTGCTTTGCTATCAAACTTACCTAAGTGAGATTTGGTATTGAGAATTGTACAAGGACACCCAAATGGTTTGAAAAATCCAATAAATGGTTTCTTTTTCAGAAAAAGCTCATAAGGTGTCTTGTTTTTAGGCTTTATTACCAAAACTCTGTTTTGAACATAACAAGCAGTATTAACTGCTTCTGCCCAAAAAGTAGTGGGTAATTTTGAATCAGCTAACAGAGATCTAGCAGCCTCAATCAGTGTCCTATTCCTTCTCTCAGCAACACCATTCTGTTGTGGAGTCCTAGGAGCACTGTATTGTCTCTCAATTCCTTTTTCCTCACAAAAGGTGTTTAGATCAAAGTTTTTAAATTCAGTCCCATTATCTGATCTAATGACTTTCACTTTTTGATTTGATTGGTTTTCAATTCTAAGAATAAAAGATTTGATCAGTCCACTTGTCTCATCTTTAGTTCTCAGAAAATATACCCAAGTAAATCTAGAGTAATCATCAACAATAACTAAACAGTATGACTTCTTGCCAATGCTCATGACATTTGTAGGGCCAAACAGATCCATATGCAACAACTGAAGAGGATTTGAGATAGTGTTTATCTCTTTGGACTTATGAGAAGTTTTGTGTTGTTTACCTTTGAGACATGCAACACAATGATCATCACATGAATAGACTTTTGATGGTAAACCCCTAACAAGATTATTTTTAACAAGTTTATTCATTGTTTTAAAATTCATGTGACACATCCTTCTGTGCCAAAGTGATGATTCATCTATTGAAGTTTTTGATACCAAACAATTTAGAGATGAATAAGATGAAACACTTTCTAAATCTAAACAATACACATTATCCTTTCTAGGAGTTCTCAATAGTATCATGTTTTCATCAACTACTTTGAATCCAGGAGCAAGAATAATGCATTCAGAATCAGTAAATAATATACTATGTTTCTTGTCACAGACCTGTGATACACTTAACAGGTTGTATCTCAATTGCTCAACATAGTAAACATCCTCAAATGTCATCTTACCTTTTGACACATCACCTTTACCACTTATCTTACCTCCTGCAGGATTATTTCCAAAAGCAACATGTCCTCCATCAATTCTTTTGAAATTCTTGAGGCAGGCCATGTTACCTGTCATGTGCCTGGAGCAACCACTATCAACATGCCAAATGCTCTTCCCCTTGAGCTGTTGGTTGCCCTGCACATCAGATAATCAGTTAGTTTTATTGGGAACCCAAGCCAAAGTGGTCTTGGGTCTCCCTTGCTCATCAAAGTACTTGCACTGGGTTTTGATGAGATTTTCAAACTTAGGTACTGCAGTACTGGAGTACTTTGTCAATATGATTGGTCTAGCAGCACAAAAACTAGAAGCAGTATTAACCTTAGAAGAAGTACTAACAGTGTTAGCAGCACTAACACTGCTAGCAGCAGTATTGTTCTTAGAAGAGGTACTAACAGAGTTAGCAGCACTAACACTGCTAGCAGGAGCATTCTCTTTAAAAGAAGTACTAACAGTGTTAGCAGCACTAACACTGCTAGCAGCAGTATTGGCAGTAGTATTGCTTCTAGCAGCACTATCCTTGTCAGCAGTACTATCTGAGGTAGCAGTACTAACATTAGTGCTTTTGGGGACCCACATATTGACACATTCCTTTTCAGTCTGTTTTCTCATGTGGCTTTTGGATTCAGCTTGTTTCTTAGCCACATTATTCCTTGCAGGCTTCCTATAACCAGAAGATTTTTGAAAACTTCTTTGAAACCTTTTCTTTTGGTTAATAGGATTGAAATAACAGTGTTTGGCAAGGTGATTCAATCTGCCACAGATAAAACAAGGTTTTGGTCTGTTAATCCTTTGCAGATCAACTCCTTGTTTTTGAGCCCACTGATTATTCCAGTTTCTTTGATTTCCCCTCTTTTTATCATGTTTTTGGGGCTCATCCTTTTGAAAATTCTTGCAAGAACAATGTTCACAGGTATTGGACTTCACAACAGTGGTCTGTGTATAATGAACTCCCTTTCCTTTTTCAGATCTTTTCATCTCATTGTTCTTATCCCAGGGACTTCCACCATCCTCATTAGTCTTGATGTAATTCTCTAAGGGAATCTCACCACTGACATTCTTGTTCCTTTTCTTAGACTCTTCTTTTTCAGTTTTATCCTCCACAACAACTTCATCTAATGGATCTACTTTAGTAGCTCCTTCAGGTAAGTCCTTCCTATCCATGGTTTCTAACAGGTCTGACCTAGGAGGGATGTATGTGTTGTTGTAGGGTGGGGGTGTGGCATTGTACCCTATGCCTGGTTTCATCTTATTGTGGATTTGAGCATTTATTATGGTGTCCATGACTTTAGAAGCACATGAAAACTTTTCAACATCAAGTTTTACTTTCTCAAGTTCTCCTTTTAATTTCTCACATTCCTCCCTAGACTCTTTCAGTTGGAACTCTAGACCATCCTTTTCCCACTTCCAGTAGTTTGTATCATATGAGTGTTGAAGTTCATTGGCTTGAAAAGCCTTAATTTGTTCTTCAAACCTCTCAACAATCAATACATAATCTCTTCTATCCTTTTCTAATCTCTTAAGGTCATCACACATTCCCTGGTTGTGATCTCTATACCTTTTCACAGTGTCTATACAAGCTTGAGAACTGAGATTAGATTTTACCTCAGTAGGAATATCTGAAACTTCAGCCATAAGTGCTTGATTTTGGATGGCCTCTTCTACTTGATCACTCCAATCAAATCCCATTCCTTGTTGAGAGACAAGAGCTTGAATAGAGTTTCTGTTTTGATTGGAGCTTCCATCCTGAGTTTGTTGATGGCTGTTGTGAGATGTTCCACCTCTGCATTCCCTGGCAAAGTGTCCCATCTTGTGACACTTGTAGCATTCAACTTTGGACTTGTCAAATCCAGCACCATCTTCTCTTCTTTGGGAAAAGTTGTTTCTCCCTGTCCTCTTTATGAATCTCTTCACCCTCATAGACAGCATAGCCATCTGCCACTTGATATCCATCTCTTCAAGATCATCAGCATTAATCTGTTCTAAGTCATCATTAATCAATGAGGAATTAACATGACTAGAAAAGAAGGCTTCTAGTACTGAATCATTGGTCTTTTCCTGATTGACTCCTCCAGCAGCACTAACTGATTCAGGGTTAGCAGTAGAATCAGGTGATGCTGAAAGGAGTGCAGCATTATGTACATATCCAGAGGGCTTCTTTTTGGCTTCAACCTCTGCTTCAAAGACTCTAAGATCATTGTAAAGATCATCAAGCTCTTTATCTTCCAATTGGTCATTCTGTCTGAAGGACACAGTATACATTGTCCACTCTTCACCTAATGATCTTAAGAACTTTCTGTTAACATCATCAGCCTCCATCTTGACTCCTACTGTGGCCAATTCTCCAATCAGCTTATTAAATCTATCAAAAGTTTGAGTCATAGACTCATTCTTAGTAGAAGTAAAGTTTTCATACTGCTGCTTGAGAATTGCCTTCTGATTCCTCTTGGTGCTTTTGGTGCCAGTGAATCTCTTTTCCAATGCATTCCACAGAGTCTGAGCATCAGTGCAGTGATGAAATTGATGCTGATATTCATCGGGGATAGCCAAAAGCAGAGTGCTTAAGGCCTTCATCTCTATTTGTCTGACTTTTCTCTCTGCATCAGTCTTTGGAGGAGGTCTTTTGCCATCTGGTCCAATTCTTCCTTCAGCACATGGACCATTCTCTATGATATCCCAGATGGAATAATCAGTAAGCAGAATATACTGCTTGATTCTAATTTTCCACATGTCAAACTCATTGGGTCTGAGCATGGGAACCTTAGAAACAAGAGTACTATTTGATTCAATAGAATTGTCCATAATAATTGTAGAATTCTAAGAAACACAAGCTCTGATACCACTTGTCAGGATCGAATCTTAACAAGACTAATAATACTTAGAACTCAGAATTAAAGAATCTGTGGAATAGAACTTTAATTCACACAATCAAAGAACAATATATCAGAAAACACATAGCTGTTTGTATTCACTAATTCAACTCACAAGCTTACAACCAAACCTCAATCTTGATGAACAGGCCCAATCAAGACGACTTCTACTTCTCTAGAAATAGGGTTCTAGACCTTGAGGTTAATTCTCTCTAAAACAAAACGTATTCTAAAACTCTAGTATATCGAATAGCTATCTATCACAATCTATTTATACAAAATAATTACAAGATAACTATCAAAACAAAATTGATCTTCAGAATATTCTTTCATGATTATCTTCAATCATTCCATCTTTATCTCCAACATTCTCGCATTCCAAACTTATCACATCAGCAGTATTAACTTCATTCAGCATGAGCAGTACTAATATTCTCCAGCAGCATTAATTCATTCCAGCAGCATTAACTTGACTCAACAGTACTAACCTTGCTTCAGCAGTATTAATCTTAACAAGCAGTACTAACTTCACTCTAGCAGTATTAATTATGCCCTGGCAGTATTAAAGTTGTTCTGGCAGTACTATTCATACTTAGCAAATCTTCAGTTCCCAACATATTTCTATGATTAGGAAGATTGAAGCTAACAATCTCCCCCTAAGTAGTGAAAAATAAAAAGTTGAACTTGAATTTAGTTAGGCTAAGTTAGATAAGACAGAGGTTAAACAATACCTCGAAAGTTCTTTCATTTAGAAAATATGCCAGAGGCATTTTACATTTGAGTACAATGAAAGATAATACTTTGATTTGGTTTGCAGAGATTGAAGGTCTGAGAATCAGATTTTGGCATCTTTGAAATCGTTGTAGCTTCTGTTGTCTCTTCCGACTCTTCTGATCTCTTTGTAGAAACTGATGCATAGTTCTCTTAGGCGGATTGTGGCATCAATCTCTCTGATGAAAGTATCTGCAGCATTTATATCCATTTTCTCTGTACCTCTGTATTTCACAAGGCTTGCTCTGAACTTGTTCAGAGTACTAGTTGCGTACTTCTGACAGTCCATGCATACAAACAGTTTAATTTCGCCTTGTGGGTTTTGAAATACTAACCCAAATCGTGGTTCTGTGATGATTGAGTTAGGTACGTCGTCCGGTGGGCAGCGATCCTCTGGTGGTCGTAAATCCAGATGCTTGAGACCAAGATCCTTTCCCAGCTGGAAATCTATCATGCTGTAGAGCAGAAGCTTTTCCCTCATCGCTTTTCTCAACAATTGATAGGCTCTGGTGTTTGGCTCTGTGTTGTAGTTGTCCTTTGTCCATTACAGAAGGTCAGGTAGATCATAAGGATTGATATTTCTTAGGTCAGCATCAGCGAAGGTGGTCTCTGAACTGTTTTCTCTTCTGACTCTGTAAAGATTGTACCTGACCCTTGGATAGGTTCTTGTGAAGGAGAATCTGCAGAAGATTACCTTTTTGATTTTGTGGATCGAGAAGACATCTGCTTTGGTTCTTGGCTTTGTCCTTGTGAAGATGTTCCCAAATTCTTCTCTGATCCTTGGATCTGTCACATGATCTGTTGGATGATTGGTCTGAAAGGATTGTTTATAGAGGTATTTGTATACCACTTCTTCCATCTCTTCATGTGTTGGACCAGGTTGTGGTACTTGTCTTCTGAGACTCTCCATTTCTTGAACAACTTCTGCTGCTCTACCAGTTAGAGGAATGTCTGACAGAGGCTTCAATCCATATGCCCAGTCAACTTCTTCAGGCTTTGGAGTTTGAAAGGCATCAAACGCACTCTTCATTAGTTTCTCTGTAGGCTTTGGTAATGATTTCTTCTTCTTAGGCACTTCTGTCAGTATTCCTTTGCCCTTGTCTTTTCCTTTTGGCGGGGCAGAGGCTGTTGCTTCTGTAGATTTGGAGGTTGGGACTTCTGTTGGTTTGATGGGGGTTGCCTCTGTAGGTTTTGACATTTGTGATTTAGAGGACTTTTGTGGCGATGGTTCTGTTGGCTTGAGTTGCTCTGTAACCTCTGTTGGAGGTTCTTTGATTACTTCTTCTGTGAGCTCAGTTTCTGTTGTTGAAGTTTCGACATTGAATCTTCTTGCCATTTTGAACGCTAGTGTGAACTTGTACCTTTCTTCTTCTCTCTGCGCCATTCGTTCAGTCATTGTGTCGTGCATTTTTCTCAGAACATCAGAAGCAGAGGTCGTTGCTTTCTTTGGTTTGGTGGCAATCGACTTTCTTCTTGGTATGCTTTGGGGTTTTTCTGTTGATTTTGGGGTTGGGGAGTAAGGATCTTCTGTTTCTTCCAAATTGATTACCTCTGGGGTTGTTGTTCCCTCTTTGGTTTTCTAATCGGCTTTTGGAACATTTGTTTCTTCAGGAGTTGATTCCACAGAGATGGGTGTTGTCTCTGTGGTCTGTTGAGTTTGTTGTTGCTCTTGGGTTTGTTCTGGAGGGGCTTGACTGATTGGTTCTGCTGCGATTGGTGGACCTTGTATTCCTCTGCTCTTAGCTTTCTCCCTTGTATTCTCCCCCTCAGGATTATCTGATGGACCAGGATGGTCATCATCAGAATCATCCTGACTCTTATCAGAATTACCCTCTGCTCTGCAAGAAGCTTTGGTTTTCTTTGGTAATTCTGCTCCTGCGGCCATCAACTTCGCACATACATCATCACAGAGGCCGAATAGAGTTGCAAGTTCTGCCTCTGTTTTAAAACGCATTCTGCCAACACTGCTTCTGAAATCCTTGACAAAGTTGGCATTTGCTGTTGTGAAGGAGACAATGACCTCTGTGACCTGGTTTATGACGTTCTGTCCTAGCTTTGTTAGCTGTGCTCTGGTCATGTAGTCTTTTGGTTGCATCATTGTCGTGTTGCGTATTGCCTCTCCTTGTACTTGTGTTAGGGCATTCTGTAGATCTGCAGGAGTAATGCCCTCTGCTCTGTTGGATTGCGTATTCATTTGTTCAAGGAAGTTTTTGACAGAGTCCTTGAACGCAGAAGTTGCAGTTGTTCCGAATTCTTGAGCGGCAGAAGTAGCTGTAGCTTTGGCAGTAGTTTCGGCAGAAGACTTCATCGCTGAGATTGCAGATTTCACCTCTGTGGACAGATTGTTCGTTTTGGTGTTTAGTTTCAGGATAGCCGTCGATGTTGTCTCTGTAAAAGATTTGAAAGAGCTTTGCAACTCTTTCATTGTTTGGTTCACAGAGGTGACAAGGGTTTGGAACTCATCCCTTGATACTTGTGTTCCTTGTGTAACCTCTGGAGGAACACATTCGTCTCCAGAGTGAGTCCCTGTTCCTGGGACACCTTCGTTCACCCTTGTTTGTACGATGGGGGTGGAAGGATTTCCTTCTGATCCTTGAGAAGAAACCTGAGTTTGGATCTCTACAGAAGTTCTGTGAAGAACAGTGTCCAAATCCACTCCATAGGTGGGTATTGGAATGTCCTTCTGTTGACTAGGAGACTTGTCTAGAGTCTCTTCATCTCTGTGCTCACTACTTCTCTCTGAAAGAAGATTTGGCCCTAATGTGTGCGTGGCAGAGGAAACGAATTCCTCTGTAGGGTGTTCTAGTGTGATCTGGGGCGATTGATCACGAACAATAGGTGAGTCTCTTTGAGGAGACTCCCTAGGAATGGATTCCCCGGTTTTTGTGGGCGCAGAAGTCGAAATAGTGACTTCTGGCTGGATGGGTTGGGTTTGGATTGGGTTTGGATCGAGCTGTGCTGCTCTTTTTCAATAACTCCTTCTGCAGCTAGACCTGCGGAGTTAGATATGTGGGTTGCACTGGGAGTTGGTTGTGGTTGTGTGCCTCTATTAATCCAGGCATCTTTTCTTGTTTCTTCCTCTGTTAAGCACCCAAGCACTACATCACTGTCTATTATTTCAGCCTCTGTAGCTATGCTACGGCTTGGTGCTTCTTCCCTTGCTTCTGTTGAAGTTTCTTGCTCTGTGCGTAAGAAGTCGTACATTTGATGAGAGCCGTATAATCTCATGATATGTGGATGATAGAGACCTTTTCATATCCAGACAGCTTCTTCTTCATCTGAATCTACTTCTTAGACCTCTATCCTTGTCTCAGAAGCCTCTGTTACTTCACCTCTATTCCACTCAGTTTCTGTTAGTTCTTTTTCTTCTGAAGCTGGGTTTGGACTTCTTCTGTGGACGTCCAATCCCTGAATGAAAGGGTTCTGTAAAATAACAGGTGTGTTAGCTGGTTGATCTTTGGGTGTTGTGTAATTGTCTTGCAGATGTGTGTCAATGCCAAAGATGGAGAAATATTGTTCTTCTGGGGAGTGGTGGTCGAGAGGTTGTGCCGTCTACCCTGCTGTATTTAGGGTGTTGGCAATGTCAGGGTTCTGTAGGAAGTCGTTCAGATCTCCTTGGTGAGCAAATCTATCTGGAGATTGATAGGGTGATTGATATTCCTCTGTTGCTGTTAGCTTCAATCTTCCTAAACATAGAAGTATTTAGAAGTAGTGAAAAATAGGCTAAGTGAAGAAAGCCTCTTGCAGAGGCTCTGCCGACATTGCCGAGAAATCAAGGTCAAGAAGCTACAGAAGCAGCAGAGGCTTCGTACAGAAGCTCTGTCATACGCACAAAGAAGACCAAAGACTCGGAATCCGGTGAAGACTGCTCCACAGAGGACCAGACCACAGAACCTCTGTAACTCATTTACAGAGCCTCTGTGGTCCTCACTGAGACTTGAAGATATTTATAATATCTTGCTACTGTTACAGGACTCGTACATCAACTTGCATGGTAGCATGCCCTGTCCAACGTCGACGTGTCAAACTCTGATTGGACTCAGTAGGGCTTAGTACACATTAGACGTCTGCTGCATTAAATGCAATACAGCACGTCTGACTGTTCATGCCATCCTTGCAACTGTTCACGACATCCTCTCAACTATTCATACGTACCTGTTGAATAGTAGCATATGCTTTATGGTCCCCTTTAGAGTAGTATATAAGGAAGACTCATGTTGAGTTCTTCCTTACACAAAAACACACAATAAAAAACAACAACATCAAGAACACAAAAGCTTATTCACCTTAAGAGTCATATATGCTTTAAAGCTTTTCATAAACCTGTTCTTGATATATATATTCAGTAAACTTTGAGATATAATATTCTGTTCACTGTTTATTTATAGTTTGTTCTAAATCTATCAAACTTATCTGTTAGTTCTTTAAATACGCTTCCGCATCAAACCTTAAACCTGAACTAATAGATCTGATAATCTTGCTCAACCAAAACGGCATCCAACAATTGGTATCAGAGCCTACCTTGATTTTCAATATCAAGTGATCCACTTATCAAGATTCGTGATAGATATTATTGTGTCTGGAAACTGCTTAAACCCAGAAAATCTTCAAGATTCATCGAAGTAACTTTTTAGTCATACTTTCTTTCTAAAATCTTCAAAAATGACAAATACAAATAATTTCTTTACTACCGGTTCTCTCACTAAACCTCCTACTCTCTCCTTCGAGATGAGTATCCTCAGTGGAAAATAAGAATGGTCCATTTTTTCGAAGGCACTGAAAGAAATCTAGTACAATATCTGTACAATCCTCCTCCTATTCCCATGACAGTAGTACCTCATGTACCTGCTACTGCTGAATCTGCCGAAATCCCCGAACATCAAAAACCAAAGCCAAAAGGGGAGTGGTCATCCGAAGATAAAGCAGAAGATGAAGTTGCTCAGAAAACCAAGAGGACATTGATAATGGCAATACCCAACGAACTCTTTCAATCCTTGGATTCATGTGAAACAGCGCATGATCTATGGAAAGAACTGGAAAGACAGTTGGAAGGAGGTGCTAAAACACAAAAAAACCGAAGAGCACAATACATCAATGAATATCATGCATTCAGAGCCTCTTCAACAGAATCTCTGCAAACAACATACGACAGATTCAACTCTCTAATCAACAAGTGCAGAAAATCAGGCATTGACAGAACTTCTGAAGAAAACAATGTCATGTTTTTAAAAAGTCTAAATGAAGAATGGCTCCAGCTGTCTATGTCCCTACAGACAAATCAGGATCTAGACACCTGGACTCTCTTTGATCTTTACGGAACATTAGCCGCACAAGAACCTCAGATAGCACAGGCTAAAACACTAACCATTGCACCATATGCATTGGTTAGTAAAACTAAAGAGGATGCACAGAGACCAAGAAATGATAAAGCCTCAGAGGAAAAGAAGAAGGAAAAGAAGAAAATGGTGATAATTGACAGTGAAGAAGAAGAGCAAGAAGAAAAGGAAATAACTCTTGCGTCACTAGCTAAATCTTTGGCTTTATTGACAAAAGAGTTCAGAGGAAACAGAAGAAGTTCCGGAAATGAAAGATATGATAGAGACAACCAGGATGACAGAAGAGACAATAGAAGAGGAGGAGAATCAAGTGGCCGACAGAGGTCAAGCGATAGAAATTACAGAGGGAATGACCGACAGAGGTCAGATGACTCGGTAAGCCACACGCAGCAAGAATGCTACAAATGCGGCAAACCTGGTCACTATGCAAATGAATGTAGATCAGAGAAAGGTGGAGACCTACAGAAGTCCAATGATCGAACAGGAAACACTCCTCAAGGGTGTTTTAACTGCAGAAAACCAGGCCATTTTGCGAATGAATGCAGAAGCAGATCAAATCGCCCACAGAGGGACTCTGCTTTATACAAAAAGAAAGCCGAGTATTATGCTAAAAAATCCTTAATGGCAAAAGGACATTCTGAGGAGAACACAGAAGACTTCCAGTCAGACTCTACTTCTGACGATGAACGTACCGCCAATGCCCTCTTCTGTGGCATGGCAGAAGTCGACTCCTGCACTGACTCTGAGGTATCTACTTCAAATTCCAACTCTTGTATTACCTCTGTAGATGATAATACACTTAGAATTAACATTGAACTAATTGAACTGAAAGAGATAAATCAAAGTATTCAGAAAAGACTCACTTTCAATGAGAGAGAAGTACGGCTTCTCACTCAAGAAAAAGCAAAGATTTTTGAGGAAAAAGAAAGAATAGAAAAGAAATGGAACAAAACTCTAGATCCTCTAAAAAAACAAATTTCTGAATTAACCCTTACTTTAAAAGATAAAACAAAAGAACTTTCAGTTTCAAGGAGCGAAACTACTGACATAAGAGCTCTTAAAGAATACTTTCAAAGAGAAAGAGAGGTATTATGGCAAGATTTACTCAGAAGAGAAGTTTTGCTTAAAAACTATAAAGATGCACAGAAAGTTTATGAAAAAATAAACTCACAAATAGGGAGACGAGGTATAGGGTATGATGATATCACCCTAGGTGTTGAAGGCAAAATAAACAAACCTCTGTCCTCGTTATTTGTGATTGGAAAAACAAACAAACCAGATTTTCCAAATCTAATCTCTGTAAGCAAACGGGCGAAAATCTCTGTGGATCCTTACTTGAAGAAACATAAGAAGATGATTAACGTGTGGTTTGAAAACACAGACTCATCATCTTCAACCTCTGTCAATAGAGGTATCAAACCAAAGAAATATCTGAAAACACAAGATCAGATTGGTATCTTCAAGTTTGGTAAACCAGAGACCCAAACACAGGTTGCTTTTGTCTGTTTGATAAACGTTGAAAAGAAGCTATCAGCAGAAGCTCCTGAGTTTAAACCCACTTTTTCAGAAGAAAACTTTAAAAACTTAATTGAAAAAGAAATTTTGGAAATATGGAAATCAAGCGTTTTAGAAAAATTATGTACATCTTCTATAGATAAAACTCTCACTGAAGAAATCTTATTAGAAACCTCTGCAGTCTATGAAAACCATTCTACAGAGGAAGAAAGCTTGTATGATGCATGTTCGGAAAATTCAACCTCTATTGAAAGAATTGACTCAACCTCTGTATACGAGGACGACTCATCTTCTGACGATTCAGAGACAGATGTTACATCTGGGATAACTCTCTATGAGACAGAGGATGTTAAATACTCCTCCGAAGTTCCTCACAGAACTATTTCTCCAAAAGAGAAACTCACAGAGATTCCAATCTGCCAAGATTTTCTAAATTTGAATCTACATGTCAAAACCTCTGCTGAGCTTAAAATGTTACAGAAGACCTCTATTGATCCTATAGGTTCTAGATTTTCAAAACCCAAGGTTAATAAATCTTTTTCTTCTGTGACAGTGATAAAGGAAGTTCACCACAGAAGCAACCCACAGAAGGCAGGTCCTAAACAAAGCTTTTGCATACAACATTCGAGTATTCATAGATCTTCTAGTAATAGGAAATCTAATGTAAAGAAAGAATGTAATGCCTCTGTGGCTGAGTTTAAAAAGTTCAATGAAAAGTTCAAGCAAATTACATCTCATATTCAATACTGTCGTTGCTTTGATCTTATGTCTAAACTTAATAATCACGTTTCAAATCAAGACTGTCTACTCTCTACGCCAATTCAAAAGTCAAATCCCACAAAGAAACAATCTGACTTTTCTGTAGAAAACAAAATGTATTTCAAGAATGCCAAAGCAAACTTGAAAAACTCTAACAATATTGGACCCATATGGATATGGGTACCTAAATCTCTGTGATTGTCCTGCAGAAGAAGTATGTGCCAATCTGGTATCTAGACTCCGGATGCTCAAAGCACATGACTGGTGACAGAAGTGCACTATCCACGTACAAAGAAACACAAGATGGTGGATCTGTGACTTTTGGAGACAACAAGAAAGGACACATAAAAGGCTATGGAGTCATAAGGAAAGAAGACGTTTCTGTATACAAAGTTGCATATGTGGATGGCCTTAAGCACAACCTACTCAGTGTAAGTCAACTTTGTGATACAGGATTCAATGTGTTGTTCAAAAGAACTTTCTGCTCTCTACAAAGTGAAGAAACAAGTATGGAACTTCTGCGAGCTGAAAGAATAGGTGATCTATATCAAATGAATTTCAACTCAAAGAACAAGGACAAAGTTTGCCTTGTTGCCTGCAAAAGTGAAGAAGCCTGGTTATGGCACAACAGGTTCTGTCACTTAAATTTTCACACATTGGAAAAACTGGTCAAACTTGATCTAGTTAAAGGTTTGCCAAATGTTAAATTCAATAAGGATCATTTATGTTCTGCCTGTGAGATGGGAAAACTCAAAAGAGCTTCCCACAAAGGCAAAACAGATGTATCTTGCACCAGGCCTCTGTACATGCTTCATGTCGACCTCTGCGGTCCCATTGCAATACAGAGCCTAGGTGGCAAGAAATACATACTTGTCCTAATTGATGAGTATTCACGTTTCACATGGGTTGAATTCGTAAGAAAGAAATCAGATGTTCCAAATGTATTGATAAATCTAATGAAAAGAATCCAAGTTCTTTATGATTGCAGAATACAGAAGTTAAGAAGTGACAATGGCACATAATTTAAAAACTCTGTCATTGAAGCCTATCTTTCAACAGAAGGAATATCACAGAACTTCTCTGCAGCTCGCACTCCACAACAGAACGGTGTTGTCGAAAGAAAGAATCGAACACTTGTGGAAGCCGCAAGAACTATGATGTCAGCATGCGGATTATCAATGAACTTTTGGGCAGAAGCAATTTCAACTGCGTGTTATACTCAAAATCGATCAACCATTGTGAAAAGACACCTCAAGACGCCTTACGAATTTCTTAACAAACGGCGGCCAAACAACAAATTTTTCCATGTATTCGGATGCAAATGCTTTGTCTTAAACGACAGAGATTCAAGAGGAAAGTTTGATGTAAAAGCAGATGAAGGAAAATTCATTGGATACTCTGCCAGTTCCAAAGCCTACAGAACATTCCTTACAAAGTCTCACAAGATTGTAGAAAGCATCAATGTTTCTTTTGATGATTCATTCCAAATGACTTCTGAGCAAATAAGTTCAGAACTCGGAATTAAAGGGAAATCCTCTGACATCTCAAGAACAAAAGAAGATTTGAATCTTCTATTTTTGGAGATGTTCCACAATGACATTGATCCTTCTGTCGGAACCATCAGAGTTTCTGAAGAACCATCCTCTGTCGGACAAAATCCTACAGGTATGACTCTAACTGGTCCAAATAATGCTTCATCTTCTTCTGTAAATACTACAGATGCAATTGCCGAAGCAGAAGAAAGTGCAGAAGATGAAACATCAAGAAAAACGACCACAGAAGCTGCACAAACCACAGAAGAACCAATTACAGAGGAGATCGAGGACCAAGACTATACGTCCTCAGAGGAACAAACTCCACCACCACTCGTACCAATCATTCCACAAACGGTAGAATCAACTACCAAGGCACGAAGAACAACAGAGGCTACACAAGAAGAAACACAAGAAGCCTCTGAAGAAAGTTTTGATGACATTGATGATCATCTTCCACGCACAACTCAGTGGACAAAAAGCCATCCTCCAAGCCAAATAATTGGAGAACCTTCTGATTCAGTAAAAACAAGGTCTGCCACTGCTAATTTTTGTTTCTTTACAAATTTTATTAGTGTTATAGAACCAAAGAAGATTTCTGAAGCCCTAGATGACCCAAACTGGGTAGACGCCATGCAAGAAGAACTTCTGCAATTTGAGCGTAACAGAGTATGGACTTTAGTACCTCTGCCAAGGGGGAAACAGGCCATTGGGACTAAATGGGTCTACAGAAACAAGAAGGATGAAGATGGAGTGGTCGTCAGAAACAAAGCAAGATTAGTAGCAAAAGGATATAGACAAGAGGAAGGCATAGACTACGATGAGACTTTTGCCCCTGTCGGACGTCTCGAAGCAATAAGAATATTCTTAGCCTTCGCAGCCCACAGAGGTTTTAAAGTCTATCAGATGGACGTAAAATCAGCTTTTCTAAACGGTGAAATCCAAGAAGAGGTTTACGTAAATCAGCCACCAGGTTTTGAAAGCTCAAAGTTTCCAAAACATGTATACTACCTTGAAAAGGCTCTATACGGACTGAAACAGGCTCCAAGAGCATGGTACGAACGACTTTCTACCTTCCTTCTAGTCAATGGCTACAACAGAGGTACAACAGATACTACCTTATTCTATAAACGCAAAAATAGTGAGATAATGCTTGTACAAATATACGTAGATGACATAATTTTTGGGTCTACAAATTCAGAAGAGTGCAAAATTTTTGAAAAACTCAGGCAGAGTGAGTTTGAAATGAGTATGATGGGAGAATTAACATTCTTCCTCGGACTTCAAGTCAAACAATCTTCAGAGGGAATTTTTATAAATCAATCCAAATATGTCTCTGACATACTTTTAAAATATAATCTCTCTGATACCTCTGCAATGAAGACTCCAATGCCACTGGAAATAAGTTATTCTTAGATCCAAATGGTATTTCTGTAGAATGTACTCTCTACAGAGGCATGATTGGATCTCTGTTATACTTAACAGCAAGCAGACCTGACATTATGCATGCCACATGTCTTTGTGCACGTTATCAAGCAAATCCAAAGAAATCACATTATGATGCTGTAAAGAGAATCTTTACATACCTGAAGGGGACCAACAATCTTGGTCTCTGGTATCCACAGAACTCTGGTTTTAGTCTTAAAGCTTATACAGATTCAGACTATGGAGGATGCATGCTCGACAGAAAGAGTACCTCTGGGAGTTGTCAATTCCTAGGTGGTAAACTAGTGAGTTGGACCTCCAAGAAGCAGAATTGTGTCTCCACATCCACTGCAGAAGCTGAATACGTTGCTGCCGCTAGCTGTTGTTCTCAGGTTCTATGGATGAAGACTTAGCTAAAAGACTACGACCACATTCTGTTCAAAATACCCATCTTCTGTGATTCCAAAAGTGCTATTGCTATCTCTGCCAACCCTGTGCAACACTCAAAAACCAAGCATATCGATATAAGGTATCACTTCTTGAAACATCATGTTGAATACGGTACAATCGAAATGCATTTCGTGCCCACAGAATATCAACTCGCTGACTTATTCACCAAAGCATTAGACGAGAAAAGATTCAACTTCTTGGTGGGTAAGTTAGGAATGATTAACATGGTGTGAAAATCCTCAGTAAGTATAGTTTTATCTTCTGTAAATAATTATAAATATCTATTGTTACCAAGTAATTACGTTGATAAATTTACTTCAGTATGTATTTTTCTGCAAAAATAATTGTTTACAGAGCTTCTGTGGGTGCGCTCAGATCTTCTGATAAAACTGACAGAACCTCTGATAAACATGATCTATGCTAAATACAAATCTTACCATTCTTTGAACCAAGCATAGATCACGGGGGAGCAAAAGGAAAATTCTTGATCTACAGAAGTGATTAGATCAAGGGGGAGCAAAAGGGGCCCTGAGATGATCTACAGAGATAAATCTCTCAAAGGAAAGCCAAAGAAGAATGTCGATAATTCTCCATCGACAGAAAAAAGACAAAACTGCCGAGAACAGAAGAACCAAAAGGTATGTCTCTCGCACGAAAGGTTTTTAGAAAACAGTTTTCTAGGACAAGAATTGTCAAAAATGTCCTAGATATACCATGAATAACATTTCAAAAATCAAAAGTTCAAAAGGTTTAACAAAATTCGAAATAGGAGAAATTTAAGGTCATAGAGCTTCTGCTGAGCTCAACAGAGCTTCTGCAGGAAATATGCTCTGTGATCACAAATTAACCCTCTGTCGATCTTTTGGAATGTTATCTCGAACAAAACGTTTATCAAAATAGTTTTCTCGGACACCAACCTTCAAGAATGTGCGAAAAACATCTCTTAACGCAGATCAAAAATTGGATGATCAGAAAGTTAATAGAATTCAAGTTATAAGATTTTTTCTCTCATAGAGCTTCTGCTGGCTCTCGCAGAGCTTCTACAAGTTCCATCAGAGCTACAAAATCTCTGTGAGTAAAATTTCTTGACAAAATCCTATTAATCCTCTCCAATATCTTTACAAACGTTTTCGTTCAAAGAAGAACCTTCAAAGTCATGATAACAATGAGATATATGAGAAAAGGTTAAAAGTCAAGATTTTCAAAATCATAGAGCTTCTGTAAAACACAGGCTCTGCCATTTTTGTTATCTGTGGTAAAAACGGTTACTGTTACTGCGAGTGAAACTCATATGGCTAAAATCAACCTCACGCGCCTAGCATTAATGGGCCGCGCACGACGTCCTGTCATATTCTGACAAGGCCTATGTGTCCCATTTTCATTGGGTGTACATGGAACGTTTTTATTTGGAAAGTTGAACCCGCCGCTCAAACTCGAGTGCGGATTCCAAACTTTAATCCATTGCCATATATTTTACTTTTTCGAATTCTACCGTTTTACCCTCCTATAAAAACCAAGGAATACCCTCTCATAAAACCTTTTACAAACTCTTATCTTCTTCTCCGGCGAAACCCTGCAAAAAGCTTGCAAAAAAAATATTATTCTTAAAATCAAATGGCTTCATCTTCTCGAGCTACATCCTCTGCACTCTCTCCGGCAAACTCACCAGAACACTCCCCTGCACATTCAGAACATTCTGAAAACCCCAGCCTTGCAAGAAATATTAAAAAACAAGATTCCGGGGACTCCGCAGATTTTGCTCCGACGACACACTTGCAAAACTTTATAGCTAAGGATCATTTCGAAGCCACTCTTCCTATCAAATCCAACAACTGCTATTTGGTCCCCTCACCCACTACTTTCAGCGAAGCCCATGCCATACTTCTGAACATCATGGAGAATCATGTCCTCTTCCCTCTACTATCAAGAACCCCGAACAAAATTCCAGTCCGTTATTTGAACCAATTTTGGCAAAGCTGCCGATTTGATAAAGACGATTCTCTTATCAAAGGGTACATTTCAAGACCTGATAAATCTGAGCATCTTGAAATCAAGTTCAACAGAACAATGTTCTCACTTGAATTCAACCTACCAACAAGGGGTCTTCTGGGATTGAAAAGTTATGCAGAGCAACCAACTGACGAAGAGCTCTGTCGATTCGTGGAAATGCTTGGGTACAACACCCAACTACGGAAGAGAAATGACTTCCGCAGAGGCCGATTACCACCTCTGTGGAACACTTTGTTCTCTATTCTTAACAGATGCCTGACAGGAAAGATAGGGAGTATTGACCAGAGCTCACATCAAATCTTGAGCATCATGTATGGGGTTTACTATGATCTTCCACTAGATTATGCGACCATAATGATGCAAGAGATCATAAACACCATCGACAGAAAGAATAACTCGAAAAGGGTCAAAGAGAACGATCCCAACTTTCTACCACCTCTGCAATTCCAAAGAATATTGGGAGTACTGTTCGAACCTCTACTGCTAATCCAAGACTGGCCAATGGAAGGACCAACTCCCAAACAGTTCCCGATGAACAAGAATACCCCCACTGATCATGCTGATGGCTACTCACACTGTAGACCTCTGTCCAAAAAGCTTCTGCACTACGTATCGAACAAATCCCTTAAGAAAGAATATATACGCGATAATAGAACTCCTAAACCGAGTCCTATGACACCCCCGCGTTTAGGTGTCCCCTTAGGAACAAGAATAGCAAAACCTCTTTCCACTCAAGAAGAAAAAGATCAGAAATTAGCAAAACACATGGCTATTCAACTCAGCTTTATAGCCAAACGTGCAGAACTTATGGGAAAGAAGTCTTCATCAAAAACCTCTGCATCTACTCCAAAAGCAAAGAAGAGAAAAACTGCAGAAGGCACCTCAACAAGCACTGCAGAAGATCGACCTTCACCTCCACATGGCACAGAGATTGGCTCCTCTGCTCCTCTTTCCCCAAAACAGAAGAAGAAAAGATCCAAATCAACAGAGGAAGGGGCACCAAAACCAAAAAGGAGGAAAACTAGAAAGAAGCATGGTAAAACACTTAAAAATTGTTTACCATTGCAGAAGAGGAAATCATAGAGGATGAAACTGCAGAAGAAGAAGAAGATGCAGAAGTAGGAATGACAGAAGAAGGATATCAATCACTCTATCAATCTCCAGATAGATTTGCTCACCAAGGAGACCTGAACGACTTCTTGCAGAACCCTGAAATTGCCAATACCCTAAATACAACAGGGTGGACGGCACAACCTCTCGACCACCACTCTCCAGAAGAACAAGATTTCTTCATTTCTGGCATTGACACACATCTACAAGAAGATGACACAACACCCAGAAATCAACCAGCCGAAACCCCTGTGATTTTACAAAACCCTTTCATTCAAGGATTGGACGTCCACAGAAGAAGTCCAAACCCAGCTTCAGAAGAAACAGAACAAACCGAAGCTGAGTGGAATACAACTGAAGTAACAGAGGCCATGGTTGTAGAGGAAACAAGGGTCACAGGGATAGAAATCTCAGAGGTAGATTCAGATGAAGAAGAGGCTGTCTAGATACGAAAAGGTCTCTATCATCCTCATGTCATGAGATTATACGGATCTCATCACATGTATGACCTTTTACGACCAGAGCAAGGAACTTCAACAGAACCCGAGGAAGAAGCACCAAGCCGTAGGACAGCTACAGAGGTCGAAATGATAGACGATGAGGTAGAGCTTGGATGCTTAACAGAGGAAGAAGCAAGAAAAGATGCCTGGATAAACAGAGGCACACAACCAAAACCAACTCCCAGTGCAACCCACATTTCTAACTCCGCAGGTCTAGCTGCAGAAGGAGTTATTGAAAAAGAGCAGCACAGCTCGATCCCCACCCTACCCATCCAGCCAGAGGTTACTCTTTCAACCTATGTGCCCACAGAAACCGGGGAATCCATTCCTAGGGAGTCTCCTCAAAGAGACTCACCTAATGTTCGTGATCAATCGCCCCAGATCACACAAGAACACCCTACAGAGGAATTCGTTTCCTCTGCCACACACACATTAGGACCAAACCTTCTTTCAGAGAGAAGTAGTGAGCACAGAGACGAAGAGACACTAGACAAGTCTCCTAGTCAACAGAAGGACATTCCAATACCCACCTCTGGAGTGGATTTGGACTCTGTTCTTCACAGAACTTCTGTAGAGAACGAAACTCAGGTTTCCTCTCGAGGATCAGAAGGAAATCCTTCCACCCCCATCGTACAAACAAGGGTGAACGAAGGTGTCCCAGGAACAGAGACTCACTCTGGAGACGAATGTGTTCCTCCAGAGGTTACACAAGGAACACAAGTATCAAGGGATGAGTTCCAAACCCTTGTCACCTCTGTGAACCAAACAATGAAAGAGTTGCAAAGCTCTTTCAAATCCTTTGCAGAGACAATATCTAAGGCTATCTTGAATCTGAACACCAAAATGGACGATCTGTCCACAGAGGTAAAAACCGCCATCTCAGAGATGAAGTCCTCTGCCGAAACTTCTGCCAAAGCAACAGCCACTTCTGCAGCTCAGGAATTCGGAACAACTGCAACTTCTGCTTTCAGGGACTCTGTCAAAGATTTCCTTGAACAAATTAATACGCACTCCCACAGAGCAGAGGGCATCACTCCTGCAGACTTACAGAATGCCCTATCACAAGTACAAGCAGAGGCAATACGCAACTCGACAATGATGAAACCAAAAGACTATATGACCAGAACACAACTTACAGAGCTCGGACATAACGTCATTAACCAGGTCACAGAAGTCATTGTCTCCTTCACAACTGCAAATGCCAACTATGTCAAAGATTTCAGAAAAAGTGTCGGCAGAATGCGTTTCAAAACAGAAGCAGAACTTGCGACACTGATTGGCCTCTGCGATGATGTCTGCGAAAAGCTGATGGCAGCAGGAGCTAAATTACCGAAGAAGCCCAACTCTTCTTGCAGAGCAGAGGGTACTTCTGATAAAAGTCAGGATGATTCTGATGATGACCAACCTGGCCCATCAGATAATCCTGAGGGGGAGAATCTAAAAGAGAAAGCTACGAGCAGAGGAATACAAAGTCCACCAATCGCAGCAGAACCAATCAGCCAAGCCCCTCCAGAAGAAACCCAACAACGAACCCAAAAGACCATAGAGACAACACCCATCTCTGTGGAATCATCTCCAAACGAAACCAAAACTCCAGAAGCAGATCTGCAAACCACAGAGAAAACACCCACCTCTGTGGAAACACCCCAAACCATACCAAGAAGAAAGTCAATTGCCACCAAACCAAAAAGAGCAACGACCTCTGCTTCTGACGTTCTGAAAAGGATGCACACAACAATGAGTGATCGTATGGCGCAGAGAGAAGAAGAAAGGCACAGGTTCACACTAGCATTCAAAATGGCAAGAAGATTCGATGTCGAAACTTCAACAACAGAAACTGAGCTCACAGAAGAAGTAATCATAGAACCTCCAACAGAGGTTACAGAGCAACTCAAGCCAACAGAACCATCGCCACGAAAGTCCTCTAAATCACAAATGTCAAAACCTACAGAGGCAATCCCCATCAAGCCTACAGAAGTGCAAACCTCCAAACCTACAGAAGAAACAGCCTCTGCCCTGCCAAAAGGAAAAGACAAGGGCAAAGGAATACTGACAGAAGAGCCAAAGAAGAAAACATTGTCAAAGCCAACAGAAAAACTAATGAAGAGTGCATTTGATGCCTTTCAAACCCCAAAACCCGAAGAAGTTGACTGGGCACATGGATTGAAGCCTCTGTCAGAAATTCCTCTAACTGGTAGAGCTGCAGAAGTTGTTCAACAGATGGAGAGTCTCAGAAGACAAATTCCACGACCTGGTCCACCACATGAAGAGATGGAAGAAGTGGTATACAAATACCTCTACAAACAATCCTTTCAGACAAACTATCCAACAGATCATGTGACAGATCCAAGGATCAGAGAAGAATTTGAGAACATCTTCACAAGAACAAAGCCAAGAACCAAAGCAGATGTCTTCTCAATCCACAAAATCAAAAAGGTAATCTTCTGCAAAATTTCCTTCACAAGAACCTATCCAAGGGTCAGGTACAATCTCTACAAAGTCAGAAGAGAGAACAATTCAGAATCTACCTTCGCTGATACTGACTTAAGAAACATCAATCCTTACGATCTACCTGACCTTCTGCAATGGACAAAGGACAACTACAACACAGAGGCAAACACCAGAGCCTATCAAGTGTTGAGAAAAGCGACGAGGGAAAAGCTTATGCTCTACAGCATGATAGATTTCCAGCTGGGAAAGGATCTTGGTCTCAAACATCTGGATCTACGACCACCAGAGGATCGCTGCCCACCAGACGCCGTACCAAACTCAATCATCACAGAACCACGGTTTGGGTTAGTATTTCAAAACCCTCAAGGCAAAACTAAACTATTTGTATGCATGGACTGTCAGAAGTATGCAACAAGTACACTGAACAAGTTCAGAGCAAGCCTTGTGAAATATAGAGGTTCAAAGAAAATGGAAAAAGATGCTGCAGATACTATCATAAGAGAGATTGACGCAACAATTCGCCTAAGAGAACTCTGCATCAGATTCTACAAAGAGATCAGAAAAGTTGGAAGAGACAACAGAAGCTACAATGATTTCAAAGATGCCAAAATCTGATTCTCAGACCTCCAATCTCTGCAAACAAAGTTAAAAGTTTATCTTTCATTGTACTCAAATGTAAAATGCCTCTGGCATATTTCTAAATGAAAGAAATTTCGAGGTATTGTTTAACCTCTGTCTTATCCAACTTAGCCTAACTAAACTCAAAGTTAAATTTTTTATTTTTCACTACTTAGGGGGAGATTGTTAGCTTCAATCTTCCTAAACATAGAAGTATTTAGAAGTAGTGAAAAATAGGCTAAGTGAAGAAAGCCTCTTGCAGAGGCTCTGCCGACATTGCCGAGAAATCAAGGTCAAGAAGCTACAGAAGCAGCAGAGGCTTCCTACAGAAGCTCTGTCATACGCACAAAGAAGACCAAAGACTCGGAATCCGGTGAAGACTGCTCCACAGAGGACCAGACCACAGAACCTCTGTAACTCATTTACAGAGCCTCTGTGGTCCTCACTGAGACTTGAAGATATTTATAATATCTTGCTACTGTTACAGGACTCGTACATCAACTTGCATGGTAGCATGCCCTGTCCAACGTCGACGTGTCAAACTCTGATTGGACTCAGTAGGGCTTAGTACACATTAGACGTCTGCTGCATTAAATGCAATACAACACGTCTGACTGTTCATGCCATCCTTGCAACTGTTCACGACATCCTCTCAACTATTCATACGTACCTGTTGAATAGTAGCATATGCTTTATGGTCCCCTTTAGAGTAGTATATAAGGAAGACTCATGTTGAGTTCTTCCTTACACAAAAACACACAATAAAAAACAACAACATCAAGAACACAAAAGCTTATTCACCTTAAGAGTCATATATGCTTTAAAGCTTTTCATAAACCTGTTCTTGATATATATATTCAGTAAACTTTGAGATATAATATTCTGTTCACTGTTTATTTATAGTTTGTTCTAAATCTATCAAACTTATCTGTTAGTTCTTTAAATACGCTTCCGCATCAAACCTTAAACCTGAACTAATAGATCTGATAATCTTGCTCAACCAAAACGGGATCCAACAGTTGCCATTCCTTCTTCTGTATCTTCTTCTGCAGTTCTTTCTTTTACGGTTTCTTCTACTGCGGGTTCCTCTTCTGCAATGGTAACCAATTTATCAAGTGATTTACCATGCTTCTTTTTGGTTTTCCTCCTCTTGGGTTTTGGTGCCCCTTCCTCTGTGGTTTTCGATTTTCTTTTCTTCTTCTGTTTTGGAGAAGAGGGAGGAGCAGAGGAGCCAATTTCTGTGGCATGAGGAGGTGAGGGTTGATCTTCTGCAGCGCTTGTGGAGGTTCCTTCTGCAGTTTTTCTCTTCTTTGCTTTTGGAGTAGATGCAGAGGTTTTTGAAGAAGATTTCTTTCCCAGAAGTTCTGCACGTTTGGCTATGAAGCTAAGTTGAATAGCCATGTGTTTTGCTAATTTGTGATCCTTTTCTTCTTGAGTGGAAAGAGGTTCTGCAGTCATTGTTCCTAGGGGGACACCTAAACGCGGGGGTGTCTTAGAACTCAGTTTAGGAGTTCTATGATCGCGTATATACTCTTTCTTAAGGGTTTTATTCGAGGCATACTTTAGAAGTTTTATTTGACAGAGGTCTGCAGTGTGAGTAGCCATCCAAGTGATCAGTGGGGGTATTCTTATTCATTGGGAACTGTTTGGGAATTGGCCCTTCCATTGGCCATTTCTGTATCAGTAACAGAGGTTCGAACAATACTCCCAATATTCTTTGGAATTGCAGAGGTGGTAGAAAGTTGGGATCGTTTTCTTTGACCCTTCTGGTGTTGTTCTTTCTGTCGATGGTGTTGATGATTTCTTGCATCATTATGGTCGAGTAATCCAGTGGGAGATCATAGTAAACACCATACATGATGGTCAAGATCTGATGTGAGGTTTGGTCAATACTGCCTATCTTCCCTGTCAGGCATCTGTTAAGTATAGAAAACAAGGTGTTCCACAGAGGTGGTAATCTGCCTCTGCGGAAGTCATTTCTCTTCCGTAATTGTGTGTTGTACCCAAGCATTTCCACGAATCGGCAGAGCTCGTCGTCTGTTGGTTGCTCTGCATATTTCTTTAAACCAAGAAGACCCCTTGTTGGTAGGTTGAATTCAAGTGAGAACATTGTTCTATTGAACTTGATTTCCAGATGCTCAGACTTGTCAGGTTTTGAAATGTACCCTTTGATAACAGAATAATCTTTATCAAATCGGCAACTTTGCCAAAACTGGTTCAAATATCTAACTGGAATTTTCTTTGGGATTCTTGAGAGTAGAGGAAAGAGGAAATGATTTTCCAGTATATTTAGACGAATGGCATGGGCTTCTCCGAAAGCAGTGGGTGAGGGGACAAAATAGCAGTTGTTGGATTTGATTGGTAGTACCTTTTCGAAATGATCCTTTGCTATGAAGTTTTGAAGATGTGTGGTCGGAGCAAAGTCTGCTGAATCGCCAGAATCTTCTAGTTCAATGTTTTGGGCAAGGTTGGGGTTTTCTGAATGTTCAGAATGAGCAGGTGAATGTTCTGGTGAGTTCGCCGGAGACTGTTCTGAGGATATAGCTCGAGAAGATGAAGCCATTTGATTTGAAGAATAGGATTTTTGCAAGCTTTTGCAGGGTTTCGCCGGAGAAGAAGATAGAGTTTGTAAAAAGTTTATGAGAGAGTAAGCTTGGTTTTTATAGGAGGGTAAAACAGTAGAATTCGAAAGAGTGAAATATATGGCATTGGATTAAAATTTGGAATCCGTACTCAAGTTAGAACGGCGGGTTCAACTTTCCACAGAAAACGTTCCATATACGCCCAATGAAAATGAGACACGTAGGCCTTGTCAGAGGATGACAGGACATCGTGCGCGGCCCATTAATGCTAGGCGCGTGGGGTTGTTCTTAGCCACATGAGTTTCACTCTCAGTTAAAAGTAACCGTTATTACTACAGAAATGCCCAAGTAACAGATTGACAGAACTTCTGTGGTTTACAGAAGTTCTGTGATCTTGAAAAGCTTGATGTTTCTCTCATATATCTCATTGTTATCATGACTTCGGTGGGCTCTTCTTTTAACCAAAATATTTGTAAAGATATTGGAGAGGATCAAATAGGATTTTTAGTCAAGAAATTTGCTCGCAGAGGTTTTGTGGCTCTGTTGGAACTTGCAGAAGCTCTGTGAGGGCCAGCAGAAGCTCTGTGAGGGAAAAAATCTCATGACTAAAATTCTATTAAGTTTTCTGATCATCCAATTTTTGATCTGGTTTAAGAGATGTTTTTCGGACATATTTGAAAGTTTGTGTCCGAGAAAACTGTTATGAAAAACAGTTTGTTCGAGAAGGTCATGGTGTGTGTTTTCGGTTTCCGAGATAACATTCCAAAAGATCGATAGAGGGTTAATTTGCGATCACAGAGCATATTTCTTGCAGAACCTCTGTTGAGCTCAGTAGAAGCTCTATGACCTTAAATTTCTCCTAATTCGAATTTTGTGAAACTTTTTGAGCTTTTGATTTTTGAAATGTTATTCACAGTATATTTAGGACATATTTGACAATTCTTGTCCTAGAAAACTGTTTTTCAAAAACCTTTTGTGCGAGAGACATACCTTTTGGTTCTTCTGTTCTCGGCAGTTTGTCTGACTTCTGTCGATGGAGAATTATCGACATTCTTCTTTGGCTTCCCTTTGAAAGATTTACCTCTGTAGATCATTTCAGGGTCCCTTTTTCTCCCCCTTGATCTAATCACCTCTTTAGATCAGGTGATTTCCTTTTGCTCCCCCTTGATCTAATCACCTCTTTAGATCAAGTGATTTCCTTTTGCTCCCCCTTGATCTAATCTTGGATCAAAGAATGATAAGATTTGTTTTGAGCATAGGTCATGTTTACCAGAGGTTCTGTAAGGGTCATCAGAAGTTCTGAATTGACCCACAGAAGCTCTGAGTTCTCATGAATTATTTACATACAGAAATAAATCAATCAAAGCAATAACTTAAGTAATACTAGACATTTATTTATTTACAGAAGATAAAGATATACTTACAGAGGATTGTCACACCATGTTTATCATTCCTAACTTACCCACCAAAAAGTTGAATCTTTTCTCGTCTAGTGCTTTGGTGAATAAGTCAGCGAGTTGATATTCTGTTGGTACGAAATGCATTTCGATTGTACCGTATTCAACATGATGTTTCAAGAAATGGTACCTTATATCGATATGCTTGGTTTTTGAGTGTTGCAAAGGATTGGCAGAGATAGCAATAGCACTTTTGGAATCACAGAAGATGGGTATTTTGAATAAGATGTGGCCGTAGTCTTTTAGCTGAGTCTTCATCCATAGAACCTAAGAACAACAGCTAGCAGCAGCAACGTATTCAGCTTCTGCAGTGGATGTGGAGACACAATTCTGCTTCTTGGAGATCCAACTGACTAGTTTACCACCTAGGAATTGACAACTCCCAGAGGTACTCTTTCTGTCAAGCATGCATCCTCCATAGTCTGAATCTGTATAAGCTTTAAGACTAAAACCAGAGTTCTGTGGATACCAGAGACCAAGATTTTTGGTCCCTTTCAGGTATCTAAAGATTCTCTTTACAACATCATAATGTGATTTCTTTGGATTAGCTTGATAACGTGCACAAAGACATGTGGCATGCATAATGTCAGGTCTGCTTGCTGTTAAGTATAACAGAGATCCAATCATGCCTCTGTAGAGAGTGCATTCTACAGAAATACCATTTGGATCTAAGAATAACTTATTTCCAGTGGCCATTGGAGTTTTCATTGCAGAGGTATCATAGAGGTTATATTTTAAAAGAATGTCAGAGACATATTTGGTTTGATTTATAAAAATTCCCTCTGAAGTTTGTTTGACTTGAAGTCCGAGGAAGAATGTTAATTCTCCCATCATGCTCATTTCAAACTCACTCTGCATGAGTTTTTCAAAACTTTTACACTCTTCTGAATTAGTAGACCCAAAAATTATGTCATCCACATAGATTTGTACAAGCATTATCTCGCTATTTTTATGTTTATAGAATAAAGTTGTATCTGTTGTACCTCTGTTGTAGCCATTGACTAGAAGAAAGGTAGAGAGTCGTTCGTATCATGCCCTTGGAGCCTGTTTCAGTCCATATAGAGCCTTTTTAAGGTAGTATACATGCCTTGGAAACTTTGAGCTTTCAAACCCTCGTGGCTGATTTACGTAAACCTCTTCTTGGATTTCACCGTTGAGAAAAGCTAATTTTACGTCCATTTGATAGACTTTAAAACCTCTGTGGGCTGCGAAGGCTAAGAATATTCTTATTGCTTCGAGCCGTGCGACAGGGGAAAAAGTCTCATCGTAATCTATGCCTTCTTCTTGTCTATATCCCTTTGCTACTAATCTTGCTTTGTTTCTGATGACCACTCCATCTTCATCCTTCTTGTTTCTGTAGACCCATTTAGTCCCAATGGCCTGTTTCCCTCTTGGCAGAGGTACTAAGGTCCATACTCGGTTACGCTCAAACTGCAGAATTTCGTCTTGCATGGCGTCTACCCAGTTTGGGTCATCTAGAGCTTCAGAAAGCTTCTTTGGTTATATCACACTAATAAAATTTGTAATGAAACAAAAATTAGCCGTGGCATATCTTGTTTTTATTGGGTCAGAAGGTTCTCCAATTATTTGGCTTGGAGGATGACTTTTTGTCCACTGAGTTGTGCGTGGAAGATGATCATCAATGTCATCGAACCTTTCTCCAGAGGCTTCTTGTGTTTCTTCTTGTGTTTCTTCTTGTGTAGCCTCTGTCGTTCTTTGTCCCTTGGTAGTTGATTCTACCGTTTGTGGAATGATTGGTATGAGTGGTGGTGGAGTTTGTTCCTCTGATGACGTATAGTCTTGGTCCTCGATTTCCTCTGTAATTGGTTCTTCTGTGGATTGTGGAGTTTGTTTTTCAGCAGCTTCTGTGGTCGTTTTTCTTGATGTTTCATCTTCTGCATTTTCTTCTTCGGCAATTGCATCTGTAGTATTTATAGAAGAAGATGAAGCATTATTTGGACCTGTTAGAGTCATACCTGTAGGATTTTGTCCGACAGAGGATGGTTCTTCAGAAACTCTGATGGTTCCAACAGAAGGATCAATGTCATTGTTGAACATCTCTAAAAATAGAAGATCCAAATCTTCTTTTGTTCTTGAGGTGTCAGAGGATTTCCCTTTAATTCCGAGTTCTGAACTGATTTGCTCAGAAGTCATTTGGAATGAATCATCAAAAGAAACATTGATGCTTTCTACAATCTTGCGAGACTTTGTAAGGAATGTTCTGTAGGCTTTGGAAGTGGCAGAGTATCCAATGAATTTGCCTTCATCAGCTTTTACTTCAAACTTTTCTCTTGAATCCTTGTCGTTTAAAACAAAGCATTTGCATCCGAATACATGGAAAAACTTGATGTTTGGCCGCCTTTTGTGAAGCAATTCGTAAGGCGTCTTGAGATGTCTTTTCACAATGGTTGAACGATTCTGTGTATAACATGCAGTAGAAATTGCTTCTGCCCAAAAGTTCATTGATAATCCGCATGCTGATAGCATAGTTCTTGCGGCCTCCACAAGTGTTCGATTCTTTCTCTCGACTACACCGTTCTGTTGTGGAGTGCGAACGGCAGAGAAGTTCTGTGATATTCCTTCTTTAGAAAGATAGGCTTCAATGACACAGTTTTTAAACTCTGTGCCATTGTCACTTCTTAACTTCTGTATTCTGCAGTCATAAAGAACTTGGATTCTTTTCATTAGATTTATCAATATAATTGGAACATCTGATTTCTTTCTAATAAATTCAACCCATGTGAAACGTGAATACTCATCAATTAGGACAAGTATGTATTTCTTGCCACCTAGGATTTGTATAGCAATGGGACCGCAGAGGTCGACATGTAGCATGTACAGAGGCCTAGTGCAAGACACGTCTGTTTTGCCTTTGTGGGAAGCCCTTCTGTGTTTTCCCATTTCACAGGCCGAACACAAGTGATCCTTATTGAATTTAACATTTGGCAAACCTTTAACTAGATTGAGTTTTACTAGTTTATCCAAGGTGTGAAAGTTTAAGTGACAGAACCTGTTGTGCCATAACCAAGCTTCTTCACTTTTGCAGGCTACTAGGCAAACTTTGTCCTTGGATTTTGAAGTAAAATTCATTAGGTATAGATCACCTCTTCTTTCAGCTCGCAGAAGTTCCATTCCTGTGTTTTCACTTTGTAGAGAGCAGAAAGTTCTTTTGAATAACACATCGAATCCTGTATCACAGAGTTGACTTACACTTAGTAGGTTGTGTTTGAGGCCATTCACATATGCAACTTTGTATACAGAGACATTTTCTTTCTGTATGACTCCATAGCCTTTGATGTGTCCCTTCATGTTGTCTCCAAAAGTTACAGATCCACCATCGTGTGTTTCTTTGTATGTGGATAGTAATCTTCTGTCGCCAGTCATGTGCCTTGAGCATCCGGAGTCAAGATACCAAATTGGCACATGTTGCTTCTGTAAGACAATCATAGAGATTTAGGTACCCATATCCATATGGGTCCATTATTGTTAGAATTTTTTAAGTTTGCCTTAGCATTCTTGAAATACATTTTATCTTTTGTAGAAGAATCAGATTGTTTCTCTTTTGGTTCTGACTTTCGAATTTCAGTGGTGAGAAAGCAATCTGGACTTGAGTAGTGTTTATTCGATTTAAACATAAGATCAAAACAATGACAGTATTGAATATGAGATGTGATTTGTTTGAACTTTTCATTGAATTCATTTAACTGAGCCACAGAGGCATTACATTCTTTCTTAACATTAGATTTCCTATTACAAGAAGATCTATGAATACTAGAATGTTGTTTGCAAAAGTCTTGTCTAGTTCCTGCCTTCTGTGACTTTCTTCTGTGGTGAACATCTTTCTTCACTGTCACAGAGGAAAAAGATTTGTTAGCTTCAGGCCATTTTCCCTTTTGTTGCTAAGTGGGATTCTCTTTAATTTTCCTTAAAGGTTTTGAAAATTTGAAGCTTTTTGGATTTTCAGAGGCCTTTTTCAGATTTTCAAGCTCTGTAGAGGTTTTGACTTGTATACACATTTTGAGAAAATCTGGACATATAGGTATCTCTGTGATTTTCTCTTTTGGAGAAATTGTTCTGTTAAGAACTTCAGAGGAGAATTTAACATCCTCTGTGTCACAGTGAATTATCCCTGATTTAAAATCAGTCTCTGAGTCGTCAGAGGATGAATCGTCCTCATTTACAGAGTTTGAGTCATTTCTTTCGACAGAGGCTGGATTTTCTGAGCATGTATCGTACGAGCTTTCTTCCTCTGTAGAAAAACTTTCATAGATGGCAGAGGTTTCTGATGAGATCTCTTCAGCGAGTTTTTGATCGATAGAAGATGTATAGAAATTTTCTAAAATATTTGATTTCAAAACTTTCAAAATTTCCTTTTCAATTGATCTTTGAAGTGTTTCTTCTGAAAAGATGGGTTTAAACTCAGGAGCTTTTGCAGATAATTTCTTTTCGTCATTTATCATATAGACAAAAGCGACATGTGTTTGAGTCTCTGGTTTACCAAACTTAAAGATACCAATCTGATCTTGTGTTTTCAGATATTTCTTTGGTTTGATTCCTCTATTGACAGAGGTTGAAGATGATGAATCTGTGTTTTCAAACCACACATTGATCATCTTTGTATGTTTCCTTAAGTGAGGTTCTGCAGAGAGTTTAACCCTTTTACTTATAGAGAGTAAGTTTGGAAAGTTTGGTTTGTTAGTTTTTCCCAAAACAAATAGAGAAGACAGAGGTTTTAGTCGTTTATTTTCAACTCCTAAGGTAATATCACTGTACCCTATACCTCGTCTTGCTATTTGAGAGTTTACCTTTTCATATACCTTCTGTGCATCTTTATAGTTTTTAAGTAAAACTTCTCTTCTTAAAAGATATTGCCAAAGTACCTCTCTTTCTTTTTGAAATTATTCTTTTAGAGCTCTTATGTCTGTAGTTTCACTTCTTGAAACTGAAAGTTCTTTTGTTTTCATTTTTAAAGCATAGGTTAAATCAGAAATTTGCCTTTTTAAAGGATCTATATTTTTGCTCCAATATTTTTCGACTTTTTCTTTTTCTTCAAAGATTTTGGCTTTTTCTTGAGTGAGAAGCCTTACTTCTCTCTCATTAAAGGTCAGCTTTTTCTGAATGCTTTCATTTATTTCTTTCAGTTCAATGTTAAGTTTAAATAAATCATCATCTACAGAATTAGTACATGAGGTAGAGTTTGAAATGGATACCTCATTGTCAGTGCCGGAGTCAATTTCTGCCATGCCACAGAACAGGGCATTGGTGGGGAATTCATCGTCAGAGGTAGAATCTGACTCGAAGTCTTCCTTGTTTGCCTCAGAATGCCCTTTGTTCGCCATTAGGGATTTTTGCACATAATACTCAGCCTTCTTTTTGTAAAAAGACGAGTCCTTCTGTGGGCGATTTTGTCTACTTCTGCATTCTTGTGCGAAATGACCTGGCTTGCCGCAGTTGAAACAACCTTGGGAGGTGTTTCCAGTTCGATCTTCGGACTTCTGTTGATCTCCACCTTTCTCTGTTCGACATTCATTTGCGTAATGACCAGGCTTACCACATTTGTAGCATTCTTGTGTGTGGCCTACCTTGTCATTTGATCTCTGTCGGTCATTTCCTCTGTAGCTTCTGTCGCTCGACCTCTGTTGGTCATCATTTCAGTAGTCTGACCTCTGTCGGTCACTTGATTCTTCTCTTCTTCCATCATCTCTTCTACCAGAATTCCTTTGGTTATTTCTAAACTCTCTTGTCAATAGAGCCATTGATTTAGCTAATGACGCAAGAGTTATTTCTTCCTCTATTAGCTCATCTTCTTCGCTATCAACCATTACTATCTTCTTTTTCTCCTTCTTTTTCTCTTCTGTAGATCTCTCATTTCTTGGTCTGTCCGTAGCCTCTGTAGATTTACTAACCAATGCGTATGGTACAATGGTTAGTGTTTTAGCTTGAGCTATTTGAGGCTCTTGTGCGGCTAGTGTTCCATAGAGATCAGAGAGTGTCCAGGAGTCTAGATCTTGATTTGTTTGTAAAGACGTAGACAGCTGAAGCCACTCATCGTTCAGGCTCTTTAGAAACATGACGTTATTTTCTTCCGTGGTTCTGTGAATACCAGACTTTCTGCATTTGTTTATGAGAGAGTTGAACCGATCATATGTTGTTTGCAGAGATTCTGTTGCAGAGGCTCTGAAGGCATGATACTAGTTTATGTATTGTGCCCTTCGGTTCTTCTGTGTTTTAGCACCCCCTTCCAACTGTCTTTCTAATTCTTTCCAGAGATCGTGCGCTGTTTCGCATGCATCTAAGGATTGAAAATTTTCGTTGGGGATAGCCATGATCAGTATTCTTTTTGTTTTCTGTGCAACTTCATCTTCTGCCTTATCTTCATTTGACCATTCTTCTTTTGGCTTAGGTTTTTGATATTCAGGGATTTCAGGAGATTCAGCAGTAGCTGGTACACGTGGCATAGTTATCATAGGAACCGGAGGAAGATTGTATAGATATTGTTTGAGAGTTTTTTCAGTACCCTAAAAAAATGAACCATTCTTATTTTCCATTGAGGATACTCATCTCTAAGAAGAGTAGGAGGTTTGGTTAATGAGCCAACAGTGAAAAAGTTATTTGTATTTGTCATTTTGAGGAAAAGATAATCTGATGGAGGATTTATGAGTATGAAGATCTGGAAGGTTTTCTGGGTACAACTAATATCCAGAAATATGGTGATGAAGAGAAAGAAAGTAATCTATCAAATAAAAGTTGTAAAACGAGGATCACTTGATATTGAAAATCAAGCTTTGCTCTGATACCAATTGTTGGTTCCCGTTTTGCTTTAAACAAGGTTATCAGATCTATTAGTTCAAGTTAATGTTTGATGCGGAAGCGTATTTGAAGAACTAATAGATAAGTTTGATAGATTTAGAACAAAGTATAAATAAACAGTGAACATAATAGTATATCTCAAAGTTTACTGAATATATATATCAAGAACAGGTTTAAGAACCGTGAGTATGAAAAGCTTTTTTGAAATTGAAACTTTCCTAATTTCTTCCCCTTTTTTGATGATTGTGAGCATCATGATCATCAAAACCCTTTTCAATTTCAACAGTCTTTGAATATACCATTAACAATCTCCACCTTTTGATCTGAATATCCGTCAATTCCAAAAATATTTATCCGAATCTTTTCAAATTCAGACAAAATAAAGTGGTAACCCTGAAACAATGAATGAGTCAGTTATAATGCCTGTAAGTTGCACGGAGCCACTTAGTACAACGAATGCACTTTGGAAAGGAGCTTTTTGACGTTCACTCCTCCAGGGCTTCCATTCAATCAACGAAAAACACAAAGGAAATTCTATGAACGTTATGACAAGAAAACATATTCCTTGTGTGTACGTGCTTGTGTAGAAATGATTGAAGCAACTTATGCTTGAAAATTAGGCTCAAATTGTGTAAACTGTTGAGACAACAACAAGTTTTCCACGAACTCAATGTGCATGAATGAAGAGCGAAGGTGGGGCAAACTTCCTTCTTTTTCAATATCTAGACCTTCCGAGTGAATATCAGATAGATGATATGATGCGTCCCTGTTGATCAAAACCCTCAGTGATTTGATAATGACCCTTGTTGGTTCCCGTTTTGCTTTAAACAAGATTATCAGATCTATTAGTTCAAGTTAATGTTTGATGCGGAAGCGTATTTGAAGAACTAATAGATAAGTTTGATAGATTTAGAACAAAGTATAAATAAACAGTGAACAGAATAGTATATCTCAAAGTTTACTGAATATATATATATCAAGAACAGGTTTAAGAACCGTGAGTATGAAAAGCTTTAAAACATATATGACTTTCTAAAGTGAATAAGCTTTTGTGTTCTTTTTGATGTTCGATATTTTTCAGTGATAAGGAAGAACTCAACATGAGTCTTCCTTATATACTACTCTAAAGGGGACCATAAAGCATATGCTACTATTCAAAAGGTACGAATGAATAGTTGAACGGATGTCGTGAACAGTTGCAAGAATGGCGTGAATAGTCAGACGTGCTGTATTGTATTTAATGCAGCAGACGTCTATTATGTACTAAGCCCTATTGAATCCAATCAGAGTTTGACACGTCGACGTTGGACAGGGTATGTTGCCATGCAAGTTGACGAACGGGTTCTGGAATAGTAGCAAGATATTAATAATATCTTTGAAGTCTTTGTTGAAGACCATAGAGGCTCTGTGAAGTGTCACAGAGGTTCTGTGGTTTGGTCCTTCATAGAACAGTCTTCTTTTGTTTCCGAGTCTTGAGTCTTCTTTAAGTCCAACAGAGGTTCTGTAGGACGCTTCTGTTGCTTCTGTAGCTTCTTGACCCTGATCTCTCGGTGAGTTCGGCAGAGCCTCTGTAAGAGGCTTTTCTTCACTTAGCCTATTTTTCACTACTTCTAAATATTTCTATGATTAGGAAGATTGAATACATTTTATGCACTAACAATCTCCCCCTATGGATTCAAGATTTAAAAAATTGATGACAATAGTCTTCAGCTCTTTGTATCTTCAGATCTTCAACACTGTAGCTCTTTGAACAATCTTCCTCTTTGCTTTGAAGGAAGATCAGTCTTTGAAAAATAACTCTGAAGAATCTTCGAATAAGCGTTGTCTTCAGAAATCCAATCTGACTGCTTTAGTCTTTAACTGGATCTTCAAAACTAAATAATCATCAAAGTCTCGAATCACAAACTTCACATCTTTGCGGTGTTGGTCAAAGTCTTCAAACAAAAACTTCATCTTCTTGAATCTTCACATCACTGATCATTGAATCGTTGTAGCACAGATCTTTGCATCTTTGAGCTTTGAAAAATATCTTCGGTCTTTGAACATGAAATGGCTTTTGAGCTTTAACGGGGTTTTGAGCTTTTCGAATATCTTTAACTGCGTATCTTCATCTCTTGAACAATGAACAATCTTTGAACTTTGAACCTTTGTCGAATCATCTCGAAACATCTTGAACTTTTTAACTTTGAACTTATTGACTTTAACAAAATTCTCCTTATTTTGAAATTGAAACTTTCCTAATTTCTTCCCCTTTTTTGATGATTGTGAGCATCATGATCATCAAAACCCTTTTCAATTTCAACAGTCTTTGAATATACCATTAACAATCTCCACCTTTTGATCTGAATATCCGTCAATTCCAAAAATATTTATCCGAATCTTTTCAAATTCAGACAAAATAAAGTGGTAACCCTGAAACAACGAATGAGTCAGTTATAATGCCTGTAAGTTGCACGGAGCCACTTAGTACAACGAATGCACTTTGGAAAGGAGCTTTTTGATGTTCACTCCTCCAGGGCTTCCATTCAATCAACGAAAAACACAAAGGAAATTCTATGAACGTTATGACAAGAAAACATATTCCTTGTGTGTACGTGCTTGTGTAGAAATGATTGAAGCAACTTATGCTTGAAAATTAGGCTCAAATTGTGTAAACTGTTGAGACAACAACAAGTTTTCCACGAACTCAATGTGCATGAATGAAGAGCGAAGGTGGGGCAAACTTCCTTCTTTTTCAATATCTAGACCTTCCGAGTGAATATCAGATAGATGATATGCTGCGTCCCTGTTGATCAAAACCCTCAGTGATTTGATAATGACCCTTGTTGGTTCCCGTTTTGCTTTAAACAAGATTATCAGATCTATTAGTTCAAGTTAATGTTTGATGCGGAAGCGTATTTGAAGAACTAATAGATAAGTTTGATAGATTTAGAACAAAGTATAAATAAACAGTGAACAGAATAGTATATCTCAAAGTTTACTGAATATATATATCAAGAACAGGTTTAAGAACCGTGAGTATGAAAAACTTTAAAACATATATGACTTTCTAAAGTGAATAAGCTTTTGTGTTCTTTTTGATGTTCGATATTTTTCTGTGATAAGGAAGAACTCAACATGAGTCTTCCTTATATACTACTCTAAAGGGGACCATAAAGCATATGCTACTATTCAAAAGGTACGAATGAATAGTTGAACGGATGTCGTGAACAGTTGCAAGAATGGCGTGAATAGTCAGACGTGCTGTATTGTATTTAATGCAGCAGACGTCTATTATGTACTAAGCCCTATTGAATCCAATCAGAGTTTGACACGTCGACGTTGGACAGGGTATGTTGCCATGCAAGTTGACGAACGGGTTCTGGAATAGTAGCAAGATATTAATAATATCTTTGAAGTCTTTGTTGAAGACCATAGAGGCTCTGTGAAGTGTCACAGAGGTTCTGTGGTTTGGTCCTTCATAGAGCAGTCTTCTTTTGTTTCCGAGTCTTGAGTCTTCTTTAAGTCCAACAGAGGTTCTGTAGGACGCTTCTGTTGCTTCTGTAGCTTCTTGACCCTGATCTCTCGGTGAGTTCGGCAGAGCCTCTGTAAGAGGCTTTTCTTCACTTAGCCTATTTTTCACTACTTCTAAATATTTCTATGATTAGGAAGATTGAATACATTTTATGCACTAACAATCTCCCCCTATGGATTCAAGATTTAAAAAATTGACGACAATAGTCTTCAGCTCTTTGTATCTTCAGATCTTCAACACTGTAGCTCTTTGAACAATCTTCCTCTTTGCTTTGAAGGAAGATCAGTCTTTGAAAAATAACTCTGAAGAATCTTCGAATAAGCGTTGTCTTCAGAAATCCAATCTGACTGCTTTAGTCTTTAACTGGATCTTCAAAACTAAATAATCATCAAAGTCTCGAATCACAAACTTCACATCTTTGCGGTGTTGGTCAAAGTCTTCAAACAAAACCTTCATCTTCTTGAATCTTCACATCACTGATCATTGAATCGTTGTAGCACAGATCTTTGCATCTTTGAGCTTTGAAAAATATCTTCGGTCTTTGAACATGAAATGGCTTTTGAGCTTTAACGGGGTTTTGAGCTTTTCGAATATCTTTAACTGCGTATCTTCATCTCGTGAACAATGAACAATCTTTGAACTTTGAACCTTTGTCGAATCATCTCGAAACATCTTGAAACATCTTGAACTTTTTAACTTTGAACTTATTGACTTTAACAAAATTCTCCTTATTTTGAAATTGAAACTTTCCTAATTTCTTCCCCTTTTTTTGATGATTGTGAGCATCATGATCATCAAAACCCTTTTCAATTTCAACAGTCTTTGAATATACCATTAACAATCTCCACCTTTTGATCTGAATATCCGTCAATTCCAAAAATATTTATCCGAATCTTTTCAAATTCAGACAAAATAAAGTGGTAACCCTGAAACAACGAATGAATCAGTTATAATGCCTGTAAGTTGCACGGAGCCACTTAGTACAACGAATGCACTTTGGAAAGGAGCTTTTTGATGTTCACTCCTCCAGGGCTTCCATTCAATCAACGAAAAACACAAAGGAAATTCTATGAACGTTATGACAAGAAAACATATTCCTTGTGTGTACGTGCTTGTGTAGAAATGATTGAAGCAACTTATGCTTTAAAATTAGGCTCAAATTGTGTAAACTGTTGAGACAACAACAAGTTTTCCACGAACTCAATGTGCATGAATGAAGAGCGAAGGTGGGGAAAACTTCCTTCTTTTTCAATATCTAGACCTTCCGAGTGAATATCAGATAGATGATATGCTGCGTCCATGTTGATCAAAACCCTCAGTGATTTGATAATGACCCTCTCTTAAATACTTAGTGAAAATTGTAAGTAAACAATATGTATCAGAGTTTCACTATCGCTGATAAGTACTAAGACCTTACAGTACCGCTGATAGGAACTCTCGTTCTTTAGATTAAACATTCAGCAAACACTGTTCACCATAATGCTTTGAGCCTGTTCAGTCCTTATGGTGATCGCTGATAAGTTAGTTGTTTACTTATGATCCCTGAAGGCAAGTTTCACGTCAACATAGGTTCTACGCTGAAGTCGAAGATCAAGCTCAAGAACCAGCGACAAGTCTCCTAATGAACTGATGCGGATCAACGAAGACTCAGATTTGTCCACTCAACGTGAAGTATCAAGTACAAGACTTCAGCTATCGCTGAACTTTGTCATTCACTGATATAGAATGATAAAGCTCTGATTCAACGAAAGCTGATCATGAAGTCCTCCGTACAAAGTACTTTTGTCTTAACCACCCTTGCACGACTCCGTACGATATGTCAGAAAAGAACCTCCTTATTGTCTGAAATCGTACAACCACTCTGATACTACACTGTTCAAACATGCGGCTACTAAGGTTGTCTACTAAAGTCAAATCCAACAACCAATGAGCTGCTGCCACGTGTAAAGTATAAACTGCCATGCATTAAATGCATGCAGTATATAAGAAGGACTCCAGCTTCATTTTTGAAGTACTCGAAAACTCTGGTCGAGTCACTCGTAAACTCTGGTCGAGTCATCCTTCTTATATCTTGAGATAGGTTATTATTAGTAATTTCCTTCTCTTTCTTAGTGCAAGAAAACTTAGTGTTCCAACTTGTTTAGATTAGGATTTATTCCTTATCTTGTTCCGCAACAAGCTGTAAATTGTTAATGATTTATCAATAAACAATTTAGAAAAGTAAAATCTGTGTGTTTGTATTCAACCCCCCCTTCTACAAACTTGTATAGCCCTTCGGGACCAACAGTCCCCAAGAAATATGAAACATTTCTTTGTTAAGAAAGAAATGAGTAGCTGGTGGGGTTAATGCAAGAGTTGGCATGGGCTAGTTGCCTGTTTCAATGATGGTCACCAAAGAATGCGAACCAATCAGTAATGTGGCTGCCCAGCTCAGAAAGTGGATAGTGCAGAGTTCTCTTATTCTTTTAACTCTGTTCTCACACCCTCTTTCTGTTTTTAATCCACTCACTTCTAACCAAACTCTCATTTACATTTTACCTCAGCACAATGAGATACTCAACCGTATGAGTTATCTCCCCCACTCTTTGATTTCGACCCCTCACCCCTCAATCACTCAAGGATAACTTCTTGGGTAGGAAACACTGGTTAACGTGGATCCATAGAAGTTCTTTTAAAATCTCACACTGATTCCCATGAAATTTTGTCCTAAAATGATGTGTTGTTCAACAGTTTATTTTGAACAATTAAGAATATCGGCATTTGATAACATTGCCATCAGAATGTATGCTCCTGAATAATATCATGAAGATTTGAGCATTTTGATGTTTGAAGATTTCTCAAAACAAGGATATTGAATGAATGAAATGAATTCGAAAGACTTGTTTGAGAATCTGACAATGTATCAATCAGATCAAATCACATGAATGATAATCATGTAAGGTTCAGGGTATCAAAGAATTGGATATTTTGTTTATATGACCAAATATAAATAATCTTTGAATGAAACGTTTAAATTCTCACGCTGAAATGAATATGATGCTCAACAAAATTTGAAATTCAAACGGAAGTATTACCATCGAAAAATTGTTTCTTTTTGAGACATGGTAATAACAAAGTCAATAAGAAGCTGAACCGGTGTGTGTGAATACTTGAAAGTATAGAAAAGATAATACGCAAGTATTAATCTTTAGAAACACACGGTCAGAAATGATGATGTAACAATCCGAGATCTATATATATATATATATAGGAAAAACATTTAAAATCACACTTCTAAATTCATAAAATCTGTTTGAGAATCGAGAAGTGGTTTGAACATTTAAGAAAATGTTTTTCATGCTTGAAAGTCGGTCTTCTTTCAAACAATCTCAGATTAAGTTCAGAAGATACGTACAGTTAAATGTTTAAGCTCCCCCTCAAATCATGATAGACTGATTTACAATCAGATAAGCTCCCCCTCAAAAACTGCAAAAGATCTTAACGAAATAAGATTAGTAGATGAAACAATCAAAGTATAAAACAATGAAGTACGAGTTCTAAACTGATGTGTTTAGAAGTCAAACTCGTTGAAGTACGGGTCCTAAACTGATATGTGTAGAAGCCATTGTCTCTTTTATGCTCGGGTTCTAAACTGATGTGTTTAGAAACCATTGTTTCTTTTTCTCCCCCTTAATGGTACATATACTCTTAAAAAATGTGCACCGCTTCTCTTCTGTTTTCAGTCATGTGTGTGATATATATGTAACATTCAGCACAACACATGATGAACCTGCAAAACAGATTAAGCAGATTTTTGTACCCAATGGGACTTGGGTCCTAGTGTGTTAGGTGTAGATCTCTTTGAAGGAATACTGTAAGTACCGTACCAAAAAGAAGTATAATCTTTATGCACAAAATCATTTGATCCACAGTAAGAACAACAAATTTTCTTATGTGCCAACCTAATCATATGATTTGCAGAATGAATAGGATTAGGTTTAGTAGAAGAAAATTTACCTTTCGGAGTGTTGTTGTTATTGGCATTTGATGTGGAAGCAGATGATTTTGGTACATCATTCTTTGAAGGTGTTGTACCTTTAACTCTCCATTCCATCTTCACAGGCTTGTAGATAGGTGTATTTGAACCAACAGAAGATTTAGAATTAGAACCTTTAGAACTTTGAACAGGAGTTGTCTTTGACTTGTTACCCTTCTTTCTTTTCTCTAAAGGTGGTGTCTTTGTGTTTGAACACCCACCTTTAGAAAAAGTACTTGAATGTTTTTCATTTGTAAAGATAAAATCAGAATGGTCCGGAAGTTTCTTTGATAAATCAAATACACAAGCTTTTCCTTTTTCATTTTCTATTGGTTTTGACTTGGTTTCGAAACCTTGGTCATTAGGTTCAAAGTCACAATCCGAATCAGAATCGGCGTTGTGAACTTCAAAATCCTTGGAGGACTCAGGTGTATTCCAACTTTTGAAAGCGTTTTCTTTTCTTTCTTTTGCTAATTCCTTTTCTAACTCATCCACTTCTTGAGAAAGCTCAATTATTCTCATTTCATAAGAATTTTTCTCATTTTCAAAACTTACTTTCTCAAACTCAAACTGTGCTCTTTCAAGATTGAAAGAATCTTCAAAATCAGACATTATATTAGGCTTTCTTTCTTTCAAAGATTTTTTTAATGTCATCACTTTTTAAGAAAGCTCACAGTTCTGTTCTTTAAGAAAGTTGCTTTCTTCAAGATTGAACCAGTTTTTCAAAGAAAATTATTTTCTTTCGTTTTCTAACACAATCTCTAATTCAGCTTTTGTCTTTAACAAATCAGTCAACTTCTTTTCAAATGAATTGATTTGGCTCACAAAGTTGACTTTCTCATTTTCCAAATTGGTATGCTCAGAAAGAAGAATATTCTCAAGATCTACCACTTTCTTTGACAGTTTGATACATTTTTGATCAATCTTTTGTTTTGAATCAAAGATACTCTTTGTTGATTCAGAAAACTTTTTGATCAAGCCATGTTCAATCTTAATAGTTTCCTTTTTCACCTCATCATTGAAACTAGAAGATATTTCCTTAAAAGTAGTTGAGAAAATAGTTGAAAGGAGATCATTTTCATAATCATTTTTGATCCTTTGTTATGCAAGGGAGATCTCAAGTTCAACAACTTTCCCTTCAAGAACTAATGTAGGAACATATTTCTTTGTTTCAACGACTTGATTGTTAGTAACTGGCTTTGTAGCATTTATTTCAAAATAATTGTTTGGAAGTGGTTTATCTAGATTGTTGAGAATCTTCAACGTCTCATTAGTATAGCAAAATGGAAGTTGGATATGAGTTGTTAAAGCTCTTTTTCTATGTTCCTCTCTTTGTGTTTCCTTTTCACCAGTCCAATGAATTTCAAAATCGGGCCAATATCGTGCGTACCTTAAACATTCGAAATTATATCCAGTCGGTACTGCAGCGATAGCTTTGGCTCCATATTTTGGACATTCGTAACCAAGTCCCCAATATTTATTGACATTGTTTACATGTCTTGGCTTGTTCATGAAAATTGTTTGAGAAGATTGATCTCTCAAATAAAGCTTCGTTTCCAAATCTTTGATTTTGTTCAAAAATTATGTGTTTTGAAAGGTTATATTTTTCAAAGAAAATTCGCTCTCATTATGCTTTTCTTTTAGAATAACGTTTTCAGCTTCCAAAGAATTTGCTTTTTCCTCAATCTCCTTGAAAACACCTCGTGATGACAATTCGGATATCCTCTTTTTCAGCTCAATGTTTTCAGTTTCCAAAATCATTGCTTTTTCCTCTGATTTGTCAAGTTTCATAGAACATTCAGAAGTTTGAAATTTCTGTTTTTGAAGATCTTTGTGAGACGTTGTAAGACAACTTTTAAACATCTCAAGACGTTGTGTGAGTTCTTCATATTGCTTTTGTAAATAGCATATCTTTTGTGAATCACACCACCAATTTTGAAATTCAGTCATTGTTACCTGTAAAAGATTGAAAATTGATCGTAGTCAGATACTTCGTGAGAAGTAGAATTATGCACACACGATAATCAGAGAAAAATCGATTAAAGTCAGAAAAATTTTCAAAATTAAAATTTTGAATAACAAATTATAAAATTTGTCGTTCAAAAATTAATTCCGAAAAATAAATGCGGAATACTGGACTTTAAATCGGCAAACCTGCAAAAAATAAGAAAAATATATCAGTTTCGACCAAATGAATAGTAACTGTCTTACAGCACTTGTAAGACAATACCAAATGAATAGTAACTCTCGCACAAAGCTTGTACGACTAAACCAAATAAATAGTGGCGAGTAGCTCATTTGTAAGGGAAGGTACAATGTGAGAGCTAAAATGTGAGAGAAAGAGAGAGTCATCAAGTGTTCTAAAATGATATAAAATCTAATATGAGGATGACGTTTGTATCTCGATCTCTCTTAATTACTTGAATTGTTGTTGATTTCTGGGATCACAAGTGGTATCAGAGCAGAATTGAAGATATTTCTTCGATACGATCATTCGAATCTCGACAATTCAAGTGAAAAAGTGCCGATTTTTTGAAGAATTTGAAGATTTTAGAGTTCGATCTTCAAGTAAGTGTGTTCTAATCACTTGATCTATTAAAGATCCGTTCGTTGTTCGATTCCAGTTCAATTCCTATATTCAGAATCGATCAACGTGAACAATTCGGCGATTTAGAAATTTTTTGAGATTTTCGAAAAATCTTAGATCTAGAAGATTTTGATGTGCATGGATTGATTTTAGCCAATCAGATCATTTTATGCATTGATTATGAAGAGATTGCGACAATCAGATCCGAATTTGGTGAAGAAATGTGTGAGTTACGATTTCTGATATGAACAGTGCCTAGCCTCGCCGGAAAAACGATTTTAGCCGGAATTTGGATTTTTCACTGGGGATTTGATGTTAGTTGCTCACAGATCTGTTCGGTATGAAGTAACGATCTGTTTGCAGTAATTTGGTGTGGAATTCAGCAAGAAATCGAGGTTTTTGGGCTGATAAAAGTGTTCGTCGGAATTGTTCGTAACTGTCGCACGATGATACTCATAACTGTCGGACAACAAAGACATTCATATATTCATAACTGTAGTACGCTTAAGTGTTCATCATACTCATAACTGTCGCACGATACTAAAACTCATAACTGTCGTACAACATTTGGCCGACTTCACATTTTAGTCGCACACGACACGTACGACAGTTACTATTCATTGGGTCTAGTCGTACAAGAAGCATACGACTTCTGCTGTTCATGTGCGCTAGTCGTACAAGTGGCATACGACTACGACTGTTCTTTCGCGCTAGTCGTACAAGAGGCATACGACTACGACTGTTCATTAGCGCTAGTCGTACAAGACCCATACGACAGTTACTGTTCAGCTGGGTCTAGTCGTACAAGACTTATACGACATCAACTGTTCATATGCGCTAGTCGTACAAGAGGCATACGACTTCAATTGTTCATTAGCGCTAGTCGTACAAGACCCATCCGACAGTTACTGTTCACCTGATCAAGTCGTACAAGTGTCATACGACTACTACTGTTCACATGAAGTTGTCGCACAAAAGATGCCAGATTACAACTTCTAGTCGTACACGGCTCATCCGACAGTTACTGTTCACGAAGTTTAGTCGCACAGAATCTGAGTTGATTTTTGCCCATTTAAAGAGTGTGAAAAATTTTCTCTAGCGGAACCCCCGTGTTAAGTCTCGGGAGGGGGACATTTTTCTTGGAATTGGTTATAAAGCGTGGGTGCTACATGACGCTTCCTCCTTCGAGCAAATCCGAACCAAGCTCTTAAGCCAAATTCCTACTCAACCCGCGGTTCATTGACGGATTCTTTGTTATAAACTGTGATGGCACTCGGTTTGTCACTCAAAACTCGCTTGTTATCTTTCTTGTGAGCTTATCGGAACGAGCTTGAGTTTCTACTTTTTGAAGATGTGCTCGTGCATCCTGTCGAGGTTATGGCGTACATCGGATCCGGTTTTTCATGGTTGAAAATAAGAAGAGTAAGAGCTTCTTTCAAGGGGGAGCCTAGACTTCATTAGAAGAAAAAGCATCGCTAAAGTTTTCCCAAGAAAATCAAGGGGGAGAGGAGCTAAATCTTTTGAAGATTGATATGATTTTGCTTTACAAAACTTTAGGGGGAGAATGTTAGGACCAAAAATGTCCTAATTATATGAAAGTTTTGTAAAGGGATTATGTTTGTAATGGGCTTGGGCTTAGCACTAAGTGGGCCTTGGGCTTGACTATATAATGTGTTAGGAGCTCATTTGTAGAAAGTGTGGCACAATGTAAGGAGCATAATTCTAGAGAGAAAGAGAGAGTCTTCCATGTACTAAAATGATTAACATCTAATATGAGGATGACGTTTGTATCTCGATCTCTCCCTAATACTTGAATTGTTGTTGATTTCTGGGATCACAGTCATAGTAGATGAATTCTCTCGCTATACCTGGGTAATGTTCTTCCGTGCCAAGAGTGACACCTCAGAAGAACTCATCTCATTTGTCAGGAAAATGGAAGTCCTGAACAATATGACTGTTCGCTCAATTAGGAGTGATCATGGGACTGAATTCAAAAACAGTTCCCTTGATAACTTCTTTGAGAGCAAGGGCATTTATCACAACTTCTCTATAGTAAGAACTCCTCAGCAGAATGGCGTCGTTGAAAGAAGAAATAGAACGATGGTTGAAGCTGCCAGATCAATGCTCAATGATTCTCATCTACCTACTCAATTCTGGGCAGAAGCTGTCAACACTGCCTGTTTCACTCAAAATAGGTCGCTAATCGTCAAAAGATTCAACAAAACGGCCTACGAACGTTTCCATGGAAGAAAGCCATCTATCTGCTTCCTTCACATCTTTGGTTGTCAATGTTTCATTTTAAATAACAGGGATGCTCTTGGAAAGCTCGACCCCAAAGCTGACGATGGAATTTTCCTTGGATACTCTTTAGTGTCCAAAGCCTTCAGAGTCTTAAACAAGAGAAGACAAACTATAGAAGAAACCATTCACGTCACCTTTGATGAATCCCGTTCAGCGAACTCCAAACCTACTACTGACAACGAAGAACTTTCCCAGTGGATGTTTTCTCATTTTGGGGATTCAGAAGCTAGTCCTAACCCTGACCCTCAGGTCAACGACCCTACCACTGATGATGATCCTGTCATCATTCCCAGCATGCAGTCAAGTGAAGCTATATCATCCTCTTGGGTTTCAGCTACTCCCATTAACATTGTGCCTGCATCTGAACCCTCAACCTCTGCTAATCCATCGACTTCTCAGCAATCAGCAAATGAACCTTTATCTGGACTTCAACTTATCTTGCTTGAATTACCTGAAATCGCTGAAGCTTCTTGTTCAGCTCCTCCAGAAGTTCCATCTGAGTCAGCAGCTCATGTTCCGGCTCATCGATGGACTATGAATCACCCCATTGATCAAATTCTTGGTGATCCAAACACAGGTGTTCAGACTCGACGAAGTTCAGGTAACATTTGTTTATATGTTAATTTTATTTCGCTGATTGAACCAAAGAAAGTTGATGATGCCCTCAGAGATCCAAACTGGGTCAGCGCTATGCAAGAAGAGCTGGCTGAATTCGAAAGAAAAAAAGTTTGGAATCTTGTTCCCAGACCATCTAACAAGTCAGTGATAGGCACTAAGTGGGTCTATCGAAACAAGTTAGATGAACATGGAACTGTAACCCACAACAAAGCTCGTCTAGTTGCTCAGGGATACAGACAAGAGGAAGGTATAGACTACGATGAAACGTTTGCCCAAGTGGCAAGACTCAAAGCTATTCGTATATTTCTAGCATACGCAGTTCACAGAGACTTCAAAGTTTATCAAATGGATGTCAAGTCAGCGTTCCTAAATGGAAGGCTGAATGAAGAAGTCTATGTCGAACAACCTCTAGGATTCGCTGATCCTAAGCATCCAGGTTATGTTTATAAATAGGATAAGACACTTTATGGTCTGAAACAAGCACCACGTGCATGGTATGACACTCTATCCTCTTTTCTCCAGAATTGAAAAATTTGAGCGTGGTAAAATCGATAACACTCTATTTTTCAGGAAAGTAAAAGGTCATATCATTCTTGTTCAAATATATGTCGATGATATTATATTTGGTTCTACTAACCCATCTTTATGTACTCGATTCGCTGATAGAATGAAAGCTGGATATAAAACGAGCATGATAGGTAAGCTGACTTACTTCCTTGGACTCCAAATCAAGCAAAATGATAAGGGTACGTTTATCCACCAAGGTAAGTACGTGAAAGATATGCTGAAAAAATTCGATTTAACTCAAAGCTCAGCTATGAAAACCCCTATGGCACCTCCGCTGACACTTAACAAAGATCCTTCAGGGAAGCCTGTTAATGTCACTGCCTATAGAGGGATGATCGACTCTCTTATGTATCTTACAACGAGTCGTCCTGATATTATGTATGCTACTTGTCTTTGCGCACGATATCAATTTAAAACCAAAAGAATCACATCTGATAGTTGTAAAGCAAATTTTCAGATATCTAAAGGGTACACCCAACCTAGGTCTTTGGTATCCCAAAGACTCAGGGTTCGATCTAACTGCCTATTCAGATAGTGAATTTGCAGGTTGCAAGCTAGATAGAAAAAACACCACAGGAGGCTATTAACTTGTGGGTAGAAAGCTGGTAAGTTGGACAAGCAAGAAACGAAGTTCAATGTCCACTTCTACCGCAGAAGCTGAGTATGTAGTTGTTGGAAGCTGTTGTACTCAGGTCTTATGGATGAGAAATCAGCTATTAGACTACGACCTTCAGCTCTCCAAAATTCCAATCTATTTCGACTGCACAAGTGCCATCGCTATAACAAATAACCCAGTGCTACACTCAAATACCAAACACATCGAGATCAGGTATCACTTTATCAGAGATCATGTGATGAATGGTGATATAGAACTTCACTTTATCCATATTGACTTTCAGTTAGCTGATCTTTTCACCAAACCCCTTAATGAGACAAGATTCAACTTTCTCATCAGCGAGCTTGGCATGCTGAACCTTGAAGAGTAAAACTTCAGTGGTTAAGCATTATGTCAGTGATAAAAGAAATTCTACCTCCTTATTTATTATCTAATCTATGAACAAAATGATTCGCTGATACCAAGGTATGTTTTTCTATTCCTTTTCGCTGAAGTTTACTTTAGTATGCTATTTTTTCAATCTAAATTGATCACTGACCTTTCTTCAGTGATTCTTTTGAAACAACAAAACTCCTCGCTGATATTTCTTATTAGTGACTCTTCATTTTACAAATCATCTCTGATACTTTCTAAAACCTATCAGGGAAACGTTTTTGAAAATGAAAAGACAGTTTCTATGTGACGTCATCATACGGATAACCCCTGGCATGACTTTCCGTCTGACACGTTCGCCCGTTTCGAATTCTTGTCAAATAAGCTTCGTGGGACGTGTCACGTGTCATGATGAGTGCTTTTTCCCGCTCATCACTTTCTCTCTTTACTCTTAATATATAAACACTTCGTGTTTATATTTTTACCTTTTACGCGCACTAGACTCTCTCAAGCACAAATTACCTGTGCATACTTGTTCTTGGACTATTCTTAAAACCTGCTACTCGAATCTTCAAACGCTCAAACAACAGGTTCATTTCTCCTCTTAAACCTTTTATGAAACTTGTTTTGATTGCATTTCTTGTCCTTGAGAATCAAAACAAACGTTTTTCTTACATAAAATCATCTTCTTCATGCTTTTATGAACCGAAACTTGAAACATAGTTTATCTTTTGAGTTTATAATTAATATCTTAAACTTAAAATTCATTCGTTTTTCTAGAACCCCTTACCTTAAAAGAAAACTGGAAAACATTCCTTTTCACTAGTTTTTAAACTGTTTCAAAACTAGAAAACCCACATTTCACCCTTTCTTCCCTAAAAAGGAAATTGTAAAACCCTAAAACCTCAAAAACCCTTATTTTTGGAATCATTTCCATTTTAAGAAGTTTCTTCATCCTCTTTTCTGTTTTGATTCTTTGTTGAAACATGGCCTCCAACACTGCTACGAACACTGCTGCTACTGAAACCATGATCAAGTCTGACAACATGAAGGGTGAACTACAACAAATCACTCTCTAGCCCTGCTAGAATTCCCCAAAAAGAAACCCAGCCCCCATCTCACTGAAGATGTGAACTTTTTGAAGACCTGCCCACTCTCAACCGCCATGACAATCGCTCCTCCTGAACACCGCCACCTCCTTCAGCAATTCTGGTACACTACTGAGCGTGCCACTGAAATCTCCAAGAAAACTTGAAAGCCATACTCTGTAATCAGTTTCCAAATTGAAGTTGGTCGCGACACTATCTCTCCTGCAGCGATCCGCTCAGCGCTAAACCTCCCTGGACGCCTATTTGTCCCTTTCATTGACCCCAACACACTTGAAGGAGAGCAAGAGCTGATTGCATTCCTTGATCTTATGAAATATTCATGGGAGAAGACGACAATTGATGAGGATGACAAGAAGCTGACTAAAATCGTCAAGGCCAAGATGCCAACCAAACTTAACTTCATCTTTGCCCACATCATCTCCTGCATGACGGCAAAAGTCGGCTCCACTGATCAGGCCGCCAAGACTCAGGTTGCAATGGCATACTCTCTCCTAAAAGGCCTAAAAGTTGATTACGCTCGCATCATCTTTAAAGACATGATGGAAAAGGTCGAGAAGCCAGACCGTTCAACGACCGTTCCCTACCCACGGTTCATTTCTGCACTCAGATGCTACTTGGAAGCAACTATCCTAAGCAAGGAGACTACAAACTCCCGCAGGTCGGCCCCAAGGTCCTCGACTTCAAACCGATTCAGGGTGAGGTAAGTCTTTCTACTCTACTCTCTCTCCTCTGACCTCCTTCTTCTTCTGCAATTCCTTCAGCGGCGCAACCCACTGCTGGCACCCAAGCTGCAACAACCACCTCATCTAAAAAGAGGAAACACTCTGAAACCCCCCTTGGCACCCATAAGTCCAAGAAGGCCTCCAAGGGTAAACCCAAGCCTTCCCAGGCTCAAGAATCAATGATTTCCTCTTCACAGGCAACACTTGATACTTTCGTGGAACACTCCTCCACATCTGCTGCAGCCACCCCTTTGACCACTTCAGGGACTCAGTTCTCTGAAACCTTCCTGGTACAGTCCCCAACATCCTTAGCGCCTCAATGCGTTGTGGAGGTCTCCATCGGCGTCACCAGTGCTGAACCTGCGATAACCACCATCTCAGCCATCGCTTCTTCAAATCCTCTATTGGTCTTCTCTACAATCACCACTGCACCAGCATTCTAGCTGGTAGATATGAATGCTGCGAGGCTGCACAATCTGATGCAGCAAAATGCCGCTACTTCAGGACCTGTTGGGAGCAGCATCCCAGTCACTGCCGCCTACAAAATGGAAACTGACATGGAGTACTAGACGGGCATCAAAGATATCCATCAGTTCTCCAACCCCAACCCGACAGGTATCCATACACTCTCCTCACAACTCTCTGAACCCTTTACTTCTTTTGAGCTTTCCTTTGCTCATAAGTTGTTACCTTTTTCAGGTCCTAATTTGGACACCGTCAGCAAATCCCTTACGGATATCGCTGAAAAAGTGGAGTCTCTCTCCACCAACCTGGGATCAAACACCTCCGCGATTAATGACGTTGGGGTGATGCTGAAGAACGTCAACACTTCCCTAGCAGAGAAAGCAACTTCTGCTGATCTTTCATCTCTGAAAGGAGGAGTGAATGACCTAGAGCTCTCCATCACCAACAACACTTCAGCGCTCCAGACTGTACAATCAGAGGTTGCCACCATCTCTGGCGATTATAAGAACCTCTCCTCCCAATTCACCAACCTCAGCGGTGAAGTTGGGACCCGGAACACCAACGTTACAAACCTCCAAGGTGAGGTGAGCAGCCTTTCCTCCAAGGTCGCTGAATCCAATTCGCTGCTCACCAAGATCCTCGAAAGAATGGAAGCCCCAACCGTCCATGTCTCCTTCTTCAGTCAAGTTGATCGAAACTTGCTTGGGATGACACCGGACTTCGTCATCAAGGCTACTTCTCTCCTTCCTGGCCTATAAGACAAGATGGACAAAGTTGAGAAGTCAATGGCCTCCGCTTCAGGGAACCCTGGCCAAGAAGACAGGGTCCTTGAAGATGTTGTTGCTGCTACTGCAACTACTACCTCCCCCCATTTAGATGGAGAGGGGGAGAAGAACGATGAAAACGATGAAGGCCTCCCTCTAAATTTTGAGGGGAGGATAATGCTGAAAAGGACCCTTCCTCTGCTGAGGGGGAGGATGATAATCCGGAGGGAACCGCTGAAGAACCCTCTCATTCTGAGGGGGAGAAAGGCGAAGACAAATCTCCCACTCCACCCCTCTCTCCTCAAGAAAGAATATACCTCACTGATGAGGAAGACGAAGACGAGGAAGAAGAGGTGGAGATTGATGAAGACGAACCTTCAGCTCATCCTGACCCCAAGGATGATGATGGAGATGATGATGATGAAGATGGCTACTGGTTCCAGCCTACCGCCATCAAGGTCCCTACTCAGAAGGGGATCTTAATAAATGCAGCAAGGGAGACGACTCAAAAGTCTCCTACAAAGAAGGCTCAACATGGCAAGCAAAAGGGCCTTGCCACTAAAGGCAACCTGACAATCCTCCTCAAGAAACCACCTTGCCAGGTATGCTACCTTTTCTAAACACTTAGCCATTTCTTTATCTATCTTTTTTAAAACCTGAAAAGATCTAACTCTAATGATCTTTTTGTTTCAGCTAGTCCCCTCCCCTGCTTGAGGATACCGCTGAAGTTCTTCCACCTCCTCCACAGGTAATCCCAGCCATCAGAGCTGATGAACATCAAATAATCCCGGTCTCTATCCTGAACGAGACTGATGAACAAACTAATGAAGAACAAGAGTTGCTTTCACATCCAAGAAGACCTTCTCTGCCTCCTCAGCGGTCAGAAGAAGAAGAATATAAAAGGAAAGAAGCTATGATCCAACAGCTGGAAAGTCAGCGACTCATCCCTCCCTACCTTAACTATTTGACTCCTGAGGAAATTGCTGAAAGTCTCAAAGCTGAAAAGATCCTAGCTGAACAAAAGAAGAACGATTTCAACGATAAAGTTTTTGCCCTCGAAATCGCCCAACATTCATGGAAGGATCGTCAGCTGAATTTTTTTTCCCTCAGAGTCCAGCAAGAACTACTAAAAGAGGCTGGTAAGAAGAAGAAAAAGAAAGCTGAAGTCAGCGACACCACTGTGGCCTGGTGTAAAAAGAAAGTTCATTTCAGGAGTTTACCAAGCTGTAACAAAATGTAAACTTGAAAGGGAAAACTGTCAGAGGTGCTTCAGTGATAGAAGTCATGTCGATTAGAGAAAACGGTCACTACAAGACCTGCTACCTTTCTGCCATTAAAAACTTTGGACTAGATGAATGGTTGGAGTTTCGGGTTGCAATTCAGCGATCTCGATCAAGTTACAAGCCTGTAGTAGAAAGATTCATCAATAAGCTGATTGATCAAGTCTCCTCAGTGATCGAATTGCCTCCTCCTCCAACGCTTCATCAAAACCAACGTCCCTCAAAGAAAAAGAAAGCTGCATCATCTTCAGGGTCTGCTATACGGAACGAGACAGGTATTGAATTTTCTCGTGAAGCAGTGCTCGGTCCCAATGCTGATCTGTCAGGTCTCAACGTATCACTGCCACCTGGGGTATATTTTGAAGCTGCAAAAGTTGTAAGTGAACCCTTTGGCATTTTCTTTCTAGAATACACCGGTCGCAAGTGCTTCCAACGCTGGTGTGATCGCTCCTGGCTTGGAACCTTCATGAAACCCCAGATATACCGCAAAGCCAAACGAAGACGGGAACAGGGAGCATAAGTCCCTGACTGGATGATTCCAAATACTGACACCCTTGATGAACTTCTTGTCAAGGAAGAACCTGAATAGCTGATAGGATCTCTTGTAATTCTTCTATCTTATTAGCTGATAACTTTTTGTACTTGTAAATTTTTTCACTGTACTTGTAATTTTTCATATTCCCTTGTAATCTTGTATTTACGAAGTAATGAAAAGTTTCAGTGAAGTACTTTACTCCATCAGTACTTAAAAAGATCCCTGAAAACAGTAAATGGGACACGTATTTATGAGTCCTCTTTATCCTTGTGTTTTTAACTTAGCAATTTTCCTTTATTGCTTTGTCATCATCAAATAGGGGGAGACTGTTCATCCAAACCCTTCAATGATTTGATAATGATCCTTAGAATCATTTTGTGAAAATCATAAGTAAACTGTATGTATTAATGTTTTGCTATCTATGAAAAATATACTAAGTCTGTTTAGTATCGCTGATGAAAAACGTGTGTTCTTTAATTTATGCTTCAGCGATACATATACATCAGTGAGCCCTGAGCCTATTCAGTCTCACTGATGATAGCTGATAGTTCCATCTGTAATAGTTTACTTGTGATCCCTAAAGACAAGATTCACGACAACAGAGTTCAAAGCTGAAATCGAAGATCAAGCTAAGAAACGAGTGACTAAGTCTACTAGTGACCTGATGCGGATATCAGCGAAGACAAGACTTATCCATTTCATGCGAAGTTTCAAGTAGAAGACTTCAGCGAGAGCTGAACTTTATCATTCGCTGGTAAAGATCAACTCAGCGATCGCTAATAAAGATCAACTCAGCGATCGCTAATCATGAAGCCTGTTCTACAAGTTACTTTTGTCTTATCTCCTTGCATGCTTTTGTACGATTTGTCAGAAGGACACCCCTTTGTCTAGGATCGTACAAACCACTCTGCCAACTACACTGTTCATCATGCGGCCAAAAGAATGTTTGCTAAAGTCAAATCCATGCAACCAACCAGACGCTGCCACGTGTATAGTTGTACTGACTTGCATTTAATGCATGCAGTATAAATAGGAAACCCTACTTCATATTTGAAGTGCTCCTTCCCTGAACTCTTAGTGCCTTAAGAAAATTACTCTTAGTTTTCTTAACTTTTTTTTTCTAGTGCAAGAAATCTGTGTGATTCTCTTAGTTTGTTTAGATTAGGTTTTATACTTGATCTTATTCCGCAACAAACTATAAATTGTTTGATCATATTAATAAACAATTTTAAAGATAAAGATCTTGTGTTTGTATTCAACCCCCCCCCCTTCTACAAACTTGTATAACCCTTCGGGACCAACAATCTCAAAACAATAGATCAAAGCCTCTGAGTGTACCGCTCAGAGCTTCTAACTATCCAAAGAGGTAGCATATTTTTTCTTTTAATACTTAGAGCCTCTGACTTTACTAGTAAGAGCTTTTATAATCTATTATGAGCATATTTCCTTTTGTCCATGTTTACTTATCAACAAGATCCTCTAATTGTATAGATCAGAGCCTCTATGCTTCCTTAAACTATAAAAAATTATGCAAATCTTATTTGTTTGATCCAAGCATAGTTTAAGGGGGAGAAAAGAAAGACTCAACATTCAAGGGGGAGAAAATGCAAAGCGCAGACCCTCTGAGTGTATTGTTCATAGACTCTGATCTTAAAATCAGAACCTCTGACTCTACTACTTAGAGTCTCTGTTCTTCAACTGAGGTAAACTTTTATATTTTTGCTGGAAGAAAACGTTTTTGAGATGGGAAAACCAATTTCTGATTTAAAATCTTTGAATATATTCTTTAACTTTCGAGTCAATTTCTCAGAGCCTCTGAATGCATGTCTAGAGTCTCTAATGTTATAATCATACCCTATGTCTCCCTTTTTAGAGCCTCTGACTAATTGAATTTTAAGTTTTTGAATCATTTCTTAATCTGTTAAATCTGAAGTTTATCGGAACAACCTATGGGAAATGCTAAGTATTGAAGAAGACTTAGAGGTCTAGACAGAAGACTCAGAGGTCTGACTGTGAAGAGTCAGAAGTTTTGGAGAAGTAGAAAACGGCTAAGTACCAGATCTGAAGCAGAAGGATCAGAGTTCTGTGATGGCCTATCAGAAGAGTGTTCAGAAGTTCTGAACATCCTGTTCAGAACTTATACCTTAGAAGATTAATCTAGAAGAGTCTGAAGAGCCATGATACTAGAACACGTGTCAGTGTTATACTAGTCCTTTATGTAACAACTTATAACTGTAGCTTTCCCTTTCCATATATAAGCAAGTTAGTTAGAAGTTCTTTGTAACAAATTCCATTACTGTTTCATTAGATACAAAGTTTGTAACCATTTCTATAATCAATACAAGAGATATTTGGCTCAATTACTTGTTCTTCATTTGTTCATATTGTGATCTGATATTGTTTGAGAGATACGTTTGGGGTCCTACAATTGGTATCAGAGCCAACGACATCAAATTCGACAGAATTGTGAAGATCTAGCAATCAAATTCGAAAGAAAAGTGAATTTTATGATCTGATTTCGAATTCTAGTTGATTTCTTGATCAATTTACTCAAATTGATCCGCTGCAAGTTAAACTTTGTGTTTATTCTTGATATTAGTCAAATTCTTTAATATTTGTGAGTTCTTGATCAAGATTATCGAATCTTTGTGTTGAAAGATCTAAATCTCTCGATTCATGATGTCTAACTCTAAGGATTTTCTTTCTATTGGATCTGAAACTAAACCCCATGTTCTGGTAATTGGTGAATATCCTCAATGGAGAGTGAGGATGATATAGTTTTTGGATAATATAGATGAGGAATTAATGGTCTCAATTACTGAAGGACCAATTGAAGTTTATGTGGAAATTCCTGGAGTCCGTGCTACTGAAACTACACCAAAAATCCTTGCTTCAAGAGTCAAGAAAAGTATTAATCAATGCAGTGAAGCTCATAAGAAAAGACATGTTATAGATTGAAGGGCATTAACTCTATTAACTTTGGCAATTCCAAATGATTTGTTTAACAAAATTGATATCAGAAAGTCAGCAAAAAAATGTGGGATGAGTTGGAAAGACAAATGCAAGGGACTGGTAGATCACTAGAAACCAAGATAAATCAGTGTATTAGTGCATATGAAGGTTTGAAGGCAAAGGAGAATGAATCTATGACAGATTCCTATAACAGGTTCTGTACGATTTTAAATGATCTCAGAAGGCATGGGCTGAAGAAGACTACTTCTGAAATCAATTATAAATTTCTCAAGAATCTGAATCCACAGTGGAAAACCTATGATGTGAGTTTGCAAATGAACAAGAACATTAGTCAAGAGGATATCAATGATTTGTTTTTCATTTTAAGTCAGCACGAGGACATTGTCAAAGAAACAGTTGAGGAAAAGAAAACTGTTGTGGATACTTTGGCACTTTTATCTAAAAAAAAGTTGAAAGGAAAGTCTGAAATAAAGAAGAAATCAAAATCTTCTTTCCTGTCAGAAATTCTATAAATTGATAGTGACTCAGAAAAAGAAGGAGATGATTCAGATTTGGAAGAGGAGATCAGAGGAATGGCTGAAAGATTGGCATTGCTTACAAATACCTATAATAAAAGGTTTGGTAAGAAAAAGTTTGGTTCTAAGGGTGATCAGTACAAATTATGAAGGAAGAAGAGGTTCAGAATAAAGGTATAGATTTGATAAGAAGGGGTATGAAAAGAAAGATGAAGAGAGAGAAAAAAGAAAGGTTATGAGAAGAGAGAAGAGAAAGTGATGAAAAGGAAAACAAGTGCTTTAACTGTGGAAAGCCTGGCCATTATGCTAGAGAGTGTTGGGTGAAATAAGTTAAAGAATATGAGTACTACACTAGAAAAGCACAGCTGGTAAAGAGCAAAGAAAATGGAAAGGCTCTTATGGCAGAAGAAGAGAATTGGCTGGAGTTTTCTTCTGATGAGGAAGAAGTGGTACACTTTGCTGAAATGCGTGGATTTATGGCCAGAATGAATGAAGAATCATCTGAGTATGATGATACTTGTTGATCCAAACCCTCAATGATTTGATAATGACTCTTTAAGAAACACTTAGTGAAAATTGAAAGTAGACAATATGTATTAGAGTTTCACTATCGCTGATAAGTACTATATCTCTACAGTACCGCTGATAGGAAACTCATGCTCTTTAATTTATACATTCAGCGAAACTGTTCATCAGCAAGCCCTGAGCCTGTTCAGTCTTACTGATGATCGCTGATAGTTTAGTTGTTTACTTATGATCCCTGTAGACAAGTTTCACGTCAACAAATGTTCTACGCTGAAGTCGAAGAACAAGCCAAAGAACCAGCGACAAGTCTACTAATGAACTGATACGGATATCAGCGAAGTCAAGACCTGTCCACTCAACGTGAAGTTATAAGTAGAAAACTTTAGCGAACGTTGAACTTTATCACTCGCTGATAAAGAACTGTTCAACGAACGCTGATCATGAAGTTTCCTCTACAAGTTACTTTTGTCTTATCTCCTTGCACGTCTCCGTACGATCTGTCAAAACGAACATCCGTTTTGTCCAGAATTGTACAACCAACTCTGATTCTACACTGTTCATCATGCGGCTACTAGATTGTCTACCAAGGTCAAACCATGCAACCAATCAGCTGCTGCCACGTGTAAAGTTGTACTGATATGCATTTAATGCATGCAGTATATAAGAAGAAACCCTACTTCAGAAATGAAGTGCTCGGCCATTCCTTCTCCTTACTACTTTGTGTTAGAATATTATTCGTAATATTTTTATCTTCTTTCTCTCTTATTTCTAGTGCAAGAAATCTTAGTGTTCTCTTAACTTGTTTAGATTAGGTTTATTCCTTAATCTTGTTCCACGACAAGTTGTAAATTGTTTGATAAATATCAATAAACAATTTAGAAAAGTAAAATCTGTGTGTTTGTATTAAACCCCCCCTTCTACAAACTTGTATAACCCTTTCGGGACCAACAAGTGGTATCAGAGCAGGTTGTTTAAACTCATAAACAAGATCTTGCTTATACTAATCTTTTATCTTCCTTGCTATTTCTCATAATGGCTACCAATACAAGATCTTGCTTATACTAATCTTTTCTCTCTTGCAAAACCCCCTAGATTTTCCAGAGATAACTTTAATCTGTGGAAAAATAGGATGATACTCTTCTTAGAAGGTGTAGACCCTACTATGCCTTATTACATCGAAAATGGCCCATACATTCCTGTTAGGATTGATCCTGAAGTTCCAGGCACTACTACTAGAGCTGCCATTCCTGAAAGAATCATTCTTAATGAACCTCACAATTGGTCTGATGAAGATAAGAAGAAAGTGGCTATCGACACTAAAGCCAGATCCATTCTTTCTATGGATTTTCCTGACGAAGTCTACCATTCCATCATGAACCTGAAAACCTCCAAATCCATGTGGGACACAATTTTTGTTCAATATGAAGGTACGTCTGAAGTCCAGGACTCAAGAAAGATCAACCTGGTAAGACAGTATGAAAGCTTCATTTATGGTAAGAATGAATCTCTCTCTGAAGTACATAAGCGGTTTAACTGTTTAATTATTGATCTGAAAAACGTTGGTAAGGAATATTCTAACTTTGAAATTCTGACAAAGTTGCTAGAATGTTTACCTGAAAGCTGGGACAGTTATTCAATGTGTCTCAAGCTATCAAAGGATCTAAAATCTATGACTCTTTCTACCTTATATGGCACTATGCTCAATCATGAGCAGTCGTGTCATCTTAAGAAGAATCTTGTAAAAGATTCCAAAAGCACACATGTTGCTTTACTCTCAGAGTCACCTTCCACTCATCGATCCACTATCACTATCACTGAGTTGGAAACTAACTCTGAATGCTCATCAGATGCTGACTCTTCAGATCTTGATGAATCTATGGCACTCCTATCTAATAAGTTCAGGAGATTCGCCAAAAAGCATAATTTCAGAAGGAAAAAACCCCTTGCACTCACTGACAAGCCAAGATCATCAACCCCTGTTGATAAGGCTACTGCTACCTGCTTTAACTGTGAAAATGTAGGACACTTTGCTAGTGAATGCAGGTCAAAGAAAGTCTTTAAAACCTCAGCTTTCTCCAAGAAATCCTCTAACCCCGGGACTAGTGATGACAAGTATCAAAAGCTGAAAGATAAGTACGCAAAGCTGAAAAGCTTTAAGAAGAAAGGCAAAGGCCTGATGGCTGACTTTGACTGGGCTGCCTCTGATGAAGAAGAATCATCTGACTCTGAAGATGATGATGAGGCCAATCTCTACCTCATGGCAAAAATCGAAGAAGAGGAAGAAAAGTCTGACATTCCCTCTACTTCAACTCCTACCTCTAAGGTATCAACTTCTTTCTTTACTAATATTTCAGATATTGATGAAGCTGATAGTCTTCGGAAAATCGATCTCTTGACTATGAATTTATATGATGCCATGAATGGCAAAACCATAGTTGAAAATCAAAACCTTGATCTCGCTGAACAGCTTAAAAACTGTCACCTTCAAATAGAAAAGCTTTCTAAATCTGAAGAAGATTTAAAAGATCAGGTCCATATAAATCAACTAGTCAAAATCGAACGCGAAGAAGTTATCGCTGCATTAAAGGCTGAAAAGGGTACTGTTGAAGGATGGTGTAAATCCTCAACAACGATCACTGAGATTATAAAGTCTCAGATACCCCTGAGTGATAAGAGTAGACATGGTTACAAAGATGATACGCTAGAACCAACCACTGATCGTTCCATGCTCAAATTTGGAACTTTCGTATCCTTAGTCCCTGACACTTCCTCATCTCAGTGTTCCTCTTCAAAAACTCCTATGCCTGAGGAAAAACCTACCTTATTCTATAAAGATATGGGTAAAGAAAAAGTTTTCAATCAAAAACCTCAGAAGGGTACCTTTGTACCAAAGCTGAATGCTTCTAAAGCATCAGTGACGTATCTCTCTACTTCTAAGAACAAGATCCCTGGATTTATTTAGCGATCTACTCCTAGAATCAGAGCGGATATTATTGGTAAGAAATCTGAAGAACTGATTGTTCCTCCCATTTCCAATGCCAAAGGTATACTTGGTATTGGCCCTGCTCATTTAAAATTAACGGCTATGCATGCAAATGGTCCTAAAGCTACTTTTAGCTATAGGAAATGTTATCACTGTGGACTTACCGATCACATTGCTAGTAAGTGCCCCACAGCCACCAAAGCTGAAAAGTTAGCTAAGGTGAAGATTACTGCCCCCAAGGCAAAGAAGACCACTGAGGTTAAGAAATTAACCAAAGTGAAGAATAATTATGAAGCTGAATCTTCAAATGCTACAAGGATTGCTGAACCTTCCACTTTCTCTACCACCACTGACAAGTGTGGGCCCATGGTAAAATGGGTGCCCAAGGCAAACTAATCTTCCTTTATTTGCAGGTCAGGAAGGGTATCTGGTATCTTGATAGCGGATGCTCTAGACATATGACTGGAAAGAAAAATCTGCTCACTGAATACAACGAAGAGAAGGGCCCCTCAGTGACCTTCGGTGGAAACGGAAAAGGCTATACCCGAGGGTTTGGTGTACTCTCAAATGGTACAACAACCTTCAGAAGAGTCGCATATGTTGAAGGACTGAAGCATAATCTTCTAAGCATTAGTCAGCTGTGCGACAAGGATAACAAAGTAATCTTTACCAAGGAATCCTGCTTTGTCACTGACAAAAAGGAGAAGATAGCTCTCAGCGGATACCGTATAGAAAATGTTTATGTTATAGACATGGACTCTACAACCACTGAGAACTCCTGTTTCTTCTCAAAAGCCTCATCTGATGCCAACTGGCTATGGCATAAGAGGCTCTCCCATCTCAACTTCAAGACACTGAATACTCTTTCCTCTAAAGAGTTGGTTACTGGTCTACCTCAATACTCATACGCTAAGGAGCATTTATGTTCAGCGTGTGAGAAAGGGAAACAAACTTAAGCAAGCTTCAAGTCTAAGCAAGTTTCCTCAGTGTCATCTCCTCTACAACTTCTCCATATGGATTTGTTTGGCCCTATTAACAAACAATCCATCGCTGGAAAGAAATATACATTGGTCATAATTGATGAATTCTCTCGCTATACCTGGGTAATGTTTCTCCGTTCTAAGAGTGACACCCCTGAAGAACTCATCACCTTTGTCAGGAAAGTGGAAGTCCTGAACAACATGATTGTTCGCTCAATAAGGAGTGATCATGGGACTGAATTTAAAAACAGTTCTCTTGATTCCTTCTTTGAAAGTAAGGGTATTTCTCACAACTTTTCTTCAGTGAGAACACCTCAACAAAATGGAGTCGCTGAAAGAAGAAATCGAACTATCATTGAAGTTGCACGTTCAATGCTCAGCGATTCTCATCTACCTACTCAGTTTTGGGCAGAAGCTGTCAACACTGCTTGTTTTACTCAAAACAGGTCGGTGATAGTCAAAAGATTCAAGAAAACAGCCTATGAACTTTTCCATGAGAGAAAGCCATCAATTAGCTTTCTTCACATCTTTGGATGTCAGTGTTTCTTACTGAACAACAGAGATGCCCTTGGAAAGTTTGATCCTAAGGCTGATGATGGAATCTTTCTTGGATACTCTTCAGTTGTTAAAGCCTTCAGAATCTTCAATCGAAGAAGACAAACTGTAGAAGAAACAATTCACGTCACCTTTGACGAATCCCGTTCAGCAAACTCTAGACCTTCTGCTGATACTGAAGAATTGAATCAATGGATGTTCTCTCATCTTGGTGAAGATGATGATCCTACTATCATTCCAAGCATGCAGACTAGTGAAGCTGAAACATCATGGGTCTCAGCTGTTCCTCTTAACACTATGCCTGCTTCTGAACCTTCTATCTCAGATATACCATCTACTTCTCAGCAATCAGTGAATGAAATGACATCTGAACCTCTTCCTCTCTTGGCTGATATACCAGAAGTTGCTGAAGCCTCATCTTTAGCTCCTCCATAAGTTCAAATTGAGTCAGCGACTTATGCTCCGGCTCAGCGATGGACTATCAATCACCCCATTGATCAAATTCTTGGTGATCTAAATGCTGGTGTTCAGACTCGACGAAGTGCAGGTAACATTTGTTTATTTGTTAACAGATGATGCCCTCAGAGATCCAAACTGGGTCAGCGCTATGCAAGAAGAGCTGACAGAATTCGAAAGAACAAAGTTTGGAAGCTCGTTCCATGACCATCTGACAAGTCAGTGATAGGCACCAAATGGGTCTATCGAAAAAAGTTGGATGAACATGGAACTGTAACCCGCAACAAGGCTCGTCTTGTTGCTCAGGGATACAGACAAGAGGAAGGTATAGATTATCACGAAACATTCGCCCCAGTGGCAAGACTAGAAGCCTTTCGTCTATTCTTAGCTTACGCAGTACACAGAGACTTCAAGGTTTATCAAATGGATGTTAAGTCAGCATTCCTCAATGAAAAGCTGAAAGAAGAAGTCAACGTGGAACAACCTCCAGGATTCTCAGATCCTAAGCATCCCGGTTATGTTTATAAACTGGATAAGGCACTTTATGGCTTAAAGCAAGCTCCTCGTGCATGGTATGACACTCTCTCTACTTATCTCCATATTGAAAATTTTGAGCGAGGTAAAATCGATAAAACTCTATTTTTAAGGAAAGTAAAAGGTCATATTATACTTGTTCAAATATATGTCGATGATATTATATTTGGTTCCACTAACCCTGACCTTTGTACTCGTTTCGCTGATAGAATGAAAGCTGAATATAAAATGAGTATGATGGGTGAGCTAACATATTTCCTTGGTCTTCAAATCAAGTAGGGTGAAAAAGGAACTTTCATTCACCAAGGAAAATATGTTAAAGATATGCTGAAGAAATTTGATTTAACTCAGAGTTCAGCTATGAAAACCCCTATGGCACCACCGCTGACACTAAACAAGGATCCTTGTGGAAAACCTGTTAATGTCACGATGTACCGTGGGATGATCGGCTCTCTTCTGTATCTTACAGCTAGCCGACCTGATATTATGTATGCAACCTGTTTGTATGCACGATATCAAGCTGAACCTAAGGAATCTCATTTGATCGTTGTAAAGCGAATCTTTCGTTACCTTAAGGGTACTCCTAACCTAGGTCTTTGGTATCCCAAAGACTCAGGGTTTGATCTAATCGCCTATTCAGATAGTGATTTTGCAGGTTGAAAGTTGGATAGGAAAATCACCACAGGAGACTGTCAGCTCCTGAGTGGAAAGCTGGTGAGTTGGACAAGTAAAAAGCAAAACTCAGTGTCCACCTCAACCGCTGAAGCTGAGTATGTAGCCGCTGGAAGCTGTTGTTCTCAGGTCTTGTGGATGAGAAACCAACTACTGGACTATGATCTTCAGCTCTCGAAAATTCCAATCTATTGTGACAGCACAAGTGCCATCGCTATAGCCAACAATCCAGTGCTACACTCAAAGACCAAACACATCGAAATCAGGTATCATTTTATCAGAGATCATGTGATGAATGGTGATATAGAACTTCATTTTTTCCCAACGGACTTTCAGTTAGCTGATCTGTTCACCAAACTTCTTGATGAGACAAGATTTAACTTTCTCATCAGCGAGCTTGGAATGCTGAACTTAGAAGAGTAAAATCTTCAGCGGTTCACATCTGATCAGGGATAAAACAAACTTGTATAACCCTATCTATCACCTTCTCTCTGAACAAAATTGATTCGCTGATATCAAGGTATGTTCTCTCTTACTCGCTGACGTTCGCATATGAATGCAAGATTTCAAAACAAATTGCATCGCTGAATATCTCTTCCTTTCAGCGATACTTTGAAATTTCTAAAACTATTACTGATACTTCTATTCAGTGCTTCTATTTTTCAAAATGTCCCTGACCTTTTTACAAACCTCAGAGACACTTTAAAATATGAAAAGACGTTTGTGACGTCATCAAACGGATAAACCATGGCACGTTTTCTCTGACACGTTCGCCCGTTTCGTATACCTTGTCCAATCAAATTCAAGGGACATGTTGATCCAAACCCTCAGTGATTTGATAATGACCCTCTCTTAAACACTTAGTGAAAATTGTAAGTAAACAATATGTATTAGAGTTTCACTATCGCTGATAAGTACTAGGACTTTACAGTACCGCTGATAGGAACTCTCGCTCTCTAGATTAGACATTCAGCGAACACTGTTCATCCAGTAGCTCTGAGCCTGTTCAGTCTCTGTGATGATCGCTGATAGTTTAGTTGTTTACTTATGATCCCTGAATACAAGTTTCACGTCAACAAAGGTTCTACGCTTAAGTCGAAGATCAAGCCCAAGAACCAGCGACAAGTCTACTAATGAACTGATGCGGATATCAGCGAAGCAAGACCTGTCCACTCAATGTGAAGTATCAAGTAGAAGACTTCAGCAATCGCTGAGCTTTATCATTCGCTGATAAAGAACTGTTCAACGAACGCTGATCATGAAGTCTTCCTCTACAAGTTACTTTTGTCTTACCCCCTTGCACGTCTCCATACGAAATGTCAGAACGGACCTCTTTTATGTCTAGAATCGTACAACAAACTCTGATTCTACACTGTGCACCATGCGGCTACTAAGGTTGTCTACAAAGGTCAAAACATGCAACCACTCAGCTGTTGCCACGTGTAAAGTAACACTGCCATGCAGTATATAAAGAAGAACCCTACTTCAGAATTGAAGTGCTCGGCCACCTTCTTCTTTCTCTCTTAGTGTTAGAATATTATTCGTAATATTCTTATCTCCTTTCTATCTTATTTCTAGTGCAAGAAACTGAGTGTTCTTAACTTGTTTAGATTAGGTTTATCCTTAATCTTGTTCCGCAACAAGTTGTAAATTGTTTTAAGATTTATCAATAAACAATTTAGAAAGTAATAATCGTGTGTTTGTATTCAACCCCCCCCCCCCCCCCCCCTTCTACAAACTTGTATAACCCTTCGGGACCAACAAGTGGTATCAGAGCGGATTTGTTTAATCTCATAAACAATATCTTATCTATACTAATCTCTTCTTCCTTGCTATTTCTTAAAATGGCTACCAACACAAACACTAACTATATTGACAACGGTTCTTTTGCAAAACCCCCTAGATTCTCCAGAGATAACTTTAATTTGTGGAAAAATAGGATGATTCTCTTCTTAGAAGGTATAGACCCTACTATGCCTTACTATATTGAAAACGGCCCATATATTCCTGTTAGAATTGATCCTGAAGTTCCAGCCGCTAAGAATAGAGCTGCTATTCCAGAAAGGTTGGTTCCCAGAGAAATTCATATGTAGACTGATGAAGATAAGAAGAAAGTGGCTATCGACACTAAAGCCAAATCCATTCTTTCCATGGCTCTTCCTGACGAAGTCTACCATTCCGTCATGAACCTGAAAACCTCCAAAGCCATGTGGGACACAATCTGTGTTCAGTATGAAGGTACATCTGAAGTCTAGGACTCACGTAAGATCAACCTGGTAAGACAGTACGAATGCTTCATTTGTGGTAAGAATGAATCTATCTCTGAAGTACACCAACGTTTTAACTGCTTAATAATAGATCTAAAAACTGTTGGTAAGGAATATTCTAATTTTGAAGTACTCACAAAGTTCTTAGAATGTTTCCCTGAAAGTTGGGACAGTTATTCAATTTGTCTCAAGCTATCAAAGGATCTAAAATCCATGACTCTTTCTACCTTATATGGCACGATGCTTAATCTTGAGCAATCGAGTCATCTTAAGAAGAATCTTGTAAAAGATTCCAAAAGCACCCCTGTTGCTTTAATCTCAGAGTCACCTACCACTCAGCGATCGACTATCACTATCACTGAGTTGGAGACTAACTCTGAATGCTCATCAGATCCTGACTCTTAAAATCTTGATGAATCCATGGCTTTCCTTTCTAATAAATTCAGGAGATTCGCCAATAAGAAAAATTTCAGAAAGAACAAACCTCTTGCTAATACTGACAAGCCAAGATCATCAACTCCTGTTGATAAGGCTACTGCTACTTGCTATAACTGTGAAAAGATAGGACATTTTGCTAGCGAGTGCAGGTCAAAGAAAGTCTTTAGATCCTCAGCTTTTCCTAAGAAAAACTTTACTCCCAAGACTAGAGATGAAAAATACAAAAAGCTGAAAGAAAGGTATTCAAAGCTGAAAACCTTTAAGAAGAAAGGCAAAGGCCTGATGGCTGACTATGATTGGGCTGCCTCTGACTCTGAAGATGATGATGAAGCCAATCTCTGTCTCATGGCCAAACTTGAAGATGAGGAAGAAAAGTCTGACATTCCCTCTACTTCAACCTCTGCTACTAAGGTATCACCTTCCTTCTTTACCAATATTTTAAATATTGATGAAGCTGATAGTCTTCGAAAAATCGATCTACTGACCAGAAGTTTATATGAAGCCATGAATGGAAAAACTGTTATTGAAAATCAAAACCTTGATCTCGCTGAAAAACTTAAAAACTGTCACCTTCAAATAGAAAAGCTTTCTAAAATTGAAGAAGATTTTAGAGATCAAGTTCATATAAATCAGCTAGTCAAAATCGAGCGCGAAGAAGCCATCGCTGCATTAAAAGCTGAAAAAGCTACTATTGATGGATGGTATAAATCCTTAAAAACGATCACTGCGATAATTAAGTCTCAGATTCCCCTGAGTGATAAACGTGGTCTTGGTTACAAAGATGAAACTCTAGAACCAACCACTGACCGTTACATGCTTAAGTTTGGAATGTTCGTATCCTCTATCCCTGACACTTTCCCTTCTCAGTGTTCCTCTTCAAAACCTCCCATCCCTGAGGAAATCTCTACTTCTAAAGGTAAAGAGAAAATTGTTTATCCAAAACCTACCTCAGTCTCTAAAGACAGAGGTAAAGGAATTGCTTTTAACCAAAAACCTCAGAAGGGTACTTGTGTACCTAAGCTGAATGCTTCTAAAGCTTCAGTGACTTATCCCTCTACTTCTAAGAACAAGATCCCTGGATTTATTCAGCGATCTACTCCTAGACTTAAAGTGGATATAATTGGTAAGAAATCTGAAGAACTGATAGTTCCTCTCATTTCCAATGCCAAAGGTATACTTTGTGTTAGCCCTGCTCATTTAAAACTAATGGCTAAGCATGCAAATGGTCCTGGAACTACTTTTAGTTATAGGAAATGTTATCACTGTGGACTTACGAATCATATTGCTAGTAAGTGCCCAACAGCCACAAAAGCTGAAAAGATAGCTAAGGTGAAGATCAATGCTCCCAAAGCAAAGAAGACCACTGAGGTTAAGAAATTAACCAAAGTGAAGACTGAAAATAAAGCTGAATCTTCAAATGCTGCGAAGACTGCTGAACCTTCCATTCCATCTACCTCCACTGACAAGTGTGTACACATGATGAAATGGGTGCCCAAGTCAAACTAATCTTCCTTTGTAATGCAGGTTAAGAAGGGTATCTGGTATCTCGATAGCGGATGCTCTACGCACATGACTAGTAAGAAGAACCTGCTTACTGAGTATAAGGAAGAGAAGGGTCCGTCTGTGACTTTCGGTGGAAATGGTAAAGGACACACCCGAGGGTTTGGTGTACTCTCTAATGGTACAACAACCTTCAGAAGAGTCGCATATGTTGAAGGGTTGAAGCATAATCTTCTAAGCATCAGTCAGCTTTGCGACATGGATAACAAAGTAATCTTTACTAAGGGATCCTGCTTTGTCGCTGACAAAAAGGAGAAGATAGCTCTCAGTAGTTATCGTTTGGAAAATGTTTATGTAATAAACATGGACTCAACAACCACTGAGAACTCCAGTTTCTTTTCAAAAGCCTCATCTGATGTCAACTGGCTATGGCATAAGAGGCTCTCTCATGTAAACTTCAAGACACTGAATACTCTATCTTCTAAAGAGTTAGTTACTGGTCTACCTCAACACTCATACGCCAAAGAGTCCTTATGTTCAGCGTGTGAGAAAGGCAAGCAGACCAAAGCAAGCTTCAAGTCAAAGCAAGTCTCCTCAGTGTCATCTCCTCTACAACTTCTCCATATGGATTTGTTTGGCCCTGTTAACAAACAATCCATCGCTGGAAATAAATATACACTGGTCATAGTTTATGAATTCTCTCGCTATACATGGGTAATGTTTCTCCGTTCTAAGAGTGACACCCCTGAAGAACTCATCACATTTGTCAGGAAAATGGAAGTCCTGAACAATATGACCGTTCGCTCAATAAGGAGTGATCATGGGACTGAATTCAAAAACAGTTCTCTTGATTCCTTCTTTGAGAGTAAGGGTATTTCTCACAACTTCTCTTCAGTGAGAACACCGCTGTAACACCCCGTTTCCCAATTTACGTGATTTAACTGTCTCTTTTGGGGTTGAGTTAATTTTTGGGTCGTTATGTACGTGTTCAGGATCTAGGGGCCAGTTTATCAATTTTGTAAGATGAGGGTGTGTTTTGGCATGTATGTAAAGGGATGGAAACCCTAAACACCCTCATTTGCACCCATTTGTTTCTTTAGCAAAGAAGAGAGAAAAGAGAAAGGAATTTTCGGAGTTCTTGTGAGCTGCTGTGAAAGATCGACCGATTCTCCTTCGTTAACCGTTGGATCGTCGTGAAATTTGGACAACGACTTCACGACCCTCTAATATACATTCTGACCGGAGGGATTTGGCATCGGAGTTCCCAGTAGAGGGAACCAAGTGTCCGAAGTTGCTGTATTTTCCAGGCGGAGTTCTTGTGAGCTGCTGTGAAAGATCGACCGATTCTACTTCGTTAACCGTTGGATCGTCGTGAAATTTGGACAGAGACTTCACGACCCTCTAATATACATTCTGACCGGAGGGATTTGGCATCGGAGTTCCCAGTAGAGAGAACCAAGTGTCCGAAGTTGCTGTATTTTCCAGGCGAAAGATTTGGTGATTTTGGAAGGTTCAAGTTGTGAAAGGTTCTAGGAGGATTGTTGTTCGCGGTCTAGAATTGCAAGGTATGTGTATTATGTTTAGAAATCAATAGAAATGGGGTGTATGAAATAGGATGTTTGGCAAAGTTTTATGGTATTTGGACTATCCTAGCTATGTCATTTTTGGGCTTGTTATGATATGTGTATGTATGAATGTTATAGGTGGTACGAGGTGATTATTATACACTGTGAAGTACTTGGTAATTGACATCTTGACAGGTGAGTACTCTACCTATATTATGTAAGTTATGTGTATGTAGTTGGATTGCATGTGTGATTATGTGTATGTTTGGCTTTGCCAAAGGAAAGAGTACCTATGGTGGTAGTAATACCCCTAGGGAATATGTTATGTATGAAGAGGCCTGGTACCAGTGTCTAGTTATGACCTTCCTTATTGGCTTTGTGCCTTAAGGAATGGAAGGATGTTACATGTATGTGATTGCTATGTTTATGCAAGTATGTATGCATGATGATATGTGGTATAGGTGCGTGCTCACTAAGCGAAAGCTTACCCCGTTGTTATTCATCTTTTAGTGGCAGGTACATCTTCAAAGAATAAAGGAAAAGCTCCAGCTTGAAGCTTTTGGATTTGCGGCAGCTCAGCAGCTTATATTTTCTTTTGATGAATGATAGTTTTGGATTCTCTAAGCTTTTCAGTTGAATATTATTTTTCTCAAACTTATTGGTTTTAAGTTGCAAACTTGTACTCTTTTCTATAAGATTATGGGATTTTATCTAAATGTTTTAATTACAAATCTTCCGCTGTATTTTAAGGTTACTTTCCGTTAAATGAGTGTTTTAAAGATAAGGGATGTTACAGTTGGTATCAGAGCCTTGGTTTAAGGGATTCGGGCATTCACAAGTGGTGAGTGTTTGAACTTAAACCCAAGTGCTCAAGTTTTCAAATAAGTAACCTTTAAAAAAAGTTGTTTCGTGTAAGAAAATGGTTTATAAGGAAAGGGTGTTTTAAAAGAAAAAGTTTCCACGGCTGAGCTGCGGTCCAGAGCATCAAGACGGGGGTGAGCACACTATTCCATATTAGGATTTATGATAAAGCATGTTCAGTTTTTGTGAAAGACCAGTTTTATAACTGTATTGGATGAGTAATTATGTTTATGTATGCTAGATATGGTCAATGTGACAAGGTTATGGTTTCAAGTATGTTTTGTTTGATGCATAATGTGAATTAGAATATGATTATAATGTTTATATGATAAGTGGTAGATATGGAAAATGTTGTGATATATATGTTAAAGGTACCAACTAAGCTGGGAATTGGAACCTTAGTGACGGTGTTGAGTCTAAACATGGAGGGTGTAATTATAATGGTATAAGGGCCCATACCATTGCAATTACATTGTACATGCCGGGACTTGATATAGTTGCAAAAGAATTCTATGAACCAGACAAGGTTGAGGGTTGGGTAGTAACATGCTAGAAAGGGATTTTGTTAAGAGAGTATAAGCAGAGGGTTTCTAAGGAGCATGTTAGAAAGAAAGACAACTAAGCTAGGACCTCTGGACTATGCTAGGAGTTTGCTCAGACTAAGCTAGGACCTCTGGACTATGTCGGTGAACGAGATCACTGACAAGTTTTTGGAGCGGTCCCTTTTCTGTCCTGAGTATGTCAGGAATGAAAAGGCCAAAATGTACAGATATGGGAGAGTTTTGAAACAGGAGATTAGAGAATTTGTTGTTATGGCAAGGTGCACTGATTTTCAGCAGATGCACGAGGCGGCTCGGGCTAGAGAGCTCGAATTAGAGAGCCAAAGAAAGACAAGAAGGGCAGAAACGGTTCAGACTCAACCTCAGCAGACTAAGAGGTTCAAAACTGGGAGTCATAAACCGGAGGTAAAGAAAGAGTTCAAGAGAGAGCATCCCCGCTGTGAGAAGTGTGGACGACAGCATCCGGGAGAATGCCGTATGGGCTCCGGAACCTGTTACAAATGCGGGCAACCGGGTCATATCAATCGAGACTGCAAGGCGACCGCAAAGATATGTTTTAAGTGCTACAAGCCGGGCCACTTTGCTGAAGAGTGCCCAATGAATACCGGGTCGGTCCAGAACTCGGGAACCGCACCGGTGAAGATGCTAGAGGGTGGATTGGGAAAGAAGAACGACGCACCCAGGACTCGGGGGCGAGTGTTCCAGATGACCGTAGATGAAGCAAAGGAGGAGCCAGATGTCGTGACAGGTATTTTTCCTGTTAATGCATCACCTGCCCTTGTCTTATTTGACTCGGGAGCTACTAAATCTTTTGTTTCTTTATCGTTTTGTAAAGACTTTGCTATTGTAAAGGACAAGTTAGAGAGTCCGCTAGAAGTAGAAATAGCGGACGAGGAGTTTCGTTTTGTGAGTGATGTGTATAAAGGTAATGTAATAGAGATAGCCGGAGTGAAGTTTAGTATAGATCTTATTCCTATTGCGATGAGGGAAATAAATGTAGTAGTTGGGATAGATTGGCTTAGTCGGAATGGAGCGCGCATTGATTGTGAAAAACAGCAGGTAGTGATTCGAACCCCAAGTGGGGGAGAATTAACTATCTGGAGTGAAGGAAGAAAAGGGGTACCAAAGGTGTGCACTTTGGCCAAAGCTAGAAGATATGTGCACCATGGTGGTAGCAGTTACTTGGCGTATATTGTTGATGAACGGGAGGAGAAAAAGAATAGAACAGTGGCAGATGTACCAGTGGTCAGCGAGTTTCCGGATGTTTTCCCGGATGACTTGCATGGCATTCCTCCCGAGAGGCAAGTGGAGTTCCGAATAGACTTGATTCCGGGGGCGGCACCGGTAGCAAAGGCTCCTTACCGTTTGGCACCTCCGGAGATGCATGAACTGTCTAAGCAGCTGGAGGAACTGTTGGATAAAGGTTTCATCCGCCCCAGTAGTTCACCTTGGGGAGCCCCTATCCTTTTCGTGAAAAAGAAGGACGGGTCGATGCGGATGTGCATCGACTATAGAGAGCTTAACAAGCTTACGGTGAAGAACAAATACCCGTTGCCGAGGATCGACGATCTCTTCGATCAACTTCAGGGAGCCGTTTGGTTCTCTAAGATAGATCTTCGCTCAGGGTACCACCAGTTGAAGGTCAGGGAAGAGGATGTTCACAAGACAGCGTTCAGAACCAGGTACGGGCATTTCGAGTTCATCGTGATGCCATTTGGACTGACGAACGCACCGGCGGCATTCATGGATCTTATGAATAGAGTTTGCAGACCGATGTTAGATAGGTCAGTCATCGTGTTTATAGACGATATACTGATCTACTCCAAGTCGAAGGAGGATCATATGGAGCATCTACGAGAGGTTTTGGAGATTTTGCGTAAGGAGCAGTTATATGCAAAGTTATCCAAGTGTGATTTCTGGTTACAAGAGATTCAATTTCTTGGACATCTTGTGAACCGAGAGGGTATCAAGGTAGACCCAGCGAAGGTGGAGGCAGTGATGAAGTGGGAAACCCCGAAGACTCCCACTGAGATTAGGAGTTTCCTTGGATTAGCCGGGTACTACCGCCGGTTCATCCAGGATTTCTCCAAGATAGCAGTTCCGTTGACGAAGCTGACGAGGAAGAACGAACGTTTCGTTTGGGAAGAGGAACAGAAAACAGCGTTCGAAACCTTAAGGAGAAAGTTATGCGAGGCTCCGGTGTTGACACTACCGGAGGGAGTTGAAGACATGACAGTCTACTGTGATGCGTCTTATCACGGGCTAGGCTGCGTTCTTATGCAGAGGGGAAGGGTGATTGCCTATGCGTCTCGTCAACTGAAGACGCATGAGGTGAATTACCCGACTCACGATTTGGAGCTTGCGGCAGTGGTGTTCGCTCTCAAGTTATGGCGGCACTACCTGTATGGGGTGAAGTGTACTATCTATACGGACCACAAGAGTCTTCGTTATTTCATGGATCAACAGAATTTGAACATGAGACAGCGGAGGTGGTTGGATGTGGTGAAGGATTATGATTGCGAGATTCTTTATCACCCGGGGAAGGCAAATGTCGTAGCGGATGCCTTGAGTAGAAGAGCGAGTAGTGTTCTACTTCGGGTACCGTTGATGAGACTAACAGTATCAACGTCGCTTCACGACTTGGTAAGAAGGTCTCAAGAGGAAGCGATCAAGGGTGAGAACCAGAAGAAGGAACGGATAAAGGGACAGGTGGATCAGTTAGTGCCCGACAGTCGAGGTCTATTGACTCGGTACGGTCGGGTATGGGTTCCAGTATCGTGTGAGGCAAGGCAGACACTTCTGGACGAGGCGCATAAGTCAAGGTTCTCTATCCATCCCGGTGCTACTAAGATGTATAGAGATCTGAAGACTGACTACTGGTGGCCGGGGATGAAGAGGGACGTGGCTAAGTACGTGGAGAAATGTTTGACTTGTTTAAGGGTCAAAGCAGAGCATCAGAGACCGCACGGGAAGTTACAGCCATTAGAGATACCAGAGTGGAAGTGGGAGCATATAACAATGGATCTGATTACCAAGTTGCCTCGAACACCTAGGAATCATGATGCCATTTGGGTGGTTGTAGATAGGCTGACAAAGAGTGCCCATTTTATCGCGATCCGTGAAAATTCATCTGCAGAAAAGTTAGCTGACATCTATGTCAGTGAAATTGTAGCAAGGCATGGGGTACCGGTAACAGTGATATCAGACAGGGATGTTCGGTTTACGTCGCGGTTTTGGGGGAAGTTCCATGAAGATTTGGGTACGAGACTTCAGTTCAGTACAGCCTTTCACCCACAGACGGACGGGCAAAGCGAGAGAACAATTCAGACTCTTGAGGATATGTTGAGAGCCTGTGTTTTGGATTTTGGGGGCAACTGGGATACGTATTTACCGTTGGCTGAGTTCTCATACAACAACAGTTTCCATGCCAGTATTGGCATGCCTCCGTATGAGATGTTGTACGGGAGAAGGTGTAGGACTCCTATCTGTTGGGGAGAGGTGGGCCAGCGGGAGTTAAGCAGCACAGAAGTGGTTCAGAAAACGACGGAAAGTATTGATATGATTCGGGATAGGCTACGAACCGCACAGAGTCGTCAAAAGAGTTACGCCGACAAGCGAAGGTCGGATTTGGAGTTCAACGTGGGAGATAATGTTTTGTTGAAGGTGTCACCTTGGAAAGGGGTGATCCGATTCCGGAAGAGGGGCAAGCTAGGCCCTAGGTTTATCGAACCTTTCAAGGTGATAGCACGGGTTGGGAAGGTTGCGTACCGGCTGGAGCTTCCGCCGGAACTCAGTCTGATACACAACACCTTCCACGTGTCTCAGTTGAGGAAGTGTTTAGCTGACGAGTCGGCGCATGTCCCTATAGATGACATACATGTCGACGAACGGTTGAATTATATTGAGAGACCGATAGCAATCTTGGAAGGGAAGACCAAATCCTTGCGAAACAAGGAGATCAGCTTAGTGAAAGTTCAGTGGGAACACCGAAAAGGATCAGAATGGACATGGGAACCGGAAGCTGAGATGAGATCGAATTATCCGGAACTCTTCCAAGTCTGATCGATTTCGAGGACGAAATCCTGGTAAGTGGGGGAGAGTTGTAACACCCCGTTTCCCAATTTACGTGATTTAACTGTCTCTTTTGGGGTTGAGTTAATTTTTGGGTCGTTATGTACGTGTTCAGGATCTAGGGGCCAGTTTATCAATTTTGTAAGATGAGGGTGTGTTTTGGCATGTATGTAAAGGGGTGGAAACCCTAAACACCCTCATTTGCACCCATTTGTTTCTTTAGCAAAGAAGAGAGAAAAGAGAAAGGAATTTTCGGAGTTCTTGTGAGCTGCTGTGAAAGATCGACCGATTCTCCTTCGTTAACCGTTCGATCGTCGTGAAATTTGGACAGCGACTTCACGACCCTCTAATATACATTCTGACCGGAGGGATTTGGCATCGGAGTTCCCAGTAGAGGGAACCAAGTGTCCGAAGTTGCTGTATTTTCCAGGCGGAGTTCTTGTGAGCTGCTGTGAAAGATCGACCGATTCTACTTCGTTAACCGTTGGATCGTCGTGAAATTTGGACAGAGACTTCATGACCCTCTAATATACATTCTGACCGGAGGGATTTGGCATCGGAGTTCCCAGTAGAGAGAACCAAGTGTCCGAAGTTACTGTATTTTCCAGGCGAAAGATTTGGTGATTTTGGAAGGTTCAAGTTGTGAAAGGTTCTAGGAGGATTGTTGTTCGCGGTCTAGAATTGCAAGGTATGTGTATTATGTTTAGAAATCAATAGAAATGGGGTGTATGAAATAGGATGTTTGGCAAAGTTTTATGGTATTTGGACTATCCTAGCTATGTCATTTCGGGATGAGAGTTGGGATAGAATTAGAGTTCCATTTTTGGGCTTGTTATGATATGTGTATGTATGAATGTTATAGGTGGTACGAGGTGATTATTATACACTGTGAAGTACTTGGTAATTGACATCTTGACAGGTGAGTACTCTACCTATATTATGTAAGTTATGTGTATGTAGTTGGATTGCATGTGTGATTATGTGTATGTTTGGCTTTGCCAAAGGAAAGAGTACCTATGGTGGTAGTAATACCCCTAGGGAATATGTTATGTATGAAGAGGCCTGGTACCAGTGTCTAGTTATGACCTTCCTTATTGGCTTTGTGCCTTAAGGAATGGAAGGATGTTACATGTATGTGATTGCTATGTTTATGCAAGTATGTATGCATGATGATATGTGGTATAGGTGCGTGCTCACTAAGCGAAAGCTTACCCCGTTGTTATTCATCTTTTAGTGGCAGGTACATCTTCAAAGAATAAAGGAAAAGCTCCAGCTTGAAGCTTTTGGATTTGCGGCAGCTCAACAGCTTATATTTTCTTTTGATGAGTGATAGTTTTGGATTCTCTAAGCTTTTCAGTTGAATATTATTTTTCTCAAACTTATTGGTTTTAAGTTGCAAACTTGTACTCTTTTCTATAAGATTATGGGATTTTATCTAAATGTTTTAATTACAAATCTTCCGCTGTATTTTAAGGTTACTTTCCGTTAAATGAGTGTTTTAAAGATAAGGGATGTTACAACCGCAACAAAATGGAGTCGCTGAAAGAAGAAATAGAACTATCATTGAAGCTGCACGTTCAATGCTCAGCGATTCTCACCTGCCTACTCAGTTTTGGGCAGAAGCTGTCAACACTGCTTGCTTTACGCAAAACAGGTCGCTGATAGTCAAAAGATTCAAAAAGACAGACTATGAACTTTTTCATGGGAGAAAGCCTTCAATTAGCTTTTTTCACATCTTTGGATGTCAGTGTTTCATACTGAACAACAGAGATGCCCTTGGAAAGTTCGATCCTAAGGCTGATGATGGAATCTTTCTTGGATATTTTTCAATCTCCAAAGCCTTCAGAGTCTTCAATCGAAGAAGACAGCCAGTTGAAGAAACAATTCACGTCACCTTTGACGAACCCCGTTCAGCGAATTCTAGACCTTCTGCTGATACTGAAGAACTGAATCAATGGATGTTTTCTCATCTTGGTGATTCAGAAGACATTCCCACTCCTCATACTCATACCATTGAAGATGATGGTCCTACTATCATCCCAAACATGCAGAATAGTGAAGCTGAAACATCATGGGTCTCAGCTGTTCCTCTAAACACTATGCCTGCTTCTGAACCAAATGTATCAGACATTCCATCTACTTCTCAGCAATCAGTAAATGTAATGACATCTGCACCTACTCCTTTCTTGGCTGATATACCAGAAGTTGCTGAAGCCTCATCTTCAGCCCCTCAAGTTCAGCTTGAGTCGGTGACTCATGCTCCGGCTAAGCGATGGACTATTAATCACCCAATTGATCAAATACTTGGTGATCCAAACGCTGGTGTTCAGACTCGATGAAGTGCAGGTAATATTTGTTTATTTGTTAACTTTATTTCTCTGATTGAACCAAAGAAAACAGATGATGCCCTCCAAGATCCAAACTGGGTCAGCGCTATGCAATAAGAGCTGACTGAATTTGAAAGAAACAAAGTTTGGAAGCTTGTTCCTCGTCCATCTGACCAGTCAGTGATAGGCACTAAATGGGTCTATCGAAACAAGTTGGATGAACATGGAACTGTAACCCGCAACAAGGCTCGACTCGTTGCTCAGGGATACAGACAAGAGGAAGGTATAGATTACGACGAAACCTTTGCTCCAGTGACAAGACTAGAAGCCATTCGTCTATTCTTAGTTTACGCTATACACAAAGACTTCAAAGTTTATCAAATGGATGTTAAGTCAGCGTTCCTAAATGGAAAACTAAATGAAGAAGTCTACATGGAACAACCTCCAGGATTCTTAGATCCTAAGCATCCAGGTTATGTTTATAAACTGGATAAGGCACTCTATGGCTTAAAGCAAGCTCCTCGTGCATGGTATGACACTCTCTCTACTTATCTCCATATTGAAAATTTTGAGCGTGGTAAAATCGATAAGACTATATTTTTCAGGAAAGTAAAAGGTCATATTATTCTTGTTCAGATATATGTTGATGACATTATATTTTGTTCTACTAACCCTGACCTTTGTACTCGTTTCTCTGAGAGGATGAAAGCAGAGTATAAAATGAGTATGATGGGTGAGATAACATATTTCCTTAGTCCTCAAATAAAACAAAATGAAAAAGGAACTTTCATTAATCAGGGAAAGTATGTTAAAGATATGCTGAAGAATTTTGATTTAACTCAGAGTTCAGCTATGAAAACCCCTATGGCACCACCGCTGACACTAAACAAGGATTCTTCTGGAATACCTGTTAATGTCACGACGTACCGTAGGATGATCGGCTCTCTTCTGTATCTTATAGCTAGCCGACCTGATATTATGTACGCAACCTGTTTGTGTGCAAGATATCAAGCTGAACCTAAGGAATCTCATATGATCACTGTAAAGCGAATCTTTCGTTACCTTAAGGGTACTCCTAACCTAGGTCTTTGGTATCCCAAAGACTCAGGGTTTGATCTAATCGCCTATTCAGATAGTGATTTTGCAGGTTGCAAGATGGATAGGAAAAGCACCACAGGAGGCTGTCAGCTCCTCGGTGGAAAGCTGGTGAGTTGGACAAGCAAGAAGCAAAACTCAGTCTCCACCTCAACCGCTGAAGCTGAATACGTAGCTGGTGGAAGCTGTTGTTCTCAGGTCTTGTGGATGAGAAATCGACTACTGGACTATGACCCTCAGCTCTCGAAAATTCCAATCTATTGCGACAGCACAAGTGCCATCGGTATAGCCAACAATCCAGTGCTACACTCAAAGACTAAACACATCGAAATCAGGTATCATTTTATCAGAGATCATGTGATGAATGGTGATATAGAACTTCACTTTATCCCAACTGATTTTCAGTTAGCTGATCTTTTCACCAAACCTCTTGATGAGACAAGATTTAGCTTTCTCATCAGTGAGCTTGGAATGCTGAGCTTTGAAGAATAAAATCTTCAGCGGTTCGCATTTGATCAGCAAAAGGATAAAACCAACTTATATAACCCATTCTATCATCTTCTCTCTGAACAAACTTGATTCGCTGATATCAAGGTATGTTTTCTTTACTCGCTGACGTTCGCAAATGAATGCAAGATTTCAAAACAAATTGTATCGCTGAATATCTCTTCCTTATCAGCAATACTTTTAAATTTCAAAACCTAACACTGATATTTCTATTCAGTGCTTCATGTTTTCAAAATGTCCCTGAGTTTTTCAAAAACCTCAGAGACATCATAAAATATGAAAGGACGTTTTGTGACGTAATCAAACGGATAAACCCTGGCACGTTCTTTTTCTGACACACGTTTGCACGTTTCGTTTTCTCATCCAATCAAATGCAAACACGTGTCCGTGTCATGATGAAAAACTTTCCCGCTCTAGTTTTTCTCTCTCTCTATTCCCACTATATAAACCCATTCGAGTTTATATTTTTCCTTTACGCGAACAACTTCTCCTACAAGAAAAGAATTATTGTTGCATCTTGAACTCTTGTTTCCAGAAACTGTTCATCTTCTTCTTCGACAACAAGGTTAATATTCTAATTATTTACCTGTTTTAACTTGTTTCTGATCTTCTCATTGTTTCTACAAGATCAAAGCTACCAACAATGAGGCGGAGTACGAAGCCCTGATCGTGGACATGAATATGGCTCACGACGTGGGGGCAGTCGCGCTCCACGTCAGAAGCGATTCCCTACTGGTCGTAAACCAAATGAGCGGGTAATTTTCAGCCAAAGATTCCAAAATGATGGCCTACCTCAAGGTAGCCAAAGATAAATCCAAGATGTTTGATCTATTCTCAATCGAGCAAATTCCCAGAGATCAAAATACTCAAGCGGACGCGTTAGCTAATCTGGGATCGACACTTAATAAGCCGCCATTCGACGCTATTCCGATGATACATCTAGTGACTTCGTCTATTGAAGATTCTAAAGAAATTTGCGCTCTCAGCACGGAAGATAGTTGGTCGACTGACATCAAAAATTACCTTATGCACGACCAACTACCTGAAGATCGAATGGAAGCCCGCAAGATTCGATTCAATGCATCGAAATACATAATCATTGGCGATAGACTCTATCGACGCTCGTCGACGGGTCTAAATCTAAGATGCATCGATAATTCCGAACAGGTACAAAATATCTTAAAGGAGATGCACGATGGCGAATGTGGCAACCACTCGGGTGGTCGCAGTCTTGCAAATCGTATCTCACGACAAGGCTATTCCTGGCCGATGTTAAGGCAAGATGCCACCAGGTACGTCCAAGGCTGTGACGTATGTCAACGACATTCAGGTATGACTCACCAACCCTCCGAACCTTTACATACGTCCTTAATTCCGTAGCCTTTTATGAGGTGGGGAATGGACATCGTCGGCAAATTACCTCCTGCCCCAGGGCAGAAAGTCTTTCTGTTAGTCCTTACAGATTATTTTTTTAAATGGATCGAAGCAGCCGCTTACCCCCAGATTCGGCACAAAGAAGTTATTTCTTTCATCCAGACTAACATCCTATGCAGGTTCGGCATCCCTTCCGAAATCGTGTGTGACAATGGGTCGTGGTTCATAAGCGATCGTACACTACGATTTTTGTGAGGATTGTAACATCAAACTTACGACCTCAACCCCACGTTATCCCCAATCTAACGGTCTTGCAGAATCAAGCAATAAAGTCATCATCAATTCAATCAAGAAAATACTTAAGGCCGCAAAAGGGAAGTGGGTCAAAGAACTCCTATCGGTCCTATGGGCCAATCGTACGACGCCCCAAACATCGACATGACAAACGCCGTTTTCATTGGTCTATGGTTGTGAAGCCGTCTTGCCTGTTGAAATACAGCTCCCGACGTCGAGACATACATCTGTCGATCATAATTTGGTAGACCTAAGCTACGACCTCGACGCTCTTGAAGAGTTAAGAGAGTCTGCTTTGGTCAGGATGGCATCTCAACGACAAGTCGTCGAGCGATATTTCATTAAAAATGTTAAGGCCAAAATCTTTCAGGTAGGTGATTACGTCTTACGACGGGTGTTCCAGAACACTAAGGAACCAAATGCAGGTAAATTGTCCACTAAGTGGGAAGGACCTTATTGAATATCTGAGGTCGTCGGGAAGGGTGCTTACAAGCTTCAAACCCTTGACGACCAAGACATCCCACGAAGATGGAACGCAGTACATCTAAAAAGGTACTTCTTTTGAAATTTTTCGATTTACTTCAACAAACGATTACTGACTTAAGCATCGGAGGGTCGTTGGTCAAACCAACGACCACCCCTGGACCTTATATTGTAGGTTCGCAGGATCGCACGAACATCAGTCTTACGATCTATATCGTGAGAAGACAAAGTCATGACCCATAATTCATGACTCATACGACGAAAACTGAATCTTACAATTCTATACATAGATCTTATGATACAACAGATTTTACCGTGAGAAGCCAGTCTCTAAAACTTGCATATCACAAAAGGAATCGTATGATTCATTACACGAGTCTTGTGATCGTCACAAATGTTCTTTAAGCTAAGTGTCGGAACCACAGTGTTATGACTTGAGTTCCGTACTTAGAATATTTACGGCCCCGTCGCCCGACTACTTCCAAAGTTATATGTACCCGTATCGTACGATTTCTACATTCGCTTTACTACTTTCTATACTAGTTTATTTTGTTTATTTACAACAAAGTAAAACACACGGTATAATGAAAAACATGCTTGTATTAAATCCAAAAGTAATACAAGAAAAGGCACGACCACCAACGGTCTCCCTAGAGCGAAATACAAATTACAAAAGTTCATTGAGGGCCCTGATTGACTCCACCCTCGTCTTCCGCACCACCCGTCATGGTCTCCGCGGAGTCAGTATTGTCGACCCTATCCTCTTGGTCGACATCCTCTTCGGTCCCGACGTGTTCGAAGTAGGACGCGACCTCGGCCTCTGCGCCAGCCAAAGGGTTTTTTCCCTGCAGGTGACGGCGGATAATCGCTGCCCTGACCTTCAGACGGGTAAACGCCTCAAACGAGAGGAGCTTCTCCTCCAAGGCCCCCGTCTTGGCCTCAGCGACCTTAACCGACGACTTAAGCTCCCCCACCTGTTTTTCGCACACGGTGAGGGATGCCTTGATCGTCGTCACCTCTGCTTCATAAGCAGAGGCCCTTTCCAACGTCTCCTTGAGACGATTTTAGAGCTCCTCCTTCTCCAGCCACGACGTCTCCAGGAGACTCTTGAGATCGTCTACTCGAACGGAGAGAGCCTCCGCCTTGGCCTTAGCCGCCCGCTCATCCTCTCGAGCTTTACGCTCATCATCTTGCGCTCGCTATAGTTTCTCAGCGATGCAAGGTTCGACTTTCTGGAGCTCCTCCAGTTGGCCGAAAAGGCACAACGACGCCTGAAACGCCTGCAGTCGCACGAAAAGGTAAGTCTGACTTACTAAGAGAGGAAGAGACATACGACGAAAATGAAAAACTCACCAGGAAGGTCATGCCTGCGACGTGAGACCCTGTCTCGTCCATGGTAGCGCCACGATAGCGATCCTTGAAGGCTGGTAGGAGAAATTTTCCCAAGTTAGGGAAAATCTTCGCCCTATCCAAGACGTCGTCCAACAAAAAGTCCGACGGTAACGGAAAGTGTACCGTCGTAACCTCAGGAGACCCCTCCGTCTGAGGACCTTTCCCCTTCTCCTCCGCAGTGGACGACCCAGGCGGCGTCGGTGCCATCTTTGGCACGTCCGAAGACGTCTTCGCCTTCTCAGGAGTGGAAACCTTTAGTGGCTCTCCACCTGTCGACGACGGTTCCCTCGGAGGAACCGACTTGGTCTTCTTCATGACCCCCCACCCCGAAGTCGGTGGATCCTTCCTCTTCAGCTTCTGGGCCTTCTTCGCCAAGGCCAGTTGGGCTTCTCTCTTCGCCTTTCCCAAAGCAGACTGCATATCAAAACTACCTATAAAAAATATAAGACTGTCAGATATCGTCGTACGACTCGTAGCAAACGTACGATTGATGAACACTTACTTGACGAAGTCTCTCGTTGACTTCTTTCTTCAGCTTCTGAAGTGCCGACGGTTGTACGACTAGGAGAGTCAAATAACTCCCCGACCCCACAAGAAAAAAGTCTCGCAACCTTTTCTTGAGAATCGGCGGCAAGACCAATCCCAGAAAAACTAATATCTGAAACGAGTGACAAAGAATTAACAAAAGACAGAATTGAATGCTAAAAGACGTACGACAAAACAAAATTTATATACCGCTGGTGTTCCACCCAGACGCGACCCAGGAAGTATCCTCGTCTATACGACCGAGCGTCCGTACACGACCAAGAACATATTTGGCCTTCCACCCACGATCGTGGGCCAGGGTGTCAGGAACCAACGTATGTCCTCCTCTTAGCGTGGAGGCTAGGCTATAACGGTGATAGTCGTCCGACTTCACGTCTCCGATCAATCTCCTGAAAGATTTGCCAAAGTTCGGGGAAGATCTGACCAGGAGATAAGTCGAAAATACCCAAAAACTCCCTAACCAGGGGAGTAAATGGCCATCTGAATCCTATTCTAAAAGGATACTCGTACATGACGAAGAATCCTCCTAGACACTCCGCCAGTCTAAGTTGGTCGGGAGTGTATAACCGGATTTCGGCAGGAATACCCGCCGATAACCTAAAAGCTTCCACCTCCTCCTTCTCCTGGAAAGAGCTCGCCGACTCGGAGGAGATAGAAAAGTCAGGCACAGAAACCTGTGCTACGTATAGATCCATAAGGTCCTTATACGCAGAAGCCCTCTTGGCTATCGACTTGAATCGCATGATGAAGAAAAGGGTTAAAGATTGTATCTTATGTGTCTAAAAACCTCGAACAGTCGAATAGCAGTAAAAATCCTTTGGCTCTTTCTCTCGAAAATGTGTTGCGAACGTAAAGAGGAAATGATTCCATGAATCGCGTTATTTATGGAAAAGATCGTGTCAGGTCGACCCACTGGATGGTCGACACCTGTCCAGCGCCTTTTCGCATGCATCATGCCGATGGGCGACATCTGTCCTCTGAACGTCTTTTCGCCTCTGACACGCCGTCGTAACATCACGACCATCGCATTTCCTCCAATCCAAAACAAACCAAGACAATTGGAATTCGACCAGATCCTCTCCCCATGCGACACGTGTTGAAACACTTCGTCAGATTTAAAATTCGAATTTCACACCTATAATTCAAATTTTGGGGGCAAAATGTTTGGGTAAAAAATCATACCTCACGACCGACGCTAGAAAACTCAGATAACATTTCCATAAGACCACCCTTGCATTTAGATACGGTCTTACAGGTTGATTACAGATGAGTATTCGGTCGTATGTTATTATGCTGGCCGTACGTTCCGTACGACTGACGTATGAGACTTAAGACGGTCGTACGATTATACTAACCGTTAACAGTCAACACCCGTTTCTTTTGTTCATTAATATAGGTCTACGAGCATTCATGGTGCAAACGGCCAGTAACAAACAAGTCATCAATGGCATTTAAAACCCGACAGCGGTTACAAAGTGCGCCATAAAGACACCTTTAATGATCAGCGGAAGCTATATAAAGGCCTGTGCTGCAACCGAAAAAGCTATCTGGTTTTATCTGATTCAGTCTGATCTACATTTGCTCCATCTACTTTATAAGCAATTCTACTTCGAGAACATAGTGATTTGCAAGGCATTCGGACGAATATCGTTGAAGCAACTTCGCACGACAGCAGTTCGAACCGCACGACAGCATACTTTTTCGCACGATTTACACACGACACACGTCATTTATGCACCGACTAAGTTTATATTTACTTTCATTTGTAATCTGTTGTACACAAAAAACCTGTTACAAAAGGATTTTCGCCCCTGTTTGGCGACTATAGTGCACCGTCGACTGTCACAAGTCGACCGTGGTTTTTCCCTCATTTTGGGGTTTTCTGGGTCACCAAATCTCTTGTCTTGTTTACTTTTTCCTCGCGATTGTGTTGCTTGGTCTTGAGATACGTTTCTTTAGTTGTTAAAAGTCCACATCAACCTTAAGTTGTTCTTTTGGGCGATTTTTGGCATTAACAACTTATATGCTTAAATCTGAATAGGATGAATCTGTTTGCTTGTGGAATGGCCAAATTAACTGGAATATGGATTTGAAATGTTTTATGTAGGCTGTTTGGGTAAAAAATCACACCTCACGACCGACGCTAGAAAACTCAGATAACATTTCCATAAGACTACCCTTGTTAGGATACGGTATTACAAGTGATTCACGGACGTATGTTAGGTCGTACGTTTCCATGCTGGTCGTACGTTCCGTACGACCGACGTATAAGACTTAAGATGGTCGTACGATTATACTAACCGTTAACAATCAAACCCGTTTTCTTTTGTTCATTAATGCAGGTCTAATGGCATTCATGGTGCAAACAGACAGTAACGATCAGCTCATCAATGGCATTCAAAGCCCGACAGCGGTTACGAAAGTGCGCCATAAAGGCACCATTAATGGCCAGTGGAAGCTATAAAAGAGCCTGTGCTGCAACCGAAAAAGGCATCAGGTTTTATCTGTTTCAATCTGTTCTGAAATCTACTCCAAGCTATTTCGCTCTGCTCCATCTGCTTTCTAAGTAATTTTACACCAGAGACGCAGTAATTCACAAGGCATTCGAACGAATATCGCTGAAGCTTCTTCGCACGACAGCAGTTCGAACCGCACGACGACATCTCTTTTCGCACGATTTACGCACGACACACGTCATTTGCACATGACTATGTTCATTTTGACATTTATTTGTAATCTGTTGTAAACACATCACCTGTTACAAAAGGACTTTCGCCCCTGTTTGGCGACTATAGTGCACCGTCGACTCCCACAAGCCGACCGCGGTTTTTTCCCTCGTTTTGGGGTTTTCCGCGTCACCAAATCTCTTGTTTTGTTTACTTTTTCCTTGCGATTGTGTTGCTTGGTCTTGAGATACGTTTCTTTAGTTGTTAAAAGTCCACATCAACCTTAAGTTGTTCTTTTGGGCGATTTTTGGCATTAACAGCTTGGCGCCATCCGTGGGACCCTATCTACAGAAAATCTTAAGCCAACGTATATATCGCTCTAATGATTTTGTGGAGTTTTTGTTGTTTTCAGGTAAATGGCAAATTATCAAGATCCCATGATCCAGCTTCAATCTGAGTTGAATGCAGCTCGAAGCCAGATCCAGGCTCTGTTTGGGCAAAAAATCACGTCGTACGACCACGACCAGAGCAGGTAAGACGCACGTTATAGTCCAAATCTTGTATTAAGATAAGGTCTCGACAAGAACCCGGAAAACGTCCGTCGTCTCCCTTAAAGGGTAAGTCGTACGTCTCCCATGACGCTCGACCATAGCATCGCTCGTCCCGTATGACCATCGCGTAAGATCATTGCACCTACGACCAAAGCTAACGTTAACCTTGTCTGTTACATTTGTGAAGTATTTAATGCAGGAGTCAAGGCCATTAACAGCAAGCAGCCGTAACGGACGAAGTGCATTATGGATAATCACTCCGGCAACCGTTTCCAGCCGTTGTAGCCGTTGATCAAATCATTAATGGAGCTAATCAATGGCACGAAGACTATAAATACCAAGCTAAGTCTTCACATCAAGGGACATCGGTTAACATCCAGTATACATCAGCGAACATCACCAAACAGCAGAGAAAATCATCCAAACTCATAGCAAAGAACATTCAAACTCTGGAGATCAAGTACTGAAAGCCAGAACCCTACTGCGAACTCAAGAACACTCGAAGGAAAGCTCAAGTATCGCTCCCGACGCACGACAAATAGCCCTCGATCAGAAGTTCACACTTTGTATTCACACACGACAAACACCTGTTTTCACATTCAAACACTTGTACTTTACATTTCGAAGTATTTCCTTCATTTGTATTGTAATCATCGTACGACCGACGCCAGTACCAAGGACGTCGCCCCTGATTGGCGACCATAGTGTAGCGACGACACCCACTGCCGTCCGCAGGTTTTTTCCTCGATTGAGGTTTTTCCTGCGTCATCAAATCCCTTGTCTTGTTTATTTTTTCCCTCATCGCACGTCTTGTCGAAAGATCCTTTCTTTAGTTGATTAAGTCCACATCGACCTTAAGTTGTCCCTTTGGTGCGATTTTTGGCATTAACAGTTTGGCGCCATCCGTGGGACTACATCTAGAGAAAATCCTCGACGAACGTGCACCCTTCTAACAGTTTCTTGGAGTTTTTTCTGCTCTCTATTGCAGGAACAATGGCAGCACCTGGAAATCCGCAGCAAGCTGTTGCTCAGATGTATCAGGAGCTCGAAGTCGCCAGGAATCAGCTCAATGCAATGGTAGAGCAGAATCGCAGAGCAGCTGAGGAGATCGCGCGGTTAAGAAATTCTCTTGGGCCTCAAAATGGTCCTAGGTCGTTCGTGCAGAACCCAATTCCAAGATCGTTCGACCAGAATGGCCCTAGACCATTTCTCCCGAATCTAGGTTCATCCTCGCAGAATCAGCATCCAGGCCCGTTCATGCAGAATCAGCAGCCAGGGACGTTCAACCCAAATCCTCGGTTTGGGACAGTTCCTCCTCAGCACATAAGGCCACCACCCGTGAATAATGGGTCTCATCCATTACAAGGGTCGCAGCCTTTCCAGCAGGGGTCACAACCATTTTAGCAGCCATTTCAGAATGGACCTCAAGGTGGATCTCAGCCACTCCATGATGGATCGCAGCCTTTCCAGCAAGGATCGTAGCCGTTTCGGAATGGACCGCAGCAATTCCACCATGGGTCGCAGCCATATTTTGTCCCGTTCAACGGGGACACCAATGGATTGTCGCATGGTAATGACACTAGTCCAGGGACCAATCCATCGATAGGGGCAAATCCTGATCTTAACGATCCCGTCGCCCAGCGTTTGAAGATGTTAGAAGACCAAAATGAGCGCGTCCTGTCCTTGCTCGCCAAGTTGCCTGGGGCAGCCATGCCCGTCGACATCGAGCCTCGCTCCGGGTATCAGGCGTCACCCTTCATCGACGAGATTGCCACCGTCGAGGTCCCAAAGAAGTATAACATTCCTGCCTTCACTCCCAAATATTCCGGTGTGACGGATCCGACTGAGCACGTCGCGCAGTACAAGCAGCTCATGTGGATGATCTCGATCCCATTTATGTACCAGGAAGTATGCATGTGTAAGAGTTTCGGAGCAACTCTCACTAGTCCAGCTCTCCAATGGTTAATCAATCTCAAACCCAAGTCCATCGGGTCGTTTGCTGAGTTGGTTAACCAGTTCTCCCAGCAATTCGCCAGCATTCATAAGATGGAGAAGCAGACCAGCGACCTATATTACATCGTGTAGAAAGCTATTGAGTCTATTCGAAGTTATTTCAACAGATTCAATGCCGAAATGATTAGCATCCGTAATTGCGACGTAAAAACCGCGATCGAAGCCTATAAGCGTGGTCTGGACGATAGTTCGGGTCTATACACCGACCTGACCAAGTATCCCCCAGAGACTTTCGAAGACGTCCGAGCTCGAACCTTGGCATATATGAGGGTCGAGGATGATTCCGCCTTTCATCGCAAGCACACTAACGACAAGAAGTCGTTAGGCGTCAGAAAGACAGAGTTCAAGCCAAAAGTTGTTTCCAGAATAGAGCCAGCGCGCCAAATTTCAAATGTTCGTTTCAAGACGAAAGCAGAGGCCAAGACAGCGACTAAGTTCACTCAGTACCCCAAGATATCATCTTACGGATTCAAAGGATCTGCTAAGGATTTAGTCGAAGCTCTGAACACCGTTCAAGTTACCATTCGATGGCCAAAGAAGTCCGACTTGGACGATGCTAAGAAAGACAAATCAAAGTGGTGCGACTTCCACATCGATCATGGTCATGCGACAGATGATTGTGTCGCATTGAAGAAGGAACTAGCATATCATTTCCCGAAAGGAAATCTCAAGGATATCATCGATGATGCCGCTATTCCAGTTAACAGCCATCAAACGACGACCCCCGAGCATGCGAAGGTCGTCAATTGCATTACCGGTGGTTCAGATGTGTGTGGTCTGACGTATTCCGCGGCCAAGCGTCATGCCAGTCAGGCACCCGATGATCGGCCTATTCCTCGCTCGTCTAGACCCAAAGGAGATTTGAAGCTAGAAGCCATGAAGATTGTGTTCGACCACGTCGACCTTGGCGACTCGTATCAGAAGCATCACGACGGGTTGATCATTCAGCTTACAGTCGGTAACTGCCTAACGCATCGAGTCTTGATCGACGGGGGCAGCTCAGCAAATGTCATTTTTCTCAACACCATTAAAGCCATGGGAATCGATCGCTCGGAAATCACCCGACGTTCGACAACTTTGGTCGGTTTCAATGGAGAAGCGACAAGCACCTTTGGAGAGATAATCTTGCCCGTCTACGCCGGAGGAGTCAACAAGCAGACCAAGTTCAGTGTCATCGATTGTGCGTCGGCCTATAACATCATCTTAGGTCGACCATGGATCCACGAGATGAAATCCGCTCCTTCGACATATCATCAAATGTTGAAATTCCCTACGCCATGGGGAATCCAGGAGATTAAGAGTGAGCCAAAAGTCGCTCGTGAGTGCTACAAGTCTACCTTGAAGCCGCGAAAATAAACCAAAGTCACAAGATCAGGATCTCGACAGGTTCGTTCCTCTATCCCTAAATTAATATCTTTTTCACAGAGACAAGTCTACTATGGTGCCCGGTTGCACGACAACATAGTCGACCGCAGGACAATATTTCACAGGATCGTCGTGTCCTGCTGTCATTTAAAACCTATCTTTTCCTGCCAAAAAGAATAAGGTAATAAATGACAGGGGGCAAATAGAGAGTCTGAAATGGTACGTTCTCTAACTCTTTTTCATACGTCATACGATTTTTTCTCACAAAAACGACTACTGACTTAAGCATCGGAGGGTCGTTGGCCAGCCAACGACCAACCCCCGACATCGTTTTATCGCAGAATCGCACGACAGATTATCGCAGAATCGCACGGCAGTAATCGTTAAGTCTACTATATGACTTTAATATCGCAAGGTCGAAACGACATAAACGATCAGGTCTCTAACTTGACCATTTCTCCACAGGGGCATACGACGCAAATTCCTCGTACGATCTCGTCGTACAATCGCAAAGCCTAAAATAACTTACATCTAAGTTTCTTAGCTTTTATACCCTGAATGGATGCTTTAATCGCGTGTTTTTATATTTGTTTTACGTTCTTATCATCGTATTACAATGAATGCCTTAGTCGCATGATTTCATATGTATTTTATGATCAAATTCACAACAAATATGATTTGAATAAAGCATAAGATTCAAAGCAAAAGATATGTTCGTTGAGTAAACCATCATATACATACTCAACCCCCGATAGGTCAAGTGGCAAAAACAACAAAGAAAGAAAAAATTCTAGACGACAGGGGGAGCATCGGTCGTATCCCTGCTCGAAGCCCCGACTTGAGGGCCTTCATCTGCCACCCCTCCTGCACGAATCTCCTGCAGTTCATACTAAGCATCGAAAAGCTGGATGGCTAGCTCGTCAGCACGCGCCAAGGCAATCCTATCCCTATCTAAAGCCGCCTTCTCTCTCTCCAACGCCGCAGCTTCTCTTTCAAGGGCAGACGCCATCAACCCTTCAACTTTCGACATCCCAGCGTGCAATGCCAAAGACGACTGGAACGTCTGAAAAATAACACAATAAAATATTAGACGACTAAACGAATGAGACAAGTCATGAAAGATTGACACTCACCGTGAACGCCAGATTGCCAACTTGAGATCCAATCTCTCCGGCCGGAACTCCACGAAAACGCTCCCCGAAAGACGGGAGCAACTACTTCCCCAGATGAGGGAACGACGTCGTCCCGTCTAGGACACCATCCGCCATAAAGTTAGACGGCAATGTAAAATTGACTGTCATAACTTCGGCCGATGATCCCTCGCCCCTGTCGGCAGACATCAGGATCGACACTTGAGACACCGGTTTCGTCACCGTCACCGGAAGCGCAGAACTTGCTGGTGTCGCGTCCATCACGCCAGGACGGCTAGATGACGCCCTCGCCTTCTTAGGCAGAACAACTCCCGGTGAGTTATCAACCCTTGACAACGGTTCCCTCAGGACTGTCCTCTTGGTTCTCTTCTGGCTCGACCCAGCTGTCGAAGCATTTTCACCCCGAAGGCGTGCATAACCTGCTTTCCTCTCGCCCTAGAGACCGATTTCCTCTCGGTTGGCACTGATCAGGAAATACATGAAGCGTCAGACAAACAGAATAAACAAAATAAAATAAAGACTACGGTGTGCTCACCAGTCGCCTCTTCCTGAACGTCCTTATCTCCCTCATCTTCTTCTTCAGAATCTTCTATCACGTCCTCGTCCTCGACCGCCGATTGCCACGTAACGAAAGATCGGTCGTCAACGCTAAGACTTAAGAACTTGTTAATCTTAGCCTGGGAATCCACATTCGGCTTCACTTCGTCGAACCGGATCTCTGAAGGCAACGGCAGGAGAATGATAAGTAAAAGTCGCAAAAATAAATGAAACGCAGAAGCAACAAAGTATACCTGTCTTATTCCAGTCTGACCGCATCCAATCGCTGCTGTAATCCAATGAATCGGTACGGACAAATACATACCTTGACTTCCACCCGCGATCATTGACACCAGTTCCCAAAACCAAGGTACGATCACCTCTGAACTTAGAATAAGGACTATAGCGCCAGTTCTTATCCCTTTTAACTTGATACGCCGCCAAGAAATCATTCATGATCATAGGGGATTCCCATTTCGCGAACGTCCGCTCAACAACCAAAAGAACTCGCCAAAGTTGAGGCACCAACTGCCCTGGCGACACATTGAAGTCTTGCATGAATGACTTGGATAAACCCGAAAATGGCCATTGAAACCCTATCTTAAAAGGATACTCGTACAAAACGAGATATCCCTAAGGGCAATCCTTAGAACGAACAATCCCCGGACACCGCAACTCTATATTTGCAGGAATTTTTGCTAAACTCCTGAAAGCATCTAAGTCTACGTGATTCATGATAAGACTAGCAGGCTCCGTCGACATTGCGAATCAGAGGACAGAACAGGGTCTCATATAAACGCTCTCAAATGCGGGTTGAAGATTTGCAGCGATTCGAGTAAAGTTCGGATGAAGAATGGAAAGGAATCAAGGCGAAATCTCTTCCAAAATAAACACTTCGAAGTATAGCAAGAAAAGATCCGTCGTGATCTTTATTTATACAAACAAACGCATCAAATCGAATCCCTGGATGATCGCCACGCATCCCCGTCCTCTCGCATGCCCGCCCGGATCTTCGACACCTGTCCTCGACAGCTAGTAAGCACAATCGCGTGTCACCATGACGTCACGACCTCGTTCCCTTTTCAACTTCTCGTTCAGTTAAAGGCGAACTGGTCCAGTTCCACGACAACCAGGTAAGTCCCTCAACCCAGGTCACAAGTCTAAGCGTTCGACAAGCAAAATTTAAAACTTAAATTTGACATTCAAATTTTGGGGGCAAACTGTTTGGGCAAAAAATCACGTCGTACGACCACGACCAGAGCAGGTAAGACGCACGTTATAGTCCAAATCTTGTATTAAGATAAGGTCTCGACAAGAACCCAGAAAACGTCCATCGCCTCCCTTAAAAGGTAAGTCGTACGTCTCCCATGACGCTCGACCATAGCATCGCTCGTCCCGTACGACCATCGCGTAAGATCATTGCACCTACGACCAAAGCTAACGTTAACCTTGTCTGTTACATTTGTGAAGTATTTAATGCAGGAGTCAAAGCCATTAACAGCAAGCAGCCGTAACGGATGAAGAGCATTATGGATAATCACTCCGGCGACCGTTTCCAGCCGTTATAGCCGTTGATCAAATCATTAATGGAGCTAATCAATGGCACGAAGACTATAAATACCAAGCTAAGTCTTCACATCAAGGGACATCCATTAACATCCAGTATACATCACCAAACAGCAGAGAAAATCATCCAAACTCATAGAAAAGAACATTCAAACTCTGGAGATCAAGTACTGAAATCCAGAACCCTACTGCGAACTCAAGAACACTCGAAGGAAAGCTCAAGTATCGCTCCCGACGCACGACAAACAGCCCTCGATCAGAAGTTTACGCTTTGTATTCACACACGACAAACACCTGTTTTCACATTCAAACACTTGTACTTTACATTTTGAAGTATTTCCTTCAATTGTATTGTAATCATCGTACGACCGACGCCAGTACCAAGGACGTCGCCCCTGATTGGCGACCATAGTGTAGCGACGACACCCACTGTCGTCTGCAGGTTTTTTCCTCGATTGAGGTTTTTCCTGCGTCATCAAATCCCTTGTCTTGTTTATTTTTTCCCTTATCACACGTCTCGTCGAAAGATCCTTTCTTTAGTTGATTAAGTCCACATCGACCTTAAGTTGTCCCTTTGGTGCGATTTTTGGCATTAATAGGCTCTGCACGAGCAGAATCAGAAAGCAGCCGCGGATATTGCTTCCCTGAGGAACCCGGCGATAGGCAATTCTTCTGGTAGAATGGTCCACGACCTATGGGGGTACCTATCATAAGGCCCCAGTTCCAGGCATGTCCAGGGCCATTCGCCAATAATTCCGGTCCAGGACCATTCGCTAATAACCCAGGATCCGGGCCATTAGTCAATAACTCGGGTCCGGGGTACCTGAGACCGCCACCTTTGCATAATGGAACCACGCCGTACTTTGTCCCTCTCAATGGGGACGCCAATGGTTCTTCTTATGGAAATGGTACGGCGACGGCTACAAATTCAGGCATCAATCCTCAAGCGGGTGTAAATTCTGATCCTAATGACCCTGTTGCCCAGCGACTCAGGTTATTGGAGGATCAGAACGAGAAGATGTTGTCGCTACTCTCTAAGTTGCTAGGTGCCGCCGTCCCTGTCGACATCGAACCCCGCACAGGGTTTCAAGCGTCGTCTTTCGTTGACATGATAACGACTGTCGACGTCCCAAAGAAATATAATATTCCTGCTTTTACTCCAAAATATTCAGGAATAACTGACCCGACAGAACATATAGCACAATACAAGCAATTGATGTGGACAGTCTCAATTCCGCAACAATACCAAGAGGTGTGCATGTGCAAGAGTTTCGGAGCGACTCTTACAGGTCCTGCTCTCCAATGGATGATCAACCTCAAACCAAAGTCCATTAGAAACTTCGCAGAATTGGTCAACCAGTTCTCGCAACAGTTCGCCAGTAGTCGCAAGATGGAGAAGCAGACCATCGACCTTACTATGTCGTACAAAAGTCCGGAGAGTCCATCCGCAGTTATTTCAATCGCTTTAACGCTGAAATGATCAGCATTCGAAACTGTGACGTCAAGACTGCCATCGAAGCTTATAAGCCCGGTCTCGACGACAACACCACGTGATTGTACGTCGATCTTATGAAATATCCGCCTGAGATCTTCGAAGACGTACGAGCTAGGACTCTCGCTTACATGGGAGTCGAAGACGACCTAGTCTTCCGCCGTAAGCACTCCGCTGATAAGAAGGCGCTCGGGATCAAGAAACCGAATTTCAAATCCAAGCCGAGCGTCAAGTCAGAGTCGTCGCGCTAGATATCGAACGTTCGGTTCGATAAGAAGAAAAGCAATCCTGCTCCTCGATTTTCCCAATATCCTAAGATTTCTTCTTATGGGTTTAAGGGAACGATGAAAGAGCTAGTCGACGCTCTTAGAAACGTTCAATCGTCTGTCCGGTGGCCCAAGAAAAGCGACAAAGATGATGACAAGAAGGACAAGACCAAATGGTGCGATTTCCATAGCGACGATGGTCACACAACGGATAACTGCCTTGCTTTGCAGAAGGAGTTAGCCTGGATCGTCCCCAAGGGTCATCTGCAGGGCTTGATCAATAAAGAATCTACACCAGTCGACAATGTAAGACCGACATCCCATGTCCATGAAAAAGTCATCAATTGTGTGACGAGAGGATCAGACGTCTGTGGCCTGACTTAATCGGCAGCCAAGCGGCACACCAGTCAACCGTCGGGAGAATATCCCATTCCCAGGTCATCCGGACCCAAGAAAGAGTTGGAGCTGGAGGCGATGCCAATAACTTTCGATCAAGACGACCTCCACGAGAGTTGGCAAAAACATCACGATGGCTTGATCATCCAGCTCACTATTGGCAACTGCTCGACCAAAAGAGTACTGGTCGATGGGGGCAGTTCGGCCAATATCATTTTCCTAAGCACTGTCAAAGCTATGGGAATCGACAAGTCGGAAATCACCCGTCGGTCGACGACCCTGATAGGATTCAATGGCGATTCTACCACCACTCTAGGAGAGATCATCCTCCTGGTGTATGCTAAAGGGGTCAACAAGCAAATAAGATTCAACGTTATTGACAGTTCATCAACATCCAACGTTATTCTTGGTCGACCCTGGATCCATGACATGAAAGCGGTCTCCTCGACCTATCATCAGACGATCAAATTCCCGACGCCATGGGGAGTGCAAGGGATCAAAAGTGAGCAGAAGACCGCCCGTGATTGCTATAAAGCAACAATGAAGCCTCAAAGGTGAAACCAGCATTGTGGCGACTGTACATGATATGATCTAATCTACCCTTGCGCCAGAAAAGGCAAATCCCGGTATCGTCTTACAGTCACCACAGGGGGCAGAATGTTGTACCCTATACGACTCTATAGAGATAACTTACGACTCGGGGGCAATCAGGCCCCACGACAGAGGTAACCCCCTAATGACCAATAGCCAACGACAAACGTCACCAGGTATGTAACACCCGTCAACGGCACTCAGGCACGGTATACCAACTTTCTAAAATTTTATTTACGTCCTTAATTCCACGACCCTTCATAAGGTAAGGGATGGACATCCTGCCTCCAGGGCATAAATTTTTTCTGTATAGTTTTTCGAATTATTCCTTTGATCGGGTAGAAGCAGACGCCTACTCACAGGTTCGGGACTGAGAGGTCATCTCTTCTACCCAGACTAACATTCTATGCAGATTCAGAATTCCTTCCGATATCATACACGACAACGATCCCTAAATGGTCGTACGTCCGAAGATCGCAGTATCGAATCTACGACTGCACCCCCACGTAGCGGGACTATAATACTTTTTTTGCTTTCGATTTACTTCAACGAACGATTACTGACTTAAGCATCGGAGGGTCGTTAGTCAAACCAACGACCACCCCTGTATCTTATATTGCAGGTTCGCAGGATCGCACGTCAATCTTACAAATTACGTCGTAACAGAATAAAGTCTTTCAGACAACAGAGTCACAATAAATGCATCGTGAAAAGACAAAATCATGACCCTCAACTCATGACTCGAAAACTGAAACTCGCAATTCAGCACATGGATCTTACGATCACAGCAGGTGTCACGAGTTCGAAGTCTTATGACTTACAATCCGTAACTTGGGACGTATGTTCGGCTCAGTCGCCCAATTACTTCCAAAGTCATTCTTCAAACAAAGTCTATACGACTTAAAAGCATAAGTCATATGACAATCAAGACATAGGTTTTATGGTTTGATCTTATGAAAAACTGTTTGGGTAAAATTTCACTAGTCTCGACCACGACCAAGGTAGGGAAGACATTTATTACACTTTTTTTATAATAAGGTAAAATCATAGTACCCTATCTCCTGATCTAAATTGAAATCGAAAGTTATCCACCTCACGACACCCGACCACGACGTCGTCTAGCTCACACAACCGTCGTATGAAACCTCGCGACCTCGACCGACTAACATGCGATATTACTGTTACTTTTTCACTGTTTAATGCAGGGTCCATGTCATTGATGACCAACGACTATAACCAACGAAGGCCATTAACAGCATTAATTCCAACGGACGTTACGACTGTTACACGAAGCTTTTATGGAGTCAATAAAGGCATTCGAAGACTATAAATATGGGGATTCCATCCTCATTTGGAGGGGACACACACCTTGAATCAACTGATCTCCGAAGAACACTCGAAGCAAAGAATCCTCATTCAAACGAATTGCTCACGACGCACGACTTACACACGACACTTAGTTTTTACACACGACGCACCAGTTTTTACATTTGATACACTTGTTACTTTACATTTAAAGTCTTTCTTTCATTTGTATTGTAATCATTGTACGATCGACACCCGAAACATAAGGACATCGCCCCTGTTTGGCGACCATAGTGCAGCGATGACCCCCAAAGTCGTCCGCGGGTTTTTTCCTCGTTGAGGTTTTTATCGTGTCACCAAAATCTTTGTCTTATTTACGTATTTCTGTCTTTGTCGCACGCTTTGTCAAAAGATTCCCATTCTTTAGTTGTTAAGCTCCACAATCAACCTTAAGTTATCCTTCTGGATGATTTTTGGCATTAACAGTTTGGCGCCCACCGTGGGGCCCCATCTAGAGAAAATCTTCGACAAACGTGCGTCTTACTAACGGTTTCTTGGAGTTTTCTCTTTTTTCTCTGTTTCAAGAAAATGGCAGCCCATGGAAATCAAGAGCAACTCATTGCCCAGATGTATCAAGAGTTGGAAGCTGCTCGAAATCAAATCAACATCCTTGCTGATCAAAGTCGAAGGGCAGCTGAAGAAATCGCGCGGCTGAGAAGTCAAAATCCGAACGGGTCGTTCGGACCGCAGAACGGTCCTAGACCTCTCGTCAAAATCCTGGTCCAGGATCGTTCGTTCAGAACCTAGGGTCCGTTCCGTTCGTCCAGAATTCGGGATCAGGTCCATTCGTTCAAATTCCAGGACCAGGGTCGTCCGGTCAGAATCAGTAGACATGCCCATTCACGCAGAATCTGCAGCCGGGGTCGTTCATCCCAAATCACCAGTTTGGGCCAATTCCTCCTCAGCATCTGAGGCCACCACCCATGAACAATGGGTCCCAACCGTACTTCGTCCCTTTCAATGGGGACGCCAATGGTTCATTGTACGGCAATGGCACCAGTTCAGGAGTTAACCCTCCAGCAGGTACAAATTCAGATCCCAATGATCCCTTCGCTCAGCGATTGAAGATGCTGGAAGACCAAAATGAGCGTGTCCTGTCTTTGCTCGCTAAGCTGCCGGGGGCAGCCGTGCCCGTCGACCTCGAGCCTCGCTCGGGATACCAGGCGTCGCCTTTCATCGATACGATCACGACAGTCGACGTCCCGAAGAAGTATAACATCCCCTCTTTCACTCCCAAGTATTCGGGGATAACCGATCCAACAGAACACATCGCACAACATAAGCAGTTAATGTGGACGGTCTCGATCCCCCACATGTACCAAGAAGTTTGCATGTGCAAAAGCTTCGGGGCGACCCTCACATGTCCTGCCCTCCAATGGGTGATTAACCTCAAACCCAAATCAATCGAGTCGTTTGCCGACTTAGTCAACCAGTTCTCCCAGCAATTCGCCAGAAGTCGCAAGATGGAGAAGCAGACTAGCAATTTGTACTATGTCGTGCAAAAAACTGGAGAGTCGATCCGGAGCTACTTCAATAGATTCAATGCGGAGATGATCAGAGTCCGCAACTGCGACGTCAAGACCGCGATCGAAGCCTACAAACGTGGTCTAGACGACAGTTCGGGTCTATACACCAATCTGACCAAGTATCCCCCGAATAATTTCGAAGATGTCCGTGCCCGAACCCTAGCATATATGAGGGTGGAAGACGACGCTGCCTTTCGTCGTAAGCACACCGACGACAAAAGATCGCTAGTGTAAGGAGGCCAGAGTTCAAGACAAAGGCAGTATCCAAGCCAGAACCTGCGCGACAAATCTCAAACGTCCGATTCAAGACGAAAGCAGAGTTCAAGACCGCGACCAAATTTCCGTAGTACCCTAAGATATCCTCCTACAGATTCAAAGGGACTACTAAGGACTTAGTCGAGGCCCTGAAGACCGTCCAGGCGACCATTCGATGACCAAAGAAGTCCGACCAAGATGACGATAAGAAAGATTAATCGAAGTGGTGCGACTTCCATGTCGATCATGGTCATGCGACAAATGATTGCATAGCTCTCAAAAAAGAGCTAGCATATCACGTCCCGAAGGGCAATCTCAAAGACATCATCAACGACGTCGTTACTCCGGCTAGCGACGTTCGACCGCTAACCCTTAAGTATGCAAAGGTCATCAATTGCATCACTGGTGGTTCCGACGTGTGCGGACTAACGTATTCCGTAGCCAAACATCATGCCAGCCAGGCACCTGATGATCGTCCTATCCCGCACTCATCAAAGCCCAAAGGAGATTTGGAGTTAGAAGCCATGAAGATCACGTTTGACCAAGACGACCTCGGTGACTCATATCATAAGCATCATGACGGGTTGATCATTCAACTCACGATTGGTAATTGTTTAACCCGGTGAGTCTTGGTCGATGGAGGCAGTTCAGCGAACGTCATCTTCCTTGATACCATCAAGGCCTTGGGAATCGATCGATCGGAAATCACCCGACGCTCGACAACCTTGGTCGGTTTCAATGGAGACGCGACGAACACCTTTGGAGAGATCACTTTGCCTGCCTATATCGGAGGAATCAATAAGCAGACAAAGTTCAACGTCATTGATTGTTTGTCGGCCTATAACATCATCTTAGGTCGACCGTGGATCCATGAAATGAAATTCGTTCCCTCGACATACCACCAGACCATGAAGTTCCCTACGCCGTGGGGAATTCAGGAAATCAAAAGTGAGCCAAAAGTCGCCCGTGATTTCTATAAGACCACCCTGAAGCTGCAGAAGTAGGTCGTTTAGCAGTTACAAGTCGAGGAAATCGTCCTGGACCAGAGTAAACCAGACTAGAAGATCTTGATAGATCCTTGTCGTATCTCAGAAAGTCGTGGGTAAAGATGTCTATCGACTCCGAGCCTTCGACAATCGAGGTATCTCACGTAGTTGTAATGCAGTACATCTGGAAAGGTATGTCTTCTAAGTCATTTTCTATCTTTCATACGATTTTTTATCATGACGATTACTTACTTAAGCATCGGAGGGTCGTTGGTTAGCCAACGACCAACCTCTGACATTGTTCTATCGCAGGATCGCACGACATCGGTTACTAAGTCTATTACACGACTTTAGTAAACTTCCACAGGATCACACGACATAAGCAGTCAAGACCACTAAACGAATTGAGTGCAGGATCACAAGAACGCATGGCGCACATCTGTCGCACGATGTGCAACCTAAGTTTCTCTAACTTAAGAAAAATTCCAGTGTTTTGGATGAATGCTTTAATCGCGTGTGCTTATGATTGTTTTACGCGATCGATTGCTAAGTCTACTATGCGATTTTAGTCTCGCAGGATCGCACGACATAAGTGATCAGGTCTATGACTTGATTACCCTTTCGTAGGGACATATGATTCAGATCCATCATGCGATCTAGTTGTACGATCATAAGGTCTAGCGACCCCGCGACCTAAGTTTTTTAACTTAGAGGATTTTCATGTTCTGAATGAATGCTTTGATCGCATGTGTTTATGTTTGTCAACACGATTTAAATATATGAAAGTCTTATGACTTGTGTACTAATCGTTGTGCCACAATGGATGCCTAAGTCGCACGTCTTCTTGCTCATTTTTAATGAATTTTACAATTGATATCATATTTGCTTTTGAAATGTAATGATACACAAGTTCAAAAGAAAGATAAAATTCATTTATCAAATTGTCAGTTACATTAGACGACTCGACCACCAACGATCGAGTGATAAAAGTAAAACCAAGGAAAATCTTCTAAGTCTGAGGAGGATCGTCTGTCACATCCTTGCCCGAGGCTTCGCCCTGGAGACCCTCGTGCACCTCTTTATCCTCGACCTCCTTCTCATCATCTGAGTCGAGGTCTCTTGCAGATCCGACTTCATTCAGGTAGAAGGCAAGCTCTTCCGACGCAGAGGCGAGAGGATTTTTCCTCGACAAGTGTCGACGCATGATCGTCGCCCGTGCGGTGAATCGAGCAAAGGCAAAGACAGACTTAGCCTCATCCTTCAGCTCCTTTATCTCCTTCACCTCTTCCTCCAGGCTCGCCACCTTGGACTTAGACTCCTCGGCTACTTTTTCCTTCATAGCCAAGGACTCCTTGTCCTATCCAGCTCCTCCCTTTGGTCGTAGATCAAAGATAGGGACTGCTTTAGACGAGAGTTCACCTCATCCCTCGCATGTCCGACATCCTCTAATTCATCCAGGGCATCGTCGAGTCGTACCGACAAATTCTCAGCGTGCGTCAGGGCCGACTTCTCCCTCTCCAGCGCCGCGTCCTCTGTCTTGAGAGCAGAGGACACAAGACCTTCAATCTTCGTCGTCTCAGCGTGCAGGGCCAAAGAAGACTGAAACGTCTGAAAAACGTAAGACACATGTTACTGAACATTTGACAAAGTTAAACAACGATAAAATAATCTAAGTCTTGAAAGAGAGACTTACCATGAACGCCAGTCCGGCAACATGCGCTCCCGTATCCTCGACAGAGACCCCTCGAAAACGCTCCTTGAAAGATGGGAGCTGATACTTCCCCAGGTGCGGAAAAATTTCGTCCCGTCCAGGACATTGGCGACCAAGAAATCCGACGGCAACGTGAAATTCACCGTCGTGACTTCTTTTGAGCAACCCTGCAAATTTTGGTTGAAAAATTCTGATTTTTGAGCAAGTTATGGTGATTTGAAGTTCAGAATGTTCAAAAATTACAAAATCCAAACATTTTTCTAAGGAATTTTCTCTGGATAGTTTTATCAGAATTCTGACTCTCTTACTCAGAAGTTCTGACTCTACTACTCAGAATTCTGACTCAACTAATCAAAATTCTGACTCTGATACTTAGAATTTTAAACAAGTTACTCAGAATTCTGACTCTACTACTCAGAATTCTGACTCAACTATTCAGAATTCTGACTCTGATACTTAGAATTTTGAACAAGTTACTCAGAATTCTAACTCTTCTAATCAGAATTATGACTCTACTACTCAGAATTTGAATTTTTGATATCTAATGAGGAATCATCGTAGATGATTACCAAAATCTCTTGATTTTGCAGGATTATCTTGATTTGAGAAGGAGTATTGTCTCAAAATTTGATCTGATTGTTTCAAGATAAAGTTCAAAACCCGTGCTTCAACGTTTTAGGTTTTTGAACATATCAGTTCAAAACCCGTACTTAAATGACTATGGCTTCTGAATAATTCAGTTCAGGACCCGTACTTCAGAGACTAAAACTTCTAAACAAATCAGTTTAGAACTCATATTTCTCAGGTGATATCCTTAACTGTCATATTTTTATGTTTCAAGGAACTAGTGGTGAAAGGTAACATTGCATTATGTTTTATTTGTATTGCTTTGAAAGTTTAAATCTTAACAAATTTAATTCAATGAGATGAATTTTTTAATGAATAAAATGTGTGTCAAGGGTGATTTTACAAGTATTTTTGTATTATCTGAGTTATATTTGTTTCAACTTTCACTTCTGAAATAAATCGAAAGGTTAGCAAAACATAAATGAAATTATGTTGAATGCTCAATGTTATGTAAATTTAGACTTATATAGAATATAATGCTCAAAAAAAAGTCGAAATGTCAGAAGGATGGATGGAAACAAAAATATGGGGGAAGTACTACGTTTTAGAACCAAGTGATTGAGATGAAATAAATATATATAAAATCATTTAGTTTGAAAGTTTGTACCTGTGGCCTTTCTGGTTTGGGAGAGTAAGTCCTAAGGGGTGCTCGACACCTAGTCCCTAAGATCAACTGGTCTGGGATCGGCTGACTCAAATCCTGCAATAGAACCAGATAGAAAGCCATGTTCTACTGGTACAAATGGGTTTAAGATATATCGATGTGGCCTTTCTGGTTTGGGAAATTAAGTTCCAAGGGGTGCTTGTCACCTAGCACCTAAGACCACCTGGTCTGGGATATGCTGACCCAAATCCTGCTATAGAACAAGATAGAAAGTCATGTTTAACGATGTATCTTATTCTTACTAAACTTTTTGATTAAAAGATGCCAATGTGCACAAAATTAAAAGATGTCAATGAGCACAAAATTAAAAGATGCCAATGAGCACACATCTCTTGAAACTTTGGGAAAATACAAAGTCGCAATAAACTTGTAAATTTGTGAAAATCCTGATTTTGGACAAATAGTGTGAGTAGAGCAAAGTATTCGTATATGTTTTTAGAATTGCATATGCTTGAAGCTAATCATATTTCGCATGCTAAGCACACCAAATAGATTTAATAAAGGGATTGAAACTGAACATTTTTAACTTTATATGCAATGATGACTTGTATTTGAATCCAAACACATGCATTTGATTTCATTTGATTGAAAAATCTGTTAAATTTCATTAAGTTGGATTTCTTTTGTAAAGTTTTCAAATGATCAAATGTTAGTAGTTATCAAGTGTAGTTCAGTGAATCTTATTCTCCTTGTATAAATGTTTTCATTAAAGCACTGTATTTAAAATGAATAATTTTAATGAAATATATGCATATTTTCAGGGAGAGAAAACAAATTGCTCCAGAATTGCTTAGACTTCATTCGAAGAAAAAGCATCGCTAAAGTTTTGAAAATCAAGGGGGAGAAAAGCTAAAGATTTTGAAGATGATTTTGCTTTCCAAAACTTTAGGGGGAGAAGAAAATATAAAATGATTTGTACAGAAACAACAAAAGAGAGAAATGTTATTTTAAGGGGGAGAAGAAGAAAAGGAAACTGATCTGTTGTTCTTATAAAGAAATGTTATTGTTGGTCTCGAAGGCCTATACAAGTTTGTAGAAGGGGGGGGGGGTTGAATACAAACACACAGATTTTACTTTTCTAAATTGTTTATTAATAAATCATTAACAATTTACAGCTTGTTGCGGAAACAAGATTAAGGATAAACCTAAATCTAAACAAGTTGGAACACTAAGGTTTCTTGCACTAAGAGAGATAAGGAAATTACTAATAATAACCTATCTTGAGATAAGAGATTTGAACTTGTCCAGAGTTAGCAAGTTACTTCAAATGAAGTGAGTTCATCTCTTTATATACTGCATGCATTTAATGCAAGTCAGTATACACTTTACACGTGTCATCAGCTGGTTGGTTGCATGTCATTGACCTTTGTTGACAACCTTAGTAGCCGCATGGATGAACAGTGTAGTATCAGAGTGGTTGTACGATTTCAGATATTCGGAGGTTCTTTTCGGACATTTCGTACGGAGTCGTGCAAGGGGGGTTAAGACAAAAGTACTTTGTACGGAGGACTTCATGATCATCTTTCGTTGATTCAGCGATTATCATTTACTATTCAGCAGATGATAAAGTTCAGCGATAGCTGAAGTCTTGTACTTGATACTTCACGTTGAATGGACAAATCTGAGTCTTCGCTGATCCGCATCAGTTCATTAGGAGACTTGTCGCTGGTTCTTGAGCTTGATCTTCGACTTCAGCGTAGAACCTTTGTTGACGTGAAACTTGTCTTCAGTGATCATAAGTAAACAACTAACTTATCAGTGATCATCATAATGACTGAACAGACTCAGCGTTAATGATGAACAGTGTTCGCTGAATGTTTAATCTAAAGAGCGAGAGTTCCTATCAGCGGTACTGGAAGATCTTAGTACTTATCAGCGATAGTGAAACAATGATACATATTGTTTACTTACAATTTTCACTAAGTATATAAGAGAGGGTCATTATCAAATCACTGAGGGTTTGGATCAACAATCTCCCCCTATTTGATTATGACATAGCAACAAAGAAAATTGCTATTTAATGAAAACATAAGGATAAAAAGAACTCATAAAATATTTGTCCCTTTTACTGTTTTCTGGGATCTTTTCAGTACTGATGGAGTAAAGTACATTCGCTGAAATCTTTCTTTAAAACTTTGAATCAGGTTACAAAGAGAAATGGAAAGATTACAAGTACGAGCGAAATAAATTACAAGTACAAAAGGATAACTGATAAAATAGATGAAAGAGGCGATTCTATCAGCTTACAGAGGTTCTTCCTTAATGAGAAGTTCATCAAGGGTCTTTTCAGTGGGGATCATCCAGTCAGCGACCGTTACACCTCGTTTTCTTTTGTTCAGCGCTTCTTCAAAAATCAAGGGTTTTAGGTGTCGTGCCTGAATTTCTTTTCTGAAGTCACACCAGTAGATAAGATCTCTGAGCTGTTCGATTGGAGTGATTGGAAGCTCAGCGATCCGTTGAAAACATTTACGTTCGTCGTAGTCGAGAAAGAATATTCCATAAGGATTACTGATGACTTTACCAGGGACGAAAAGTTCACATGGTGGCAAAGAAATGTCAAGGGCAGATAGATCAGGGTCAGGACCAAGCACTTCAGCGCGAGAGAAACCAATTCCAGTTTCATTTCGTATGACAGGACCTGAGTTTGAATCTTGACGTTTCTTCTTCAGAGAGGCCCTTTTTCTTTTCAGCTTAAGATCAGGAAGAGGAGGAATGTCCACACAAGAAGATATCAAATCGATCTGTCTGTTTATCAGCTTTTCGAAATGATCCTTGTACTTAGATTGTGACGATTGGATAGCTAACCTCATCTCCAGCCATTCAGAGAGACCATACCTTTTTACAGTGTCAGCGCGAAAGGCTTCAGATTGGCCATCTTCTCTGAAAAGTTTGATGTCAACAATAGGTACTCCGATAGAGGTTCTTCCAGAGATGAATACCTTGTTGATCTTCGCTGGACGATATCTGAAGTGTATTTTCTCTTTACACCAGATCAGGGTGGTCTGAGAAACTTCAGTTTTCTTTTCCACGATCTTCTGGGCTTCTTCCCAAAGCTTTCGTTGGACTTGAATGGGAACACGTTTCAGCTTGGGGTCTTTGACAGATTCTTGAGTAAGCTTGATGGCGTATTCTCTGTCTTTTTCTTCAGCTTCCTTTCTTTCAGCAATGAGGCGTTCAGCTCTGAGGTGTTCCTTGTATTCAGTTTTTGAAATTCTGAACTTTGGAGGAACTGAAGGCAGTTGATCACGCCTTAGAATGATTCGCTGATCCTCGAATCGCTTTATTATTTCCTCTCTTCACTTCTGTTCTTCTTCTCTTAGCTTTTGAGGAGCTAAGGAAGGTCTCTGTCTGTGTGAGAGAGTCTGTTCTTCAGGTTCATCAGTCTCAGAGATCAAATCCAAGACTGGGATTATTTCTTCAGCGGCAGCTGGTATTATTGGTGAAGTCGCAGTTGTGGAGCCTTCAGCGATATCCTCAAACAGGGGAGAGGACTAGCTGAAACACAGTGATCTTACAAGTAAGAACTTTGGGTAGAATCAGATAGAGAGAATTGGTTCAAGTGTATAGGCTTGGGTAGAGGAACTGATAGTGTATGATAGAGGAGGGATGGAGTAAGAGATGTTTAGTGTACCTGACAAACCGGCTTTTCAAGCAAGATCGTCAGATTGTCATCTTCAGCGACGCTTTTGCCTTTGCCTTTCTCAGCTCCAGAGGCTGAGGGCTTTGTCTTTGTCCGCTCCCCTGAAGGTTCATTTATCGAGATTCCCTTAAGAGCTTTGATCTTCGGAGCAGGTTTGACGATAAAGAAGTCATCGTCATCTTCATCATCATCATCATCATTCTTTGGAGAAGAAGATGGTTCATTATCAGGGATGTCGACGGCTTCATCATCTTCTGCTTCGGATTCTTCAGCGTCTTCTTCGAGTTGCTCCCCCTCAGATACAGAGGCGAGCTTCTCGGTTCCCTCAGGGTGTTCATCTCCCTGAGGTCCAGAGGCTGCTTCAGCTTCAATAGTCTTCTCACCCTCTTCAGTGAAGGTGAGGTCTTCGTTCTTCTCTCCCCTGATAGATTCATCATGGGAAAGGTCTTCAGCGCTCTTGGAAGGATTTTCAGCGCTCTTCTCCCCCTCTTTTTCATGATGACTGGGGGAGGAATGGGTAGATTCAGCAGCGTGGGTAGGTTCTCTGTCTTCTTGGCCAGAGAGACCTACACAAACTTCAATCTTTGCTAATCTGTCTTCAAGGCCAGAAATAGCAGGATTGATCTTTTCCAGCTCTTTGCGATCCGCCGCTGTGAAGTTTTCAGTTTCAGGGACGGTGGTAGGGGCAGGAGCAGGAGTATTCGCTTTGTGTAGCAGCTGCTCGATCATTGTCTTCATCAAACCAACGTCAGTCTTTACAGAGCTTAAGTCAGTCGTCAGAGTGTGGACATTTGTCTTTACAGCAGACATATCTCCCTCTAGTGTTCCAACCGATGTCTTCAGCGTTGTTACCTCGCTGGACATGGACGAAACTGAGTTTTTGAGAGAGGTGTAGTCTGTGTAGATATCAGCGAGCACCTTGGCGAAGTCGCTGAGAGTCTTGTCAAGCTGCTTCATGTCATCTGTGGAAGCCTTCTTCTCCACCACCGTTGTCAGCTTGTTCAGATTCTCTCCAGCGTTTGTTACAGCTGAAGAGTTGTTGGAGAGAGTGGTGGTGAGACCTGTCAGCTTTGTTTCCACGGATTTCAGAGAGGCGTTGATGTCTCCCAAGTTAGGACCTGTAACAGATAAGAACTTGTGAACAAAGGAAAGCTCAGAAGTTTGGGGTTTAGTCACATTGTTTATGGGTTGTTGATTACCTGCAGGAGGATTGGTGAACTCATCAAAGTCACGGGTGCCTGAGTAAAGTTCCATGTCGTCTTCGAACGTGCCCGTGGATTGTCCTGCAGGTCCTGTCTTCATCATTTCTGGATTATCAGCTTTAGCTTCCGTAGAAATGATGGCATCTCCAGAGATAACTGGAGGAGAGACCAAATGAGTGGAGGGAGAAGCGAAGGATAAGATTGGAGGTTGGGTTCTGAGTTCAGCGTTGGAATCGCTGAGAATCACTTCATCAGTCTTTTGAGAGACTGAGGGAGGTTGGGAAGTTTCCAAGTCTGTAATCTCAACGTTTGGAGACGCTGAGATTGGGATGGAAGGGATGGCTTGTTCAGGTGTGGCAGAGCGTACCACTGAACGTTCCTTCAGCTCTGCAGAAAGAGCTGAGGAGTCTTCAGCATGAGATTGCTGGGGTTGCTTCTTGGTTTTCTTGATCCTTTTAGAATCAAGTGGGGTGTGAGAGTGTTTCCTTTTAAGAGGAATAGAGGTAGCAGCTGGGGTATCAGCGGTGGGTTTGTCCGCTGAAGGAGCTGCAGAAGTAGAAGAAGTATGAGGGTCAAGAAGAGTTAAGAGTGTAGAAAGACGTACCTCATTTACGATTGGTTTAAAGTCGAGTATCTTTGGACCGACCTGAGAAAGTTTCAGGTCACCATCAGTTGGGTAGGTTTCCTTCAGGCCACATTGGAAGATGGCGCTGATGAAACGCGGGTAAGGAACCCATGGAGGTCTGTCAGCGACGGTGTCCACTCGTAGAACCAGGTCATCATAGATGATCGATGCCCAGTCTATGTTGAGACCTTTCAGCAGTGCATAACCCATTGCTTGCTGAGGTTTAGCGGCTTGGTCGGAGGAGCCACTCTTTGCAGTCATGCAGCTTATCAGATGAGCGAAGATGAAATTCATCTCGCTGGGCATTTTCGATTTCTTGATGATCGTCAGCTTCTTCTCGGGCTTCATGTCTCTGCCTATTTCCCATACATAGCCCATTGCATCGAAGAATGCAATGATGGCTTCCCTGTCTGAGTTTTTCTTTGGGTAAGGGAGGGGAACAAAAGGTTTTTCCTTGGTGGCGATGGGAAGGCTGAGAGCTTTGCGAATAATGGCTGGGGTGATCTTTATGGTGCCATATTCAATATCGCAGAGGATGCAATCTATTATTTTGGAGGGGTCTTTGGCTGAAGGTAATTGAGTGTGTCTCGTTGAGTACCAGAATTGTGAGAGCAAGAGCTGATGTGCAGGAGGTGTTATGGTCAGGGCTGTGGAGATGCAGCAATTCTTCAGAAATTTCACAGCATCATCTAGATGTGTGACTTGCTTTCGAGGAGGAAACTCGAGAAGCGCAGAGAGGTTGTTCACCTTAGTCCAATCCAGTTTGTCAAGTTCAAACTTGACTTGTGGAGCCTTGAGGATTTCCACTTCCCCAGAGTCAGTGGAGATGTTCTCAGCGGTAGTAGGAATGTTCGACGTTGCCATTTCCTGTATTTTCAGTTCAACCAAAGATTAACAAATAAGAATAATCTTAATGTGGAAATATTTTCCATTAAGATGGTTCGAATTTTGTCCATTTCATTCAGACAAAATGTCTTAATGAAGATTAGGGTTTTTCTTGATTTTTGAAACGAAATGTAAAACCCTTTTCTTGTTTTCCAGTTTTCTATGAAGAAATAGATTCTGGAAACGAATGTGAAGAACAAGTTTAAGATTTTTGCATTTAAACTTGAAGAACAACCATGAAATGGTTGTGTTCATAAAATCATAAAAGAAAATGATTTTATTTTAAGAAGTTCTTTTGTTTGATCTTGTTAAAACAAAGAGTAGACCACAAACAAGTTATTTTGCATTAGGTAATAAATAAGAGCATATTAACCTTGATGTTTGATGAAGAAGATGATGAACAGTTCTTGAAGTTTGAAAGCACAAATGCAACAGTGAATTCTTTCTTGCGGAGGAAGATTGATCGCGTAAAAGACAAATATAAACAAAGAATTTGTTTATATAGAGATTTTTAGAAAGAGAAAATCTTGAGCGGGAAAAGATTTTCATCATGACACGGACACGTGTTTGCATTTGATTGGAAGTTTGAACGAGACGTGCAAACGTGTGTCGGGAAGAGAAAACGTGCCGGGGTTTTATCCGTTGCAATGATGTCACAACTGTCCTTTCATATTCTTAGTTGTCTCTGAGGTTTTGAAAAACTCGGAGATACTTTTGAAAACATGAAGCACTGAATGAAAATATTCAGTAAAGGTTTTAAGAAATTTCAAAATATCGCTGTTAAGGAAGAGATATTCAGCGATGCATTTTGTTTTGAAATCTTGCATTTTCATGCGCTTGTCAGAGAGAGAGAGAGCATACCTTGATATCAGTGAATCAAGTTTATTCAGAGAGAAGATGGTAGAATGGGTTATACAAGTTGATTTTATCCTTTCGCTGATCAATGTGAACCGCTGAAGATTTTATCCTTCAAAGTTCAGCATTCCAAGCTCGCTGATGAGAAAGTTGAATCTTGTCTCATCAAGAGGTTTGGTAAATAAGTCAGCTAACTGATAATCAGTTGGGATAAAATGAAGTTCTATATCACCATTCATCACATGATCTCTGATAAAATGATATCTGATTTCTATACGTTTGGTCTTTGAATGTAGTACTGGATTGTTTGCTATAGCGATGGCACTTGTGCTGTCGCAATAGATTGGAATTTTGGAGAGCTGAAGATCATAGTCTAGTAGCTGATTTCTCATCCACAAGACTTGAGAACAACAGCTTCCAGCAGCTACATATTCAGCTTCAGCTGTGGAGGTGGACACTGAGTTTTGCTTCTTACTTGTCCAACTTACCATCTTTCCACCCAGGAGCTGACATCCTCCTGTGGTGCTTTTCCTATCCATTTTGCAACCTGCAAAATCACTATCTGAATAGGCGGTTAGATCGAATCCTGAATCTTTGGGATACCAAAGACCTAGATTCGCTGTACCCTTAAGATATCGAAAGATTCGCTCTACAGCTTTCATATAAGATATCTTAGGTTCAGCTTGATATCGTGCACACAAGCATGTTGCAAACATAATATAGGGTCGGCTAGCTGTTAGATACAATAGAGAGCCGATCATCCCACGGTACAGCGTGACATTGACAAGAACACCCTTAGTGTCCTTATCAAGTGTCAGCGGTGGTGCCATAGGGGTTTTCATAGCTGAACTTTCAGTTAAGTCGAATTTCTTCAGCATATCTTTAACATACTTTCCCTGATTAATGAAAGTTCCTTTCTCGGTTTGCTTAATCTGAAGACCAAGGAAATATGTTAGTTCACCCATCATGCTCATTTTATACTCATCTTTCATTCTATCAGCGAAACGAGTACAAAGCTTAGGGTTAGTAGAACCAAATATAATGTCATCAACATATATTTGAACTAGAATGATATGACCTTTCACTTTTCTAAAAAATAGAGTTTTGTCAATCTTACCTCGCTCAAAATTTTCAATATGGAGATAAGTAGAGAGAGTGTCATACCATGCACGAGGAGCTTGCTTCAAGCCATAAAGTGCCTTATCCAGTTTATAAACATAACCTGGACGCTTAGAATCTGAGAATCCTGGAGGTTGTTCCACATACACTTCTTCATTCAGCATTCCATTTAGAAACGCTGACTTAACATCCATCTGATGTACTTTGAAGTTTTTGTGTACAGCATATGCTAAGAATAGACGAATAGATTCAAGTCTTTCTACTGGAGCAAATGTTTCGTCATAATCTATGCCTTCCTCTTGTTTGTATCCCTGAGCAACAAGTCGAGCTTTGTTGCGGGTTACAGTACCATGTTCGTCCAACTTATTTCGATAGACCCATTTAGTGCATATTACTGTTTTATCAGTTGGTCTCCGAACAAGTTTCCAAACTTTGTTTCTTTCGAATTCAGTCAGCTCTTCTTGCATGACGCTGACCCAGTTTGGATCTTTGAGGGCATCATCTACTTTCTTTGGTTCAATTAGTGAAATAAAATTTACAAATAAACAAATATTACCTGCACTTCGTTGAGTCTGAATCCCAGCGTTTGGATCACCAAGAATTTGATCAATTGGGTGATTTATAGTCCATCGTTGAGCCGGAGCGTGAGACGCTGACTCAACTTGAACTTGAGGAGCTGAAGATGAAGCTTCAGTGACGTCAGGAGTATCAGCCAAGAGAGGAATGGATGCAGTTGTCATTATATTCACTGATTGCTGAGAAGTAGATGGAATGTCTGAGACATTTGGATCAACTGTAGGTATAGTGTTTATAGGAACCGCTGAGACCCATGATGTTTCAGCTTCACTATTCTGCATGTTTGGAATGATAGTCGGACTATCATCTTCTACTGGATGAGCATGAGGAGTGGGAAAATCTTCTAAATCACCAAGATGAGAAAACATCCATTGATTCAGTTCTTCTGTATCAGCGTTCGGTTTAGAGTTCGCTGAACGGGATTCGTCAAACGTGACGTGAATAGTTTTCTCTACAGTTTGTCTTCTTCGATTGAAGACTCTGAAGGCTTTGGAAACTGAGGAGTATCCAAGAAAGATTCCATCATCAGCCTTAGGATCAAACTTTCCAAGAGCATCTCTGTTGTTCAGTATAAAACACTGACATCCAAAGATGTGAAGAAAGCTGATTGAAGGCTTTCTCCCATGAAAAAGTTCATAGGCTGTCTTTTTGAATCTTTTAACTATCAGCGACCTGTTTTGCGTAAAACAAGCAGTGTTGACAGCTTCTGCCCAAAACTGAGTAGGCATGTGAGAATCGCTGAGCATTGAACGTGTAGCTTCAATAATTGTTCTATTTCTTCTTTCAGCGACTCCATTTTATTGCGGTGTTCTCACTGAAGAAAAGTTGTGAGAAATACCCTTACTCTCAAAGAAGGAATCAAGAGAACTGTTTTTGAATTCAGTCCCATGATCACTCCTTATTGAGCGAACGGTCAAATTGTTCAGGGTTTCCATCTTCCGAACAAAGGTGATGAGTTCTTCAGGGGTGTCACTCTTAGAACGGAGAAACATAACCCAAGTGAAGCGAGAGAATTCATCAACTATGACCAGCGTATATTTCTTTCCAGCGATGGATTGTTTGTTAACAGGGTCAAACAAATCCATATGGAGTAGTTGTAGAGGAGATGACACTGAAGAAACTTGCTTTGATTTAAAGCTTGCTTTGCTCTGCTTCCCTTTTTCACACGCTGAACATAAGGACTCTTTGGCGTATGAATGCTGAGGTAGACCAGTGACTAACTCTTTTGAAGAAAGAGTGTTCAGTGTCTTGAAATTTAGATGAGAGAGCCTCTTATGCCATAGCCAGTTGACATCAGATGAGGCCTTTGAGAAGAAACAGGAGTTCTCAGTGGTTATTGAGTCCATGTTTATTACATAAACATTTTCCAAACGATAACCGCTGAGAGCTATCTTCTCTTTTTTGTCAGAGACAAAGCAGGATTCCTTAGTAAAGATTGCTTTGTTATCCATGTCGCAAAGCTGACTGATGCTTAAAAGATTATGCTTCAGCCCTTCAACATATGCGACTCTTCTGAAGGAGGTTGTACCATTTGAAAGTACATCATACCCTCGGGTATGTCCTTTTCCATTTCCACCGAAAGTCACAGAGGGACCTTTCTCTTCCTTGTATTCAGCGAGCAGACTTTTCTTACCAGTCATGTGTCTAGAGCATCCGCTATCGAGATACCAGATACCCTTCTTAACCTGCAATACAAAGGAAGATTAGTTTTTCTTAGGTACCCACTTAACCATGTATACACGTTTGTCAGTGGAAGTAGTTGGAATGGAAGGTTCAGCAGTCTTCGCAGCATTTGAAGATTCAGCTTTGTCTTTCTTCACTTTGGTTAATTTCTTAACCTCAGTGGTAGAATTCACCTTGACATGATTTGCACCAGGGTTGGTCTTCTTTGCCTTGGGGGCAATCTTCACCTTAGCTATCTTTTCATCTTTGGTGGCTGTGGGGCACTTACTAGCAATATGATCAGTGAGTCCACAGTGATAACATTTCCTATAGCTAAAAATAGTTCTAGGACCATTTGTATGCTGAGCTTTTAATTTAGAATTAGAAGTACCAGCACCAAGTAAGCTATTTGCTTTAGAAATGGGATGAACATTCAGTTCTTCAGATTTCTTACCAAGGACATCCAATCTGAGTCTAGGAGTAGATCGCTGAATAGATTCAGAGATCAGCTTCCTTGATCCATAGGGATGGGTCACTGAATCTTTAGAAGCATTCAGCTTTGGTACTAAGGTACCCTTCTGAGGATTATGGTAAATAACAATTCCTTTACCTTTGTCTTTATAGACAGAGGTAGGTTTTGAATAAACCATTTTCTCCTTGCCTTTTGAGGAGGTAGGAGTTTCCTCAGGGATTGGTGTAATGGACGAGGAGCACTGAGAAGATGAAGTATCAGCGACTGGTGATACGAATGTTCCAAATTTAAGCATTGAACGCTCAGTGGTTGGTTTTGAAGTTTCATATTTGTAACCCAAACCACGTTTATCACTCAGTGGAATTTGAGACTTTATTATCTCAGTGATCTTTGTTGAAGAATTACACCATCCTTCAACAGTAGCTTTTTCAGCTTTTAATGCAGCGATAGCTTCTGCTCGTTCGATTTTGACTAGCTGATTTAAATATACTTGATCTTTAAAATCTTCTTCAATTTTAGAAAGCTTTTCTATTTGAAGATGGCAGTTTTTAAGCTTTTCAGCGAGATCAAGATTTTGGTTTTCAACCACAGTTTTGCCGTTCATGGCTTCGTATAAACTTCTAGTCAAGAGATCGATCTTACGGAGACTATCAGCTTCATCAATATTTGCAATATTGGTAAAGAAAGAAGGTGATACCTGAATTGCAGAGGTTGAAGTGGAGGGAATGTCTGAACTTTCTTCCTCTTCTTCAATCTTGGCCATGAGACATTGATTTGCTTCATCATCTTCAGAGTCAGATGATGATGCTTCTTCATCAGAAGTAGCCCAATCATAGTCAGCCATCAGGCCTTTGCCTTTCTTCTTAAAGCTTTTCAGCTTCGCATATTTTTCTTTCAGCTTTGAGTATTTGTCATCTTTTTTCCTTGGAACAAAGGATTTCTTTGTAAAAGCTGAGGGTCTAGAAACTTTCTTAGACCTGCACTCGTTAGCGGAATTTTCTGTCTTTTCGCAGTTAAAACAAGTAGCAGTAGCCTTATCAACAAAAGCTGATGATCTAGGCTTATCAGTTATGGAAAGAGGTTTGTTCTTTCTAAACATTTTCTTTTTGGCAAATCTCCTGAACTTTTTAGTTAAGAGAGCCAAAGATTCATTATCATCTGAGGAGTCAGAATCCGATGACCTTTCAGAGTTACTTTCTAACTCAGTGATAGTGACCGAGGGTCGCTGGGTAGAAGGTTCCTCTGAGATTAAAGCAACAGGGGTGCTTTTGGAATCTTTTACAAGATTCTTCTTAAGATGGCTTGATTGCTCATGATTCAGCAACGTGCCATATAAGGTAGCAAGGGTCATTGATTTTAGATCCTTTGACAGCTTGAGACACATAGAATAATTGTCCCAGCTTTCAGGTAAACATTCTAGAAACTTTGTCAGCACCTCAAAGTTAGAATATTCCTTACCAACAGTTTTCAGATCTATAATTAAGCAATTGAAACGTTGGTGAACTTCAGAGAGAGATTCATTCTTACCAGAAATGAAGCTTTCGTATTGTCTTACCAGGTTGATCTTTCTTGAATCCTGGACTTCAGACGTTCCTTCATACTGAACACATATTGTGTCCTTGTGGCTTTTGATGTTTTTAGATTCATGACGGAATGGTAGACTTCGTCAGGAAGAGCCATGGATAGTATGGATCTGGCTTTTGTATCAATAGCCACTTTCTTCTTATCTTCGTCAGTCCATTGAAAGATTTCCTTAGGTACCAGCCTTTCTGGAATAGCAGGTCTATTCTCAGCGGCTGGAACAGCAGCATCAATTTTTACAGGGATGAATGGACCATTTTCTAGATAGTAAGGCATAGTAGGGTCTACACCTTCTAAGAAGAGTGTCATCCTATTTTTCCATAAGTTGAAGTTATCTTTGGAAAATCTAGGGGGTTTTGCAAGAGAACCATTGTCTATATAATTTGTGTTTGTGTTGGTGGCCATTTTCAGATAATAGCAAGGAAGAGAAATATCTTAGATTAGATCTTGTTTATGAGATTAAACAAATCCGCTCTGATACCACTTGTTGGTCCCGAAGGCCTATACAAGTTTGTAGAAGGGGGGGGGGGGGGGGGGGTTGAATACAAACACACAGATTTTACTTTTCTAAATTGTTTATTGATAAATCATTAACAATTTACAGCTTGTTGCGGAAACAAGATTAAGGATAAACCTAAATCTAAACAAGTTGGAACACTAAGGTTTCTTGCACTAAGAGAGATAAGGAAATTACTAATAATAACCTATCTTGAGATAAGAGATTTGAACTTGTCCAGAGTTAGCAAGTTACTTCAAATGAAGTGAGTTCATCTCTTTATATACTGCATGCATTTAATGCAAGTCAGTATACACTTTACACGTGTCATCAGCTGGTTGGTTGCATGTCATTGACCTTTGTTGACAACCTTAGTAGCCGCATGGATGAACAGTGTAGTATCAGAGTGGTTGTACGATTTCAGATATTCGGAGGTTCTTTTCTGACATTTCGTACGGAGTCGTGCAAGGGGGGTTAAGACAAAAGTACTTTGTACGGAGGACTTCATGATCAGCTTTCGTTGATTCAGCGATTATCATTTACTATTCAGCAGATGATAAAGTTCAGCGATAGCTGAAGTCTTGTACTTGATACTTCACGTTGAGTGGACAAATCTGAGTCTTCGCTGATCCGCATCAGTTCATTAGGAGACTTGTCGCTGGTTCTTGAGCTTGATCTTCTACTTCAGCGTAGAACCTTTGTTGACGTGAAACTTGTCTTCAGGGATCATAAGTAAACAACTAACTTATCAGCGATCATCATAATGACTGAACAGACTCAGCGTTAATGATGAACAGTGTTCGCTGAATGTTTAATCTAAAGAGCGAGAGTTCCTATCAGCGGTACTGGAAGATCTTAGTACTTATCAGCGATAGTGAAACTCTGATACATATTGTTTACTTACAATTTTCACTAAGTATATAAGAGAGGGTCATTATCAAATCACTGAGGGTTTGGATCAACAGTTATGAAAGCTGATTGATTGATTCAAAAGGGAGAAGAAAGTCAGAAAGTCATAAAAAGACAGAAATTTGATTTGATCACATGGAGATGAGAATCAATTTTAATTCGATACGATCATTTATGCAACAATTCAAGATTTCAAGATCTAGTTTCAAGATTTGGTGATTCAAGATTGTTCTTAATCGTGTGCTACAATTCAAGAAAGATGCAGCGTTTCAGTTCAAAAATGTTGCTGATGTGCGAGTTTAAGATCTGATTAATCAGAGTTATGCTAAATTCGAATTCAATTCAGAGTTTGTGTAAGATTTAATGTGCAGCAGTTCAGATCACGGAGTGTCAAAGTTATTAAGGGATTGTTGTGTTGAGACATACTTTCGGCTGCTTAAAATCAGATTGTTTGTGATCAGAAATTCGTTCAAAACAACTCAGGACTTGTTCAACGACTATTCAGAACTTCTGATCATGTTATTCAGAAGAGTTTTGCTCAGACCATTCAGAAGTGTTCAAGTTTAGAATTCTGATCATGTTTATTGAGGATATTCAGAATTCAGAAGTTAGATCGTGAAATGTCAAAAGTTAATCAGAAATCAATGCTCAAATGATGGTTCAGAACTAAGTCTTCGAAGCTTACTCAGAATTCTGACTCCAATAGTCAGAACTTTATCGTGTGGAATCAGAACTTTGGAGTTAGAATTTTTTTCAGAAGTTCTTCACGTTCAGAATTCTGATTGACTTACTCAGAATTCTGAGTGGTCTTCTCAGAACTTTTACTTAGTATATTTCGAAGTAAAGGTGCAATTTCAGAATTGTTCGACAGCTTTGCGCCCCTGTCGTATTTTGATCAGAACTTCCTCCTCGAAGCTCCAAATTTGACGATTTCAGATGCGCTGGATTACTAAGACACAGATGAACATTTTTCATGTTTTGAGTTTGTTCTGAATAGATGTGCTTATTGGTCAGATTCTGTGTCAAAGTCAGTGGACTGATGCTGGACAGAAAGCAACGTTTTTCATGCAATTTCTCCCAACTTTTAGAAAGGTGTTCTATCTTCTATTTTTGTGGATCCAAGCTGAGTTATTGAAGTGTATTGAGACACTCCCTCCTATGATCTTAATGGATTAAGCTCTTGAGCTTAATGGTCATTCAACTCGCATTTCAAAGACGGATTCTTTATTATAAACTGAGGTGGTTTCAGTCGAGCTTATTGCACATTGGATTCGATTTTAAAGTTGTAATTTGTGAAGAAGAAGAGCAAATTTTGAGGGGGAGCTTGGATAGATTTGCAAGGCGTGAAGATGTGAAACACTAAAGTTTTCAAAGAAATCAAGGGGGAGATCATTTGAAGATGCTTTCTTTATAAAACTTCAGGGGGAGATTGTTGGGTCTAGAAAGCCCCAATTATATAGAAAGTTTTATAAAGTCCATGTAAAGTCAATGAAAGTCAAATGTATTGTAATTAGCTTTGTTAGTCTTTTGGGCTTTGGGAGTTTAATGGAAGTTAAATGGGCTTGGGCCCATGTCATGTAATTAGACACTATAAATAAGTGTCTTGGGCTTCATTTGTAAGAAGAGATTTTGATAGACAAATCCATTTAGAGAGAAACTCATTGTAATATCTTGTAATTCACAGATTGTTAATAAATCATATGACCAGTTGCTGTGAATACGATCTTAAATGTTCATTCTATATTGAATCTTGATTATCAGTGATGATTACGGGACTTAAATAAACATAATAAAGACGCTCGACAATAGCTAAAACTTACCCGCCATGTTCCAGCCGGACCTAATCCAATCCCTTTTGGGGTCCAGCGTCGCTACCCGCACGAGCACATACCTGGTCTTCCATTTGCGATCGTTGACCGCAGTTTTCAGAACCAAGGTACGATCACCCTTGTGTTTCAAAAACAGGTTGTAGCGACGATATGTGTCCTTCTTGAACTGGTAAGCCGTCAGCAGGTCCGTCACGTTCATCGGCGACTTCTAATTTGAGGTAAGCCGCTCGACGACCTGGATCACACGCCAGAACTGGGGCATTAGCTGCCCCGGCGAGAGGTCGAACTCACACATAAACGCCTTAGCTAAAGGCGAGTATGGCCACTGGAATCCTATCTTAAATAGGTACTCGTATATCACGACGTACCCCTCTGGACACATTTCCGGTCGTATTTGACCGGCCTTGCTCACTATAATCCCTGCAGGGATTCTCGCTAGTTTCCTAAATTCATCAAGATCATCTTGATCTCGAATAGTACTCCTAGGTTCTGTCGACATCGATAGTCCTGTTAACAAAGTTTGTCGGTCAGAGAAACTGCAAATGTCCCAATTCTTCCTAGGTTTCCTAGCTAGGGACTTACGACGCATACAAAGACTGAAGAGTCGTACCTTATATAGGCGATCTAAACCTCGAAAGCTCTAAACAGGTCGAATATTTTTGCAAGTTTGGAAAAGATTCGCTGAAGAATCGCAAGGAATCGAGAAGAAAATCTCTCTCTAAAAACTCTCTGAAATCGTAAAAAATAAAAAGATCCATCGTGGGTCTCTATTTATGTAAACGGTCATGTCAGGTCGAGTCCCTCGATGATCGACACGTCCCCTTACCTTTTCGTATGCACACACGAATCATCGACACCTGGCACTCATAGCTGTCAAGCACGATCGTACGTCATCATGACGTCACGATCTTATCCCCTTTTCGACTCCCTCTTTAGTTAGAATTGAACCGATCCAGTTCCAAGGCAACTAAGGTAACTTATGACACGTGTCACAACCCTAGACGTCTGAATGACAAAATTCAAAACTCAAAAAATTGCTTCCTCATTTTAAATTTTGGGGGCAAACTGTTTGGGTAAAATTTCACTAGTCTCGACCACGACGAAGGTAGGGAAGACATTTATTACACTTTTTTATAATTGTTTGGGTAAAAATTCACCAGTCTCGACCACGACCAAGGTAAGGAAGACATTTATTACACTTTTTCATAATAAGGTAAAATCATAGTACTTTATCCCCTGATCAAGGTTGAAATCGAAAGTTATCTATCTCACGACACTCGACCATGACGTCGTCTGGCTCACACGATCGTCGTATAGAACCATGCGACCTCGACCGACTAACGTACGTTATTTCTGTTACGTTTTACAATGTTTAAATGCAGGAATCAATGTTATTAATGATCAACGGACATAACCGACAAAGACAATGATGAGCATTAAAGTCAGTAGCCGTTACGACCGTTATCAGCAATTTTCATGGCGATATTCAAAACACCCGAAGACTATAATTACTGTTAAACCAAGATCTATCAAGATTAGAGAAAGAATCTAGAGAGAGAGTAGAGAGAGAAAGTAGATCTTGAAGAATTAGCTCTCAAAGATACAAAGATATGAATTATGCTCTAAAGTGTTATCTCAAGTGTTGCAAGATAAGTCTAAACTAAGCTATTTATACCTAAGATCTATACAAGACATTAAGCTAAGTTTGACTTCCACTATCACAATATACATTGACTTTGACTCTATTAATCAAGATTAAATCTTGAAGACATATTTGTCCTAACAATCTCCCCATTGGATTCAAGATTTAAACATTTGAGAACAGCAGACTTCGGCTTCTTGAATCTTCAAAACTTCGGTCTTTATCAAGGTTTGTCAAAGTCAAATCGTCACAAAATCTTCAGACGGGAAACTGACGAAGATTTTCTTTCTTCGACTAGGAGAGCTTGTTTCTTCACACAAGGCATTTTAGTACAGATAAGCCCAAATTTAAGAAAAAGAGATCACAAAATGATCAATCGATTTTTCTTAAACTCTTGATGAACTCTCCCCCTTTTCTTTCTTTGATTTGAGAAATTCTTGCTTCAGTAATGGTGTTTACAATGTCGCACAAGTTTAAGAAAAAGAGATAACGGGATGATCAATCGATTTTTCTTAAACTCTTGAAGAAGAATTCTCCCCCTTTTTCTATCTTGAGACATAATCTTCTTGTTCTCGAGTCTTTGACTTGAAAGAGTCTTTGACTTGAAAGATTCTTTGACATGAAATTGAGTTCAACATTTCTCCCCCTTTTTCGATGAAAGTGAGCATCATGATCATCGAAAACCATCTTCAATTTCAGTCGCGTCTCGGAGTATCACTAACAATCTCCTCCTTAATGAATAACCTTGCTCCCCCTCAAAATAAGAATTCTGGAGCATCATGAGCATCGAAAACCTTCTTCAATTTCAGTCGCGTCTCTGATTCTCACTAACAATCTCCTCCTTAAAGAATGACCTTGCTCCCCCTCAAAATAAGAATTCTGGAGCAATTTGTTTTCTCCCCCTGAAAGTATGCATATATTTCAATAAGACACATTTGTTGAAACATTTATTCAAAGAAAATAAAATTCATTGAACTACATTTTATAACTACTAACATTTGATCATCTGAAAACTTTTACAAAAGAAATTCAATTTAATGAAATTTAACAGATTGTTCAATCAAATGAAATCAAATGCATGTGTTTGGATTCAAATACAAGACATCATTGCATATCAAGTTAAAAATGTTCAGTTTCAACCCCTTTATTAAATCTATTTGGTGTGCTAGCATGCGAAATATGATTAGCAACAAGCATATGCAATTCTAAAACATATCAGAATACTCTGCTCTACTCACACTATCTGTCCAAAATCAGAAATTTCACAAATTTACAGGTTTATCGCGACTTTGTATTTTCCCCAAGTTTCAAGAGATGTGTGCTCATTGGCATCTTTTGATTTTGTGCACATTGGCATCTTTTGATTTTGTGCTCATTGGCATCTTTTACTTTCTGCATACTGGCATCTTTTAATCACAAAGTTTAGTAAGAATAATATACACCGTTAAACATGGCTTTCTATCTGGTTCTATAGCAGGATTTGGGTCAGCGGATCCCAGACCAGTTGGCCTTAGGTGCTAGGTGTCGAGCACCCCTTAGAACTTACTTTCCCAAACCAGAAAGGCCACATCGATATATCTTAAACCCATTTGTACCAGTAGAACATGGCTTTCTATCTGGTTCTATAGTAGGATTTGGGTCAGCCAATCCCAGACCAGTTGATCTTAGGGGCTAGGTATCAAGTACCCCTTGGGACTTAATCTCCCAAACCAGATAGGCCACAGGCACAAACTTTCAAACTAAATGATTAGATTTAAAACTTAGTGCATCTCAAACACTTGGTTCTAAAACATAGTGCTTCTCCCATATTTTCATTTCCATCCATCATTCTGACAAATCGGCCTTTTTGAGCATTATATTCTATATAAGTTCAGACTTACATAATTTTGAGCATTCAGTATAATTTCATTCATGTTTTGCTGACCTTTCGATTTATTTCAGAAGTGAAAGATGAAACAGATTTAACTCAGATAATACAACAATACTTGTAAAATCATCTTTTAGCACACATTTAGTTCATTGAATGAAAATTGAAAATTTCATCTCATTAAATTAAATTTGTAAAGATTCAAATTTTCAACGTAGTAAAAATAAAATGTAATACAATGTTACTTTTACCGCATGATTCTTGAATTGAGAAGATATGACAGTGAAAGATATAACCTGATAGGTACGAGTTCTAAACTGATGTGTTTAGAAGTCTTAGCCATTGAAGTACGGGTCCTGAACTGAATTGTTCAGAAGCCATAGTCGTTGAAGCACGGGTTTTGAACTGATATGTTCAAAAGCCAAAAAACGTTGAAGTACGGGTTCTGAACTGATGTATTCAGAAACCAATAATGTTACTCCCCCTTGATGGCATAAGAAATCTTCTTCCAAGAGTTCAACGCTTTGCTTCTAAATCTGCAAAAACAGATTAAGTAGATTTTGGTACCCAATGTCTCTTGGGTCCTGGCTTGTTAAACGGAGCTCTATAGGAAGGAATATGATAAGTACCGAACCAAAAAGGAGTATCATTATTTATAACAAAATTATGAATTCCACAAAAAGAACAACAAATCTTCTTTTGTGCAAACCAGATTGAATGATTTGCGGAATTTAATGAATCAGGTTTAACAAAAGATTTACCTTTCAGTTTAGTGTTCTTTTTGGGAACAGATGATTTTGGTACCTCTTTTTTCGGAGTCGTACCTTTTTACTCTCCATTGCATGTTGATTTTCTTGTATGTAGGAAGATCAGCAGATTGAGACTTAGAAGAATTATCCACTGAAGTATCATAGAAAAGATTAGACGGTCGAATCGGACATTCTGAATAGCTTTCGGATTTCTTGAGTAACTTCACTTTGTTAGATAAGTCATTCCGTTCCTTTGTCACAACATTAAGCTTCTTCAAAATATCAGACTTAACCTTCTTCTCTTTCATGATATCAGTCAATAACGCAGCCAAATTCATTGTCAATTTATGAATTTCCTGCTGAAATATCTTCCTTTCTTTAGAAAATTCGTCTTTAACGCACCTAGCCTGAAAATCAGCTTTCTTCATCTTTTCTAGCTCTTGACCTTCCTTATCTAGCTCTTGTCTTTCCTTTTCTAAGTCCTTTTGAAGCTCAGAAATTTGATTTGACAATTTCTCATTCTTTGCTTCAAAGAATTTCCTTTTATTTTCAAATTCAAGCCTTTCCTTCTCCAATTTCTCTTTTTCAAGAAATAAAACTTTCTCAAAATCTGAATTTTGTTTGGAAAGTTTTCTGCATTTGAGTTCAAGAGCTTTCTTTTCTTCATTATCTTTCTTCTCCGTCTTTGAAGCTTGTTCAAGTTTCTGGGAAAGAGAAAGAATTTGCTTTTTGTCATCTGAACGAGTAACTCTTTCTTTACTGTATTTTTCTCTTTCCTCTTTTAGCAAATTTTCCATGTCTGACAGCTTCTTTGTGAGCTCAATAACCTTTTCTTTGAGATCTTTTTTTTGAGCTTCTGACAAGTTCTGTTCCGAATCCTCTTTCTCAACTTTCTTTCCTTCTTCCTTTCTCTTTGTAAATGCAACTTCAGATCCAAGCATTTGTTTTGATAGCTCGTTCCACATCAGCATTGGGTTTTGTTTGAAACATTCAACATGTTTGAAGATGTGTTGTGGAAGTTTGTGAAGTGCGAAGATCAAGTTGGATGAAGCTTCCTTGTCGGCTTTCATCCTTTTATTCTCTTCTTCTGTATAATCTTTGTCAGTTCTGATCATTGGACCTTCAGAGAAAGATTTTATCATGTTTTCACCATTTTCTCTACTTGAGATATAATCGATAAACGCAACTGTCCATTGTTCAAAAACAGAGTCTTTGACTAGCATCGGAGGTAGATTCATTTTTTTTTTGAAAAATTAATCTGAAAAAAAATTTCAAACAATTAGCAAATCTCGAAAAAATATTCTAAGTCAGAAACTCGCAACCCAAAGAAGCGCAATATGATAATCTCGCAAGCTATTGAAGCGCAAAGTGAACATTTCGCAACTAACGGTTGCGGAAAGTAAGAAATGCGCCAAAGAGGGTAGCGCAAAGTGTACTTAGAAAAAAATCGAACTCTGAAACTCTCTTCAGTTGGTGACGCAATTTGGAATAAGCAGTCAAGCAAGTAGCTTAAACTAATTAAGCAAGCAAGCAAGTAGCTTAAACTAATTAAGCAAGCAAGCAAGTAGCTTAAACTAATTAAGCAAGCAAGCTAGTAGCTGAAAATTAATTGAAGCAAGCAATATGTAGGTCAATTTTACTAACTCGCAAGAACCTCTGGCGCAAAATCAGAATCTCGCTACAGTCACTTGCGCAAAGTTAACTCAATGAATTAAGCAGGCACTCATGTAGGACAAATAACTCGCAAGCCATGGTTGCGCAATACTGCATTAGTTGGTTGCGAAATATGAGTTAAGCAAACACATACACAACTCAAACATACACACACACAGCTCACATATTAAACATGTAAACACACATACAAGCATCTCAAACACACAAACATGTAGCACAAAGTTAGAAAATTTATGTGGATTGCGCAAAGTCTGATGATGGTTGCGCAATTCTTATGAATGTTGCGTAATATTTGAATCTGGTGAACAAGATGATCAAACTCAAAAATCTCTTCAAATCTCCATCAAATCTTCGAATTAACCCACCAAAATTTGCAGATATGTTAGAAAACAAGTTTCTAACACGATGATGTGAACTAATTTTGCTGAAAATCGCTGAATCAAAATCTGATAAACTGATGAGACTGAAAATGACGAACTGATCAAAAACTGAAAAATCTTCAAATTAATCCTCAAAACTGAGAAGTTAGCCTTCGATCCTTGAACGAAAAGTGTTCTTCTATCAAAAACCAATCCAACGAACTAAATCTTGATCAAATTCGACCAAGAATCACACAAATTTGACAAAAATCCAAGAAAACGAGATTTTCTTGAAAAATCAAGAAAATCGATCAAATTTCCTTGAGAATTCCGCAAATTTGATGTGTTAGATCAGTAGAAATTCTCCTCTAAATCTTGAATCTGCTATGATACCAATTGTTAAACCAAGATCTATCAAGATTAGAGAAAGAATCTAGAGAGAGAGTAGAGAGAGAAAGTAGATCTTGAAGAATTAGCTCTCAAAGATACAAAGATATGAATTATGCTCTAAAGTGTTATCTCAAGTGTTGCAAGATAAGTCTAAACTAAGCTATTTATACCTAAGATCTATACAAGACATTAAGCTAAGTTTGACTTCCACTATCACAATATACATTGACTTTGACTCTATTAATCAAGATTAAATCTTGAAGACATATTTGTCCTAACAAATACCAAGCTCAATCATCATTTCAGGGGACAATCACACAACATCACAACTATCTTGAATCATCCGAACTCTGAAAAACACTCGAAGCAAAGAACTCTCTCTCGAAGAATCGCTCTCGACGCACGACTTTCATACACGACACATTGTTTTTACACACGACGCACCAGTTTTACACGCACAATACACTTGTTACTTTACATTTAAAGTCTTTCTTTCATTTGTATTGTAATCATTGTACGATCGACACCCAAAACATAAGGATATCGCCCCTGTTTGGCGACCATAGTGCAGCGACGACCTCCAAAGTCGTCCGCGGGTTTTTTCCTTGTTGAGGTTTTTCCCGCGTCACCAAAATCTCTGTCTCATTTACATTTTTTGCCTTTATTGTACGCCTTTATCGTACGCTTTGGCATTAACAGTTTGGCGCCCACCGTGGGGCCCCATCTAGAGAAAATCTTCGACAAACGTGCGTTTCACTAACGGTTTCTTGGAGTTCCTTCTTTTTCTGTTTGAGGAAAATGGCAGGCAGCGGGAACCAAAAGCAAATCATTGCTCAGGTGCATGTAGAGCCTGAGAATGCACAGGATGCCCCTAGGGCAGCCGACGACTATTGTGTGTAGGAAATCATCCTGGACCAGAGCAAGCCTGACTAGAAAGTCTTTGTAGGCTCGTCCCTCGATCCGTGCCTTAAGAACAAGTTAATATCTTTCTTGCAGGAATATGCCGATTGTTTTGCTTGGTCGCACGAGGACATGGTCGGCATAGACCCTGGCGTCATCTCCCATAAGCTCAATATCGACCCGTCATTTAAGCATGTCGAGCAAAAGCGGCGGAAATTTGCTCCTGAAAAGAATAAGGTGATAAATGATGAGGTCGACAACCTCCTCAGGACAGGGAAAATTCGAGAAGTAAAGTACCCCGACTGGCTTGCTAATGTCGTGGTCGTGGCGAAGAAAAATGGCAAATGGAGGGTCTGTATCGACTTCACGGATCTCAACAAAGCTTGTCCAAAAGATCCTTTTCCATTGCCACATATCGATGCCATGGTCGATGCGACAGTTGGACATGAACTATTGACGTTCATGGATGCTTATTATGGATACAATCAGATCTTGATGCACGTCGAGGACCAGGAGAAAACTGCATTCATGACAGACCGAGGTATTTACTATTATAAGGTTATGCCTTTTGGACTAAAAAATGCAGGTTCTACCTACCAGCATCTCGTGAATAAGATGTTCAAAGATCATCTTGGCGCCACAATGGAAGTTTATATCGACGACATGCTGGTCAAGTCGAAGCTAGCAGTCGACCACGTCGAGCATTTGAGGCAGTCGTTCAACATCCTTCGGAAGTATAGCATGAAGCTCAACCGACGAAGTGTTCCTTTGGTGTCAGCGCCTGGAAATTCCTGGGTTACATGGTCACTCGACGAGGAATCGAGGCTAATCCCGACCAAATCAAAGCTATTACCGAGATCAAATCTCCTAGAAATTTCAAAGAGGTCCAAAGGCTCACTGGTCGGGTGGCTGCTCTGAACAGGTTTATCTCTCGATCCTCCGATAGATGTCATTTATTCTATAACGTCCTCAGGAAAAACAAAAAGCCTTCGACTGGACCGACGATCATGAGCAAGCACTGCAGAAATTAAAGGAGTACATGACGTCACCTCCTTTGTTGTCAAAGCCTGACGACCATGAGGTCTTGAAGCTACATTTGGCTGTTAGTTCTAATGCAGTAAGTGCCGTCCTGACACGAGAGGATAAAAAGCAGCAACTGCCGATCTACTATGTAAGTAAATCTCTCCTAGACGCCGAAACCAGGTATTCCTCCATGGAGAAATTGCTTTTATCGCTAGTCACGGCCGCTAAAAAATTACGACACTATTTCGAATCGCATCCTATTACTGTCGTGACTAACTTTCCTCTTAAGTCTGTCTTGAGGAAACCTGAGTTGACAAGACGTTTGGCAAAATGGAGCATATATCTCAGCAGTTACGACATCGATTTCAAGCCCAGGACCGCGATCAAATCGTAAGCCTTGGCAGATTTCATTGTTGATTTCAGCCCTGAATTGGAAAAAGAAGAAGAGCTCGAAGTGTCAACAGTGGCGACTCACGACGACGTGCCTTGGAGTCTGTATGTCGACGGATCGTCCAACATTAGAGGTTCAGGACTAGGCGTCGTCTTAAAGTCGCCACAGGGGGGTAAGATGGTGTATTCCGTTCGATGCAATTTCAAAACCACCAACAATGAAGCAGAGTACGAAGCCCTGATCGTGGGAATGCATATGGCCCACGACTCGGGGGCAACCGCGCTGCATGTCAAAAGCGATTCTCTTCTGGTCGTGAACTAGATGAATGGAGAATTTGTGGCCAAAGATTCAAAGATGACCGCATACCTTAAGGTAGCAAAAGAAAAATCAGAAGAATTCAAATCGTTCTCTATTGAACAGATTCCAAGAGACCAAAATACCCAAGCCGACGCTCTAGCAAACCTTGGATTTGCTCTAGTCGAACCAATATTCAACAGTATTCCTATGATCCACCTAGCGACGTCGTCCATTGAAAGTGACGATGTCGTCCAGATCGAAGAGCAAGAGGATGATTGGTCGTACGACATCCGAAATTTCCTTATGCATGACCAACTCCCAGAAGACAAAATGGAAGCTAAGAAGTTCAGATTCAAGGCATCCAGGTACGTCATGATCAGAGATAGGATCTATCGACGATCATCAACAGGCCTAAACCTGAGATGCGTCGCAAGCAAAAATCAAGTTCAAAAGATCCTTCAAGAAATGCACGACAGGGAGTGTGGCAATCATTCAGGGGTTCGCAGTCTGGTTAAACGTATCTCTCGAAAGGGCTACTTTTGGCCGACACTGCGGCAAGACGCCATCAGGTATGTCCAGAACTGTGATCCTTGTCAGCGACATTCAGGTACATCCCACAAACCTTCCGAACCTTTGCACTCGACCTTGATCCCATGGCCCTTCATGAGATGGGGGATGGACATTGTCGGCAAGATGCCACCTGCTCCAGGGCAAAAGGTTTTTCTCCTCGTACTTACAGATTACTTTTCCAAGTGGGTAGAAGCATCTTCCTTTTCCCAAGTTCGGGACAAGGAAGTCGTCTCTTTTATCTAGACTAACATTATATGCAGGTTTGGGATCCCATCCGAAATTGTCTGCGACAATGGATACCAGTTCATAAGCGACAGGACTCGACAGTTCTGTGAAGACCGCAGCATCAAGCTGACGACCTCGACACCCAGGTATCCCCAGGAAAATGGACTTGCTGAGTCAAGAAATAAAACCATCGTTGCTTCGATTAAGAAAAGGTTAAAGCTGCAAAAGGAAAGTGGGTCGAAGAACTTCCATCAGTCCTGTGGGAGAATCGCACGACACCTTGCACATCCACAGGGCAAACCCCTTTCTCTTTGGTCTATGGTTGCGAAGCAGTTTTGTCGGTCGAGGTCCAACTCCCAACTTCAAGGCATACTTCTGTCGATCACAATCTGGTTGATTTAAGTTATGACCTCGACGCCCTTGAAGAACTCAGAGAATTAGCACTGATCAGGATGGTGTCGCAAAGGCAAGCAGTCGAGCGACATTTCAATAAAATGTCAAAGCTAAAGTCTTTCAAGAAGGCGACTATGTCTTACATCGAGTGTTCCAAAGCACTCAAGAGCTTAATGCAGGTAAGCTTTCCATTAAGTGGGAAGGCCCTTATCATATTTCCGAAGTCGTCGGTAAAGGAGCCTATCGGCTCCAAACCCTCGACAATCAAGACATCCCACGTAGTTGGAATACAACACATTTAAAAAGGTATTTCTTCTAAACCCCTTTTCCCTTATACAAATTTTTATTTTTCATCACAATGATCACTGACTTAAGCATCGGAGGGTCGTTGGTTAGCCAACGACCAAAATCTGACATTGTTTTATCGCAGGATCGCACGACATAAGTTACTAAGTTTATCACATGACATCCGTATACTTTCGCAGGGTCGCATGACATAAGTAATCGGGTCTACTATATGACTTGATTATTTGATCGCATGAACGTATGATTCAGATTCACCGCACGATTTAATTGTGCGATCGACCCATGATCTAAGTGTTTTAACTTAGAAAAATTTCATGTTCTTAAAGTCCATATTTAAATATAGAGATAAGATATACATGAAGAACAATCATAAAGAAACTTATCTCATATTCATTGATGATTAAATATGGAGAGGAGAAATGTTGAAGAACACCACACTAAACATGAAATCGACTCTCATAAGAAACTAGTCTATGTGTGTTTTTGTGTGCTTTCCATATTTCTCACTTCTTAAAAAGACATATGGACACCTCTTATATAGGGCCATATTTACATTAGATATTTAAAATATCTAAAATCTAGACAAAAATATCTAAGAAAATATCTATTACAAAATATCTAAAACATTAAAATATCTTTATAAAACATTCATTAAATTAGGAGCTAATTAAAGCTAACACCCTTTCTCTTTGGTCTATGGTTGCGAAGCAGTTTTGCCGGTCGGGGTCCAACTCCCAACTTCAAGGCATACTTCTGTCGATCACAATCTGGTCGATTTAAGTTATGACCTCGACGCCCTTGAAGAACTCAGAGAATTAGCACTGATCAGGATGGTGTCGCAAAGGCAAGCAGTCGAGCGACATTTCAATAAAATGTCAAAGCTAAAGTCTTTCAAGAAGGCGACTATGTCTTACATCGAGTGTTCCAAAGCACTCAAGAGCTTAATGCAGGTAAGCTTTCCATTAAGTGGGAAGGCCCTTATCATATTTCCGAAGTCGTCGGTAAAGGAGCCTATCGGCTCCAAACCCTCGACAATCAAGACATCCCACGTAGTTGGAATACAACACATTTAAAAAGGTATTTTTTCTAAACCCCTTTTCTCTTATACAAATTTTTATTTTTCATCACAATGATCACTGACTTAAGCATCGGAGGGTCGTTGGTTAGCCAACGACCAAAATCTGACATTGTTTTATCGCAGGATCGCACGACATAAGTTACTAAGTTTATCACATGACATCCGTATACTTTCGCAGGGTCGCATGACATAAGTAATCGGGTCTACTATATGACTTGATTATTTGATCGCATGAACGTATGATTCAGATTCACCGCACGATTTAATTGTGCGATCGACCCATGATCTAAGTGTTTTAACTTAGAAACATTTCATGTTCTTAATGTATGCTTTGAACGTATATACGTATGTTTACTTACACGATTTAAAATATCAAAATCTTACGATTCATGTTTTAATCGTTGTATTTCAATAAACGCCTTTGTCGCAAATACCTACGTTTGTTATATATACGACCTATGTTCTAATCAATGGATGCCTAAGTCGCACGTCTTCTTGGTTCATTTTTTACTTAATGAATTCCACAATTGATATTATATTTGTCTTCAACATGTATGGGTTGAAATAATGCACGAGTTCAGTGAAAAGGTAAATTTCTAAAAGCAACTCGACCACCCACGGTCAAGCGCTCAAAAGCAAAAATAAAATAAAGTTTTTCTAAGACAAAGGAGGATCGACGGCCGCGTCCTTGCCAGAGGCTTCGCCCTTTGAGCCCCCTTCGACCTCCTATTCCTCAATCTCTTTCTCGTCATCGGAGTCGAGATCTCTTTCAGTCCCGACGTCGCTCAAGAAGAAGGCAAGCTCGTCCGACGCCGAGGTCAAAGGATTTTTGCCCTACAAATGTCGACGCATAATCGCCGCCCTCGCGGTGAATCGAGCGAAAGCAAAGACAGACTTTGCCTCGTCATTCAATTCTTTCACCTCAGCCTCTAACTTCGTCACCCTAGATTTGGACTCTTCATCCTTTTTTTCACTGGCAGCCAAAGACCCCTTGATCTTTTCCAGCTCTTCCCTCTGGTCGGCGATCACAGATAAGGACTGCACCAGACGATGATTTTCCTCGTCCTTAGCACGACCGATGGCCTCTAAATTCTTCAGGGCCTCGTCAAGACGTTTGGACATAGCCTCTTCGCGCTCTAGGGAATCCTTCTTCCTATCCAACGTCGCGTTCCCCCTCTCATGGGCAGAAGGCACCAGACCCCTTATCTTCACCGTTTCCGCGTGTAAGGCAAGGGAAGACTGGAACGCCTGTAAAAACATAAACGAACATGATAGCAGACGCTCGACAGAGATTAAAAACATTGAGACACAAGTTTTGAAAGAAAAACTTACCATAAACGCCAGTCTGGCTACATGAGATCCCGTCTCCTCGATCGGGAATCCCTCGAAACGTTCCCTGAAAGAAGGGAGCAAATACTTCCCCAGATGAGGAAACAAATCCGTCCCGTCCAGGACATTGGCAGCCATAAAGTCCGATGGCAACGTAAATTTGACCGTCGTGACCTTAGCCCCTCCCGTCGTGTGACCCTCGCCTGTGCCGGCCGACGAAGGGTTCAACATGGTAGACGGGGACTTCGCCGTTTTCGCCGGAGGCGCCAAACTGATAGGTATCGCGTCAATCGCACCAGAAGACGTCTTCGTCTTCGCAGGTGATGCGACCGACACCTTCGCCTTCTTAGGCGTGACGACTCTCGATGAGTCATCAGCCTTCGAAGATGATTCCCTCGGGATCGTCATCCTCGTTTTCTTTGGAACCTCAGACCCAGTGGTCGAGGTCTTTTGCCTCTTTTCTTTGCCCTTACGGGCAAGCTCAAGTTGAGCCGCTCTCGTAGCACTAGCAGTCAACACTTTTTCTTGAGATTCCCCTGGAAACAACGAAGGGAAAAGACGTTACATAAGGAATATTAGAGAAAAGATCGAGGTCGAGTAGAAATGAATAAGAGCACTTACCAGTCATTTCTTCTTCTTCTCCTCTCGACTCTTCCTCTTTCTCCTCTGTCTCCTCTTCTTCTTCTTCCTCCTCGCGTTTCTCTCCCAAATTCTCTCCTAAATACACCAGGTCGTCGTCGTCGTCCACCTGATGTCGTGTGAAAAACGATCGCTCAACAACGATGAAGTCCAAGAACGCATCGATCTTTGCTTGAGAATTGGCGTAGGGCTTCACGTCCTCAATCCTAATATATGTCGACACATAGAAGACAGGTTAGAAATAAGTTAAAAATTAGCACACGACATACGACAAAAAGCTAGAAAATCTCACCCGACAGGTTCCAGCCGGCCCTAATCCAGCCACTCTCATAATCAAGGGTCGACTTACGCGCAAACGCGTACATGGTCTTCCACTTACGGTCGTTTACAGCGGTCTTTAGGACCAAGGTGTGATCGCCCTTAAACCTAGAAAACAGACTGTAGCGATGATACCCATCCTTCTTGACTTGATAAGCCAAGAGGAGGTCGCGCACATTCATGGGAGGCTCCCATTTTTCGGTAAGGCGTTCAATCACCTGTATGACTCGCCAGAATTGGGGCATTAATTGGCCCGGTGCTAAATCAAACTCGAGCATAAAAGCCTTGGCCAAAGGCGAATAAGGCCATTTGAAACCTATCTTAAAAGGGTATTCGTATATCACGATATACCCCTCAGGACACTCATTTGGTCGGGTCTGACCTGCTCTAATTAATTTAATCCCCACAGGGATTTTTGCTAGACTTCTAAGGTCATCTAGATCCTTTTGTTCTCGAATAGAACTTACAGGCTCAGTCGACATTTCTAACAGACTCACAAAAGATCAAAGAATCGTACCTTATATAGGCGCTCTAAAAATATCGAAAATCCTAAGCAGGTCGATGATTTCTTGCAAATTCGGAAAGGATCTGACGAAGAATCGAAGAGAAAGTCTTACTCTTAAAACCCTCTGGAAACGTAAAATAGAACAGATCCACTGTGCCCTCTTTTTATGTAAACGATCATGTCAGGTCGAGTCCCTCGATGATCGCCACGCACCCCTGCCTTTTCGTGTGACCGCACGGATCGTCGACACCTGGCAATGACAGCTGCTAAGCATGATCGTGCGTCAGCGTGACGTCACGATCCTATCCTCTTTTCGACTTCCCCTTTAGTTGAGATTGGACTGACCCAGTTCCGAGGTAACTGAAACGATTTTCGACACGTGTCACGACCCTAGACGTCCGACTGACAAAATTCAAAACTCAAAAAATTGCTTCTTCATTTTAAATTTTGGAGGCAAACTGTTTGGGTAAAAATTCACCAGTCTCGACCACGACCAAGGTAAGGAAGACATTTATTACACTTTTTCATAATAAGATAAAATCATAGTACTTTATCCCCTGATCAAGGTTGAAATCGAAAGTTATCTATCTCACGACACTCGACCATGCGTCGTCTGGCTCACACGATCGTCGTATGGAACCATGCGACCTCGACCGACTAACGTACGTTATTTCTGTTACGTTTTACAATGTTTAAATGCAGGAATCAATGTCATTAATGATCAACGGACATAACCGACAAAGACAATGATGAGCATTAAAGTCAGTAGTCGTTACGACCGTTATCAGCAGTTTTCATGGCGATATTCAAAACACCCGAAGACTATAAATACCATGCTCAATCATCATTTCAGGGGACAATCACACAACATCACAACTATCTTGAATCATCCGAACTCTGAAGAACACTCGAAGCAAAGAACTCTCTCTCGAAGAATCGCTCTCGACGCACGACTTTCATACACGACACATTGTTTTTACACACGACGCACCAGTTTTACACGCACAATACACTTGTTACTTTACATTTAAAGTATTTCTTTCATTTGTATTGTAATCATTGTACGATCGACACCCGAAACATAAGGATATCGCCCCTGTTTGGCGACCATAGTGCAGCGACGACCTCCAAAGTCGTCCGTAGGTTTTTTCCTCGTTGAGGTTTTTTCCTCGTTGAGGTTTTTTCCGCGTCATCAAATTCTCTGTCTCATTTACACTTTCTGCCTTTATCATACGCTTTGTCGAAAAATTCCTATTCTTTAGTTGTTAAGCTCCACAATCAACCTTAAATTATCCTTCTGGATGATTTTTGGCATTAACAATAATAAGGTAAAATCATAGTACTCTATCCCCTTATCAAAATTGAAATCGAAAGTTATCCACCTCACGACACCCGACCACGACGTCGTCTAGCTCACACGACCGTCGTATGAAACCTCGCAACCTCGACCGACAAACATGGGATATTACTGTTACTTTTTCACTGTTTATTGCAGGGTCCATGTCATTGATGACCAACGGCTATAACCGACAAAGGCCATTAACAGCATTAATTCCAGCGGACGTTACAACTGTTACACGAAGCTTTTAAAGAGTCAATAAAGGCATTCGAAGACTATAAATATGGGGATTCCATCCTCATTTGGAGGGGACACACACCTTGAATCAACTGATCTCCGAAGAACATTCGAAGCAAAGAATCCTCTTTCAAACGGATTGCTTACGAAGCATGACTTACACACGACACTTAGTTTTTACACACGACGCACCAGTTTTTACATTTGATACACTTGTTACTTTACATTTAAAGTCTTTCTTTCATTTGTATTGTAATCATTGTACGATCGACACCCGTAACATAAGGATATCGCCCCTGTTTGGCGACCATAGTGCAGCGACGACCCCCAAAGTCGTCCACGGGTTTTTTCCTTGTTGAGGTTTTTCCCGCGTCACCAAAATCTTTGTCTTATTTATGTATTTCTGTCTTTGTCGCACGCTTTGTCGAAAGATTCCCATTCTTTAGTTGTTGTTAATGCCAAAAATCGCACCAAAGTACAACTTAAGGTCGATGTGGACTTTAACAACTAAATAAAAGAATCTTTTGACAAAACGTGCGACAAAGACGAAAATGTAAACGAGACAGAGAATTTGGTGACGCAGGAAAAACCTCAACGAGGAAAAAACCCATGGACGACTATGGAAGTCGTCGCTGCACTATGGTCGCCAAACAGGGGCGATATCCTTATGTTTCGGGTGTCGAGAGTACAGAGATTACAATACAGATGAAAGAAAGACTTTAAATGTAAAATAACAAGTGTTTTGAATGTAAAACAATGTGTGTCGTGTGTTTAAACTATATGTCGTGCGCTGATGTCGTGCGTCGAGAGCGATTCTTCTGTGAGCGATTTCTGTGTTTCAAGTGTTCTTTCGGAGTTCGAGTGCTTGTGTCTGTTGTTCGATGTCCCTTGAACTGAGGATTGAGCTTGGAATTTATAGTCTTCGGGCGCTTTAATTGGCTCATTAAATACTTCGATAACTGTCGTAATGGTCGTTGTCTTTAGTGCTGTTAATGACCTTCATCAATTATAGCTGTTGTCCATTAATGACGTTGACTCTTGCAATAAACACTAAACAAACGTAACAGTTGTATCACGTGTTAGTTAGTTGAGATCACATGGTTTTATGCGACGGTCGTGTGAACTGGGCGACGTCGTGGTCGGATGTCATGAGGTGAACAACTTTCAACCTTGGTCGGGGGATAAAGTGCTATGATTTTACCTTACCAGAAGTAACATAAGTGATTGCTTTACTTACCTTGGTCGTGGTCGAGACTGGTGAAATTTTGCCCAAATAGTTTGCCCCCAAAATTTGAAAGTAGAATGCTAAATTCAAATTTTAAATTTTATCAGTCGGACGCATAAAATCATGACACGTGTCGAAAGTTACCTTGGTTGCCTTAGAACTGAATCGGTTCAATTCGAACTAAAGAGGGAAGTCGAAGAGAGGATAAAGTCGTGACGTCATGCTGATGCACGATGGTGCTTAGCAGCTGTCATGGCCAGGTGTCGTTGATCTGTGTGGTCATACGAAAAGACGGGACGCGTGTCGATCATCAGGGGATTCGACCTGATACGATCGATCGCTTAAATAGAGACTTTGATGGATCGTTTCCTTTTATGGTTCTTGGAAAGTTATTTTAGGGTGAGATTCTTTTTCTGATTCCTTACTGCCCTCCTTCCGATTTTCTCTGAAATTGCTAGGATTTCTGTCGTAACTAACTTTCCTCTAAATTATGTCTTAAGGAAGCCTGAGTTGACAGGTCGCTTAGCAAAATGGAGTATATATCTCAGCAGTTACGACATTGATTTCAAACCCAGGACTGCGATTAAATCGCAGGCCTTGGCAGACTTCATTGCTGATTTTAGCCCTGAATTGGAGAAAGAAGCAGAGCTCGAAGTGTCAACTGTGGCGACTCACGACGACGTGCCTTGGATATTGCATGTCGACAGTTCATCCAACATTAGAGGTTCAGGACTAGGCGTCGTCTTAAAGTTGCCACAGGGGGGCAAGATGGTATATTCGGTTCGATGCGACTTCAAAATTACCAACAACGAAGCTGAGTATGAGGCCCTGATCATAAGAATGAATATGGCCTACGACTCGGGGGCAACCGCGCTACATGTCAAAAGCGATTCTCTCCTGGTGGTAAACCAGATCAATAGGGAATTCGCGGCCAAAGATTCAAAAATGACGGCGTACTTAAAGGTAGCAAAAGAAAATTCCGAAAAATTCAAATCTTTTTCTATTGAACAGATCCCGAGGGATCAGAATACTCAGGCCGGCGCTTTAGCAAATCTCGGGTCTGCTTTGGTCGAACCTATAATCGACGTTATTCCCATGATTCATCTGGAGGCATCGTCTATCGAAAACGTCGATGTCGTCCAGATCGAGGACGAAGAGGATGATTGGTCGTGCGACATCCGGAACTTCCTCATGCACGACCAACTCCCAGAAGACAAAATGAAAGCCCGGAAGATCAGATTCAAAGCGTCTAAGTATGTCATGATGGGGGATAAGCTCTATCGACGATCATCAACAGGTTTAAACCTAAGATGCGTCATTAGCAAAAGTCAGGTCCAGAAAATTCTTCAAGAGATGCACGACGGCGAATGTGGCAATCATTCAGGAGGTCGCAGTTTGACTAATCGTATCTCCCGGCAAGGGTATTTTTGGCCAACCTTGCGACAAGACGCCGTCAAGTATGTCCAGAACTGTGATCCTTGTCAACGACACCAGGTATGTCACATAAACCCTCTGAACCCTTGCACTCGACGTTTATCCCATGGCCCTTCATGAGATGGGGAATGGATATTGTCGGCAAGCTACCCCCGGCCCCGAGACAAAAGGTATTCCTCCTTGTACTCACCGATTATTTTTCCAAATGGGTTGAGGCGGCTGCTTTTTCCCAAGTTAGGGATAAAGAAGTCATCTCTTTTATCCAGACTAACATCATATGTAGATTTGGGATTCCATCCAAAATCGTCTGTGACAACGGATCCCAATTCATAAGCGACAGGACCCAACAATTCTGCAAAGACAGAAGCATCAAGCTGACAACCTCGACTCCCAGATATCCCTAAGCCAACGGACTTGCCGAGTCGAGCAACAAGACCATCATTGCTTCGATCAAGAAAAGGTTAAAAGCCGCAAAGGGAAAGTGGGTCGAAGAACTCCCTTCGGTCCTGTGGGCAAATCGCACGATACCTCGCACGTCCACAGGACAAACCCCTTTTTCTCTAGTCTATGGCTGTGAAGCAGTTCTACCGGTCGAGGTCTAACTCCCAACTTCAAGACATACTTCAGTCGATCACAACTTGGTCAATTTAGGATACGACCTCGGCGCCCTCGAAGAACTTAGAGAATCAGCCTTGATTAGGATGGCGTCACAAAGACAAGCGGTCGAGCGACATTTCAATAAAAACGTCAAAAACAAAGTCTTTCAGGAAGGCGACTACGTCCTCCGTCGAGTATTCCAAAACACTCAAGAGCTCAATGCAGGAAAACTTTCCATTAAGTGGGAAGGTCCTTATCGTATATCCGAAGTCGTGGGTAAAGGGGCCTATCGACTCCAGACCCTCGACAACCAAGAAATTCCACGCAACTGGAATACAACGCATCTAAAGAGGTATTTCTTTTGAACCCTTTTTCATACGACTTTTTTCACCTCGACGGTAACTAACTTAAGCATCGGATGGTCGTTGGTTATCCAACGACCAACCTTTGACAATATCTTATCGCATGATTGCACGACAAAAGTTTATCGTACGAATTTCTCAAGATCGCATAACATAAGTCTAAATACACGACTCGATATGTGATTTAAAGTCATCGCACGATTCGATTATGCAATCGGCTCACAATCTAAGTGTCTCGACTTAGAAAAGCCTCATGTTCTGAACGAATGCCCTAAACGCATGTATACTTGATTTTTACACGACTAATGTTATGGTCGTTATCTTTCAATAAAAAGCCTTAGTCGCACGTATTTACGGTTGTATTCGATTTACAAGTGTATTCATACAATTGAAATTACTTTCGACAAACACTTGCAGTCAACAAATATCACGAATCTTCATTTCATACTTAAACATAATTACATTAGACGACTCGATCACCAACGATCAGATATGAAAAAATTCGTAAAACAGAAATTTATCCTAAGGCTAGATTGTCGGCCACGTCTTTGTCCGAAGTCTCGACCTTAGAATCCTCGTCGACCCTGAAGAGCATTAAAGAACTTATGCTAGGATCAAACGAGTATGAAAGACAAGAATGGGAATTGTTTCCCAGTATCTTATGCCACGACACGCCGTGAAGGTAAGTCCGTAATGTCTTGAGAATGCGGCTCTTAAGATTAATGTTAAGGTTGGAGGAAGGAATATGACACTCTCAACGATCGACTTCCGGTCCAACGTCTTCTCTGTCCTCGCATATCGAACGAGGAAAGATCGAAGCATCTGTAAAAACAAAAGGAATATGTTAGCAAGCGTCCGATGAAAACTGAGAAAAACATTGAAAACACGAGTTTTGAAAGAAAAACTTACAACGAACGCCTGTATGGCTATACGTGATCCCATTTTCACGACAGGGATCCCTCGAAAACTCTCCTCGAAAGATAGGGGCTGATATTTCCCCAGATGCGGAAACGACTCCATCCTGTCAAGGATATGGACAGTCAAGAGGTCCAACGGCAACATAAAGTTGACCGTCATGACTTTCTTCTCACCCTTTCCCATCTTTGCACCCTTGCCCTTGTCGGCTGACGAAGGGGTCGACATGGTTACAGAGGACATCGTCGCCAGATGCGCAGATTCTGCAAATACCGCGTCAACCGCAATCAATGTCTTCGCCTTTTCAAGCGCAATGACTCTCGATAAGTTATCAACCTTTGAAAGCAACCCTTTCAGAGTTGCCATCTTCGTCTTCAGTAAAACCCCAACGCAGCGATCAGGATCCCTTTGCATCTTTCCTTCGCGAGTAAAGATCGAGTTATGCCATTCTCCTAGCAGAAATGGTTGGCACCTTTGTCGGCGATCTTCCAGAGAATCTACAAAAGAGGAACGTCGCACAAATAAGCTTAAAAGCGATAAACTCAAAGGACGAATGCCTCAGTCAAGAATGAATGGAAGAGTGAGAAACTATGCCTTATATAGCTCAAAAACTTCAGCTAGTCAGAAATCCTAGCAATTTCAGAGAAAATCGGAAGGAGGGCAGTAAGGAATCAGAAAAAGAATCTCACCCTAAAATAACTTTCCAAGAGCCATAAAAGGAAATGAACCATCAAAGTCTCTATTTAAGCGATCGATCGTATCAGGTCGAATCCCGTCTTTTCGTATGACCACACAGATCAACGACACCTGGCCATGACAGCTGCTAAGCACCATCGTGCGTCAGCATGACGTCACGACTTTATCCTCTCTTCGACTTCCCTCTTTAGTTCGAATTGAACCGATTCAGTTCTAAAGCAACCAAGGTAACTTTCGACTCGTGTCATGATTTTATGCGTCCGACTGATAAAATTTAAAATTTGAATATAGCATTCTACTTTCAATTTTTGGGGGCAAACTGTTTGGGCATAATTTCACCAGTCTCGACCACGACCAAGGTAAGTAAAGCAATCACTTCTGTTACTTCTGGTAAGGTAAAATCATAGCACTTTATCCCCCGACCAAGGTTGAAAGTTGTTCAACTCACGACATCCGACCACGACGTTGCCCAGTTCACACGACCGTCGCATAAAACCATGCGACCTCGACTAACTAACGCGTGATACAATTGTTACGTTTGTTTAGTGTTTATTGCAGGAGTCAACGTCATTAATGGACAACGGCTATAATTGATGAAGGTCATTAACAGCACTAAAGAAAACGACCGTTACGACAGTTATCGAAGTATTTAATGAGCCAATTAAAGCGCCCGAAGACTATAAATTCCAAGCTCAATCCTCAGTTTAAGGGACATCGAACAACTGACACAAGCACTCGAACTCCGAAAGAACACTTGAAACACAGAAATCGCTCACAGAAGAATCGCTCTCGACGCACGACATCAGCGCACGACATATAGTTTAAACACACGACACACATTGTTTTACATTCAAAACACTTGTTATTTTACATTTAATGTCTTTCTATCATCTGTATTGTAATCTCTGTACTCTCGACACCCGAAACATAAGGATATCGCCCCTGTTTGGCGACCATAGTGCAGCGACGACTTCCATAGTCGTCCGCGGGTTTTTTCCTCGTTGAGGTTTTTCCCGCGTCACCAAATTCTCTGTCTCGTTTACATTTTCGTCTTTGTCGCACGTTTTGTCAAAAGATTCTTTTCTTTAGTTGTTAAAGTCCACATCGACCTTAAGTTGTACTTTAGTGCGATTTTTGGCATTAACAGTTGTTAAGCTCCACAATCAACCTTAAGTTATCCTTCTGGACGATTTTTGGCATTAACAAAAACCAAAGTCTCTACGACTTAAATAGAAGTCTTACGATCTTCGTCGTGAGGAACAAAATCCTTGAGACTTGCAGAAAAGGAATCTTATGATTCAAACAGGCCTTACAACCATCACAGATGTTCTCTAAACTAAGTGTCAGATACATAAGTCTTGTGACTTAAACTCCATACTTAGAGTATTTCTTCGGCCTTAGATGCCAGATTACTTCGCAAGTATAAACGTCGAAGTCATACATACAACTCATACATTCGTTCAGTTTTGTGGTCTTTCGGGTTATTTTGTTCAATTGCAACAAAGTAAAGTACATGTAACATCCTGAATTTTCATTAATATTATTTTAATGAGGATTGAGATTTATTTGTATTTTGGATTAAACCTTGAATTATATGGAAATTTTATAATTCAATAGGGTTACAAATACAAAGGATTCAAGTTTGGTGTGAATTGTAGAATTAATGAAACTTGGGAGTATGTATGGTTAATGTTGAAAGTGGCTGTGGATAAGGGGTGGAAAGCTGAGAAATATCTCAGTATCTTGTGTGTGAGTCAGTCAAGAGGCAGAGAAAGGAGATAGAGAGAAAAGAGAAAGCAAGTTTGGCTTTGTTCATCAATTTGGTAAGTAAATCAATCAAGGTTTCTGATAAAAGCTGTGTAGTTCTATGTTTGTAAAACGAATTTGAATGTGGAATAGGTGTTTGGAATCATAAACAACAGATTTGAAGAATCAGATTGTACAAAGTGGGTATAACTTCTTTAAGAGGTGAGTTCATTTGTTGTTTGCTTAAATCAGTGTTTTCGTGTTAAATTAAACCTTGAAATAGCTGTATAAATTGGTTATGAACTGTATGGAATGGTCTGGAATGAGCTGAATAGAACAAACATCGATTTAGGTTGAATTTTAAGCTGCAGGTCGAAGGTTTCCGGATAAATCGTCGTATCCGGAAAACCTCTGTGATGAAGGTATCCGGATGTAGCAAGATACCGGGTAAGTTTCGAATTGCTTTAGTTTTCCGGATAGAATTAGTTACCGGGTAGTATCCGGATTTCTTTAGTTTTCGGGTGTTGTCCGGATTAAATAGGTATCCGGAAAGTATGAATTATCCGGAAAGTTCAGTTGTTCGGAAACCCCTGTTAACCGAAAACTCCTGTTGTCCGGAAACCTATGATGTCCGGACACTTTTGAGAAACTGAGAAAAGCTAGGTTCTGATGGCTAGACCTGGCAAAAAATGACACGACACGCTAACTCGACACGAACACGACACGAATTAAACGGGTTTGGGTAATACATTTCAACCCGTTTAAGTAAACGGGTTGACACGACACGACACGAAAATTAAACGGGTAAGGTTAGGGTCAACCATTTCAACTCGAAAATGACCCGAGTAACCCGTTTATATATATAGGTTAAAAATTAAATATATGTTTAAGAAAAAATAATTATAATTTAATTATTATTATTAAAAGTAATTGGTTTATGGAAAAATAAAACAAATCAGAGGAACTAGTTTTGCTTCACTTATATACATGGTTCTAAGATTAATTTTGCTATAAAACTTCCGATGTGGGATACCTCAAGTGAACCAACCCATTTTTCTCATCAGATTTCATCCCACATCGCCCAAATTTCAAATCACAACCCTTACTCTCAACTATAAATACCCCTCATCCCTTACACATTTTGAATTGCCATCCTCCTTTGTTTGAGTGAAACAATTGGCTTGAGCTGGTTGGCTTGCTGGTTGGCTTGAATTGAGTTAAAAATTTGATTAGAGCACCCTTTTAAATTCGGTGTACCTTTAAGTTTATTTTGCTATTTTTTGTGTTTGTGTGAACGTAAATAAACACGAACATATCTTTTTTCTAACGAACATGAACAAGTCCTTGTTCGTGTTCGTTCGGTTCGTTTACAACCCTATATATATTGAACAAAAATTCCTTCTTACGAAACGGGTTAATCGGGTTAACGGGTTAATCGGGTTAACGGGTTAATCGGGTTAATCGGGTTAACGGGTTAATCGGGTTTGCGGGTTTAATGGGTTAAGAGGTTAACCCGATCAACCCGTTTAACCTCTTAACCCATTAATCGGGTTAATCGGGTTTGCGGGTTTAATGGGTTAAGAGGTTAAACGGGTTAATCGTGTCGTGTCGGGTTAGGCGGGTTAAATCAGGTCGTGTTCAGGTTGCGATATTCTGACCCGTTTATTAAACGTGTCGTGTTCGGGTTTGACACTCCCAACCCGTTTAACCCGTGAACCTGACACGAACCCGACACGACACGACCCGTTTGCCAGGTCTACTGATGGCTGGATGCAGTTCTGGATGTTTTGTCTGGTTAAGTTTTCTAAAAGTCTCCGAAGGGGTGCATTTGAGGATGAAGATACGATAGGTTATCTAGTATTCTTAGATTTGAGAATATGATATGAGCTGTAATATGTTTTTATGCATATACGTTAGTAAAGTGTAATGGATCCATAGGCACTAGTGTTTGGTAATCACATGGAATAGGTGTGTCGTATAACTCGTTTAATCGTTATTCCAGTGTGTGTGGGAAATCATGGAATAGGCGTGTGGTATTAATCGTTATTCCTGATTTCTAAGGAAGAGAGTGAGATTGACATAAGTGCTTGTGATCTCTGCTTCCTTACCGATAAATGGACGTGTGTAATCGCGATTTATTGGTGGAGAGCATTGATCTAGAATCTTTGAAGATTCATAATGTGGCTCTGGGGTATGATATGATGACGGAATTATTGTCAGTCATATTCATGAAATGTGGAAATGGGCAAGTGTGCATTGCAATTTCTGGAATGTGGAAATGGGCAAGTGTGCATTGCAATTTCTGGAATGTGGAAATGGGCAAGTGTACATTGCAATTTCTGGAATAGATGTGTACGGAAATGGGCATGTGTATATTGCGATTTCTGGATAAAGAGTATTATTCCAGACATGATATGATGATGGAATGTGTGTCAGTCATATTCATGGGATTGGATGAAGATCGTGTTAACGGAATAGAGTTACACGTATGGTAAGAAAAAGGGTAATCAGGTTTGATATAACTTGTTTACATTGATTTGGCAAATATTATTATGGAAACGAATGTTCTCACTAGGCGTTGGCCTAATCGTTTCAGATGATGTTTTCTTACCAGGTACTAGCTCGGGAAGGTAAAAAGGGATGTGGGACGAGCATTTTGGATTAGCGGAAAAGTCAATTAACAGAAGGAGTTTTGAAGGATTGCTTAGATAACTTAGTTAATCTGATTATAGTGGCATAATTAGATTAATAGGTTATTTGGAGAATTCTGTACTTGTAAATATACTCCTAGTGGTTAATTCACTTGATGTATATGAAAGTGGAAGTTTATTTTATCATAACTTGTTGAAATTTAATGTTCAAATTAGCCCGGATTTTGGGGTGTTACAGTATACGAAAAAAGCATAACAAAAGTACCACTTGTATTTATACAATAAAAACTATCCAAATAGAGGGCACGACCGATTACATCGCCCCCTATTGGAAACAAAACAAGACAAAAATCAAGGCAGAGGGGAGTCCTTCGCGACCTCCTCGTCACCAGCTACGACCGCTGCGTCTGTCGGGTCCTCTTCTTCCAGCTTGTCTTCTTGGTCGAGTTCATCCTCGCCCCCGACTTGCTCTAAGAAGATCTTGACCTCCTCTTCGGCTCCGGCCATAGGGTTCAACCCCGGCAAATGGCGACGCATGATCGCCGCTCGTACCCTCAAACGGGTCAGAGCCTCAAACGATTGGAGTCGCTCCTCCAAGGACGCGATCTCCCCCTCTCTCGCCTCAACGAGCGATCTAAGGTCCCCGACCTGTTTTTCGCTCTTGGCCAGGGAAGCCTTAGTAGCTCCTAATTCCGCCTCCGCCGCAGAGGACTTCTCCAAGGCTTCCCGCAGATGACGTTGATGGTCTTCCTTTTCCTTCGACGATTCTATGTACAAGCCCTGCGCTTCGTAGAATTTGTCGTAAAGGACCTCCGCCTTCTCCATTGTCGTCTTCTCCTGCTCCCGTGCCACACGAGTCTCCTCCTGCGCCTTGCGCATCTTCTCTAAGGCAGCGGGCGTAACCTTACGATTTTTTTCCATATGGGCATACAAGCAGAGAGACGTCTGGAATGCCTGTAGTGCACGAATAAATAAGAACATCAGAGAAGCAAAAACGTTAAGCAAAACGTTAAGAAAAATGGATAGTACACACCTTAAAAGATAGCCCTACGACGTATGATCCCAGGTTATCAACCGTAACTCCCTCCAGCCGCTCTTGAAAGCAAGGAAGAAGGAACTTCCCCAAGTCAGGGAAGAGTTTTTCGCTATCCATCTCCTCCTCGGCCATAAAGTCCGACGGCAAGGTGAAATTCACCGACATAACGTCGACGGACTCCTCCGTCTCCTTCTCCTTCCTTTTGTCGGCTGAGGAAGGAGAAGGGGCAACCTCCCCTGTCAGAGGAGTGGCCACGCTCACCGGTGTCGCGTCGACCGTAACCGGTGGCGTCTTCGCCTTCTCGGCGGTGGCGACCCCAGACGAGCGACCACCCCTCGACGACGGTCCCTTCCGGATGGTCGTCCGCTGTTTCTTCACCCCCGACGATGGGGGCAGGACAACCTTTCGTTTCAATTTTTTGGCCTGACGGGCCAAAAGGAGCTGAGACTCCTTGTTCGACAAACCATGAGTAGGCGTATCTACAAAAAACGCGAAAATCAGAGTAATAGGAAATAATGAAAATCATACGGCAAAAGACAAATAGCGAATTACTACCTATCGCCTCCTCTTCCTCTTCTCTTCTCTCTGACTCTTCCTCGACGGGGATCTCTACCCCCTCAAAGACGAAGACCTCGTCATCGTCCCTGGAAATCCACTGAAAAGACCTCTCTTCTTGAGAACGGTCCCGAAACATATCGATCTTCGCCGCAGATTCGAGAAGATCAACATCAGGGAACGTGATGGTTGAAACAAAAGCCAGACACGTTAGCTAAAACGCACGATTTAAATGAAAAATACGCAATATTAAGGAAAAACATACAAGCAGTGTTCCATCCAGCCACGACCCACGTCGTATCCTCCTGCAGGAGCTCAAGCGACTGTGTTTTTCCGAAGACATACCTCGCCTTCCACCCGCGGTCGTTGACTTGGGTATTCTGCACAAGCACCAAAGCACCTCTGTGCTTGGAAGATAAACTATAACGGTGGTAACCATCCACCTTCACCGCATACGCCGCCAACAAGTCGTCCACATTAAACGACGGCACCCACTCCTTGGTGATTCTATCAATCACGAAAATAATCCGCCAGAACTTCGACATCATCTGGGCAGGAGATAAAGAAAACCTACCAGAAAATCTCTGGCCAAAGAAGAAAATGGCCATTTAAAGCCCGCCTTGAATGGATATTCGTACAAGACGAAGTGTCCATTCGGACAATCCGCCGGTCGAAATTGACCCGGCGAATATATCTGGACAGCATCTGGAATGTCGGACAACGTCCTGAAGGCGCCTAAGCTCTCCTGATTATCGATGGTACTCGCTGGTTCCATCGACATTTTCTTCTAAAAACTTGAAGAATACTGAATTTCTCTGTCGAAATTTATAAGACGCTCGAATCGCACGTAACATTGGCAAGGGAATCTCTCTGAAATCTTTCCTAAAAACTCGAGTGAGCGTAAAGAGGAAACGATTCCCAGAATCGCGTTATTTATGGCAAAGATCATGTTAATTCGACCCGCTCGATGGTCGACACATGTCAAACGACGTTTCGCATGCATCTTGCCGATGGGTGACACCTGTCCTCTAAACGTCTTTTCACCTCTGGCACGCCGTCGTGACGTCACGACTACCTCACTTCCTCTAATCCAAAGCAAACCAAGACGGTTGGAATTCAACCAGACCCTCTCCCCAGGCGACACGTGTCGAAACACCTTCGTCATGTTTAAAATTCGAATTTCATGCCTAAAAATTCAAATTTTGGGGGCAAACTGTTTGGGTAAAAAATCACACCTCACGACCGACGCTAGAAAACTCAGATAATATTTCCATAAGACCACCCTTGTATTAGGATACGGTCTTACAAGTGATTCACGGACGTATGCTCGGTCGTACGTTTCCATGCTGGTCGTACGTTCCGTACGACCGACGTATAAGACTTAAGACGGTCGTACGATTATACTAACCGTTAACAGTCAAACCCGTTTTCTTTTGTTCATTAATGCAGGTTTAATAGAATTTATGGTGCAAACGGTCAGTAACGATCAGCTCATCAATGACATTCAAAGCCCGACAGTGGTTACGAAATTGCGCCATAAAGGCCCCATTAATGGCCAGCGGAAGCTATAAAAGAGCCTGTGCTGCAACTGTTTGGGAAAAATTTCACAGGTCTCGACCACGACCAAGAAAGGTAAGACACATGTTTTGAACTATATCTTGTATTAAGATAAGGCCCCGACAAAGACCCAAAAAAACCTTCGTCGTCCCTCCTAAAAGGTAAGTCGAGAGTTCCTCACGACACTCGACCTCGACGTCGCCCGTTCCGCACGACCGTCGCACAAGACCGTACGACCTTGACTAACTCGATATATGACCGTTACATTTGTTCAATAATTAATGCAGGAGTCAAAGTCGTTAATGGGCAACGGTCATAACCGACGAAGAGCAATTATGAAGAGTTATAATTGGCGACCGTTATGGCTGTTATCGAAGCAATCAATGAGCTAATCAAAGCACCCGAAGGCTATAAAAGATCAAGTTAAACCTCAGTTCCAGGGACCCGAAGACCGAACATCGAACAATAGAAGATAAGCATCCCAGCTCAAAAGAACACTACAAGCAAAGAACTCTCACTCGAAGAATCGCTCCCGACGCACGACTTTCACTCTCGACCAACAGTTTACACGTTGTTTTCACACACGACGCACACTGTTTTTACATTTCAAACACTTGTACTTTACATTTCGAAGTCTTTCCCTTCATTTGTATTGTAATCTCTGTACGATCGACAACCGGAACACCAAGGACATCGCCCCTAATTGGCGACCATAGTGCAGCGACGACATCCATTGTCGTCCGCAGGTTTTTTCCTCGTTGAGGTTTTTCCTGCGTCATCAAATCCTCTGTCTCATTTACATTTTGTCTTTGTCGCACGTCTTTGTCGAATGATTCCTTTCTTTAGTTGTTAAAGTCCACATCGACCTTAAGTTGTCCCTTTGGTGCGATTTTTGGCATTAACAGTTTGGCGCCATCCGTGGGACCCCATCTAGAGAAAATCTTCGAGAAACGTGCGTCCTACTTACATTTTCTTGGAGTTTCTTCTATTCTCTGTTTCAGGAAAATGGCGAATAACGAACAATCCGCTGACCCAGCACATGAGGGACTCGAAAATGCACAAGATGCACTTAAAGCAGTCAACGATTATCGCCTGGAGGAAGTCATTCTAGATTCAAGCAAGCCTAACCAAAAAGTCTTAATCGGGTCGTCTCTCAATCCTTGCCTCAAGGAAAAGTTAATATCTTTTTTACAGGAACATGCTGATTGTTTCGCCTGGTCGCATGAAGATATGGTCGGCATAGATTCTGACGTCATCTCTCACAAGCTCAACGTCGACCCATCGTTCAAACCTATCAAGCAGAAGCGACGGAAATTTGCTCCTGAAAGGAATAAGGTGAAAAATGACGAAGTCGACAACCTTCTCGAGACAGGGAAGATTCGAGAGGTAAAATACCCCGATTGGCTTGCTAACGTCGTGGTTGTAGCAAAGAAGAATGGAAAGTGGAGGGTCTGTATCGAATTCACAGACCTCAATAAAGCCTGTCCAAAAGATCCTTTTCCATTACCTCATATCGACGCCATAGTCGACGCGACAGCGGGGCACTAACTACTGACGTTCATGGATGCATATTCCGGATACAATCAAATCTTAATGCACGTCGAGGACCAAGAAAAAACCGCATTTATGACGGACCGAGGTATTTACTGTTATAAAGTTATGCCTTTCGGACTAAAAAATGCAGGTTCTACCTACCAGCGTCTAGTGAATAAAATGTTCAAAGACCATCTCGGCGACACGATGGAGGTGTATATCGACGACATGCTGGTCAAGTCAAAACAAGCGATCGGCCATATCGAGCATCTGAGGCAATCGTTTGATATCCTTAGAAAGTATAGCATGAAGCTCAACCCGACGAAATGTTCCTTTGGCGTCAGTGCTGGGAAATTCCTAGGATATATGGTCACTCGCTGAGGCATCGAAGCCAATCACGAACAGATCAAAGACATTGTCGAGATCAAATCTCCTCGAAATTTCAAAGAAGTCCAAAGGCTCACTGGTCGGGTAGCAGCTCTAAACAGGTTCATCTCCCGATCTTCAAATAAATGTCATCTATTTTACAACGTCCTTAGGAAAAACAGAGGCTTCGACTGGACCGACGATCATGAACAGGCATTGCAAAAGCTCAAAGAATACATGACGTCTCCTCCCTTATTGTCGAAACCTCGCGATCATGAAATCTTGCAACTATATCTGGCTGTTAGTCCAAACGCGGTAAGTGTTGTCCTAGCACGAGAAGATGAAAAACAGCAACTGCCAATCTATTATGTAAGTAAATCTCTTCTGGACGCAGAAACCAGGTATTCCTCTATGGAAAAATTTCTCTTGTCGCTAGTCACAGCTGCTAAACTGCGACATTATTTTGAGTCGCATCCCATTACTGTCGTAACTAACTTCCCTCTTAAGTCTGTCTTAAGAAAACCTGAGTTGACAGGTCGCTTAGCAAAATAGAGCATATATCTAAGCAGCTATGACATTGACTTCAAGCCCAGGACCGCGATCAAGTCGCAAGCCTTGGCAGACTTCATTGCTGACTTCAGCCCTGAATTGGAGAAAGAAGCAGAGCTCGAGGTATCGACTGTGGCGACTCACGACGACGTGCCCTGGATCTTACACGTCGATGGGTCATCCAACATTAGAGGCTCAGGACTAGGCATCGTCTTAAAGTCGCTACAGGAGGGCAAGATGGTATACTCAGTTCGATGCGATTTCAAGACTACCAACAACGAAGCTGAATACGAAGCCCTGATCATAGGAATGAATATGGCCTACAACTCGAGGGCAACTGCGTTACATGTCAAAAGCGACTCTCTCCTGGTGGTGAACCAGATCAATGGAGAATTCGCAGCCAAAGATTCAAAAATGACAGCATATCTAAAGGTAGCAAAAGAAATTACCGAAAAATTTAAATCTTTTTCGATTAAATCAGGCCGATGCTTTAGCAAATCTCGGGTCCGCTCTGGTCGAACCTATATTCGACGCCATTCCCATGATCCATCTGGCGACATCATCCGTCGAGAACATTGATGTCATCCAGATCGAAAAAGAAGAAGATGATTGGTCGTGCGACATCCGAAATTTCCTTGTACACGACCAACTCCCAGAAGACAAGATGGAAGCCCGCAAGATCAGATTCAAAGCATCTAAATATGTCATGATTGGGAATAAACTCTATCGACGATCATCAACAGGTTTAAACTTAAGATGCGTCATTAGCAAGAGCCAGGTCCAGAAAATCCTTCAAGAGATGCACGACGGTGAATGTGGCAATCATTCAGGAGGTCGCAGTTTGGCTAATCGTATCTCTCGAGAAGGCTATTTTTGGCCAACACTACGACAAGACGCCGTCAAGTACGTCCAGAATTGTGACCCTTGTCAACGACATGCATGTATGTCACATAAACCCTCTGAACCCTTGCACTCGACACTTATCCCATGGCCCTTCATGAGGTGGGGAATGGATATTGTCGGTAAGCTACCCCCGGCCCCGGGGCAAAAGGTATTTCTCCTCGTAGTTACCGATTATTTTTCCAAGTGGGTTGAGGCGGCTGCTTTTTCCCAAATCAGGGACAAGGAAGTCATCTCTTTTATCCAGACTAACATCATATGCCGATTTGGGATTCCATCCGAAATCGTCTGTGACAACGGATCCCAATTCATAAGCGACAGGATCCAACAATTTTGTGAAGACAGGAGTATCAAGTTAACAACCTCGACTCCCAGATACCCTCAGGCGAACAGACTTGCTGAATCAAGTAATAAGACCATTATAGCTTCGATCAGGAAAAGGTTAAAAGCTGCAAAAGGAAGATGGGTCGAAGAACTCCCTTCAGTCCTATGGGCAAATCGCACGACACCGCGCACGTCCACAGGACAAACCCCTTTCTCTCTCGTCTACGGTTGCAAAGCAGTCCTGCCAATCGAAGTCCAGCTCCCAACTTCGAGGCATACTTCCGTCGACCACAACATGATTGATTTAAGTTATGATATCGATGCCCTCGAGGAGCTTAGAGAATCAGCCTTGATCAGAATGGCATCTCAGAAGCGACGATGTCCTCTGTATCCACGTCGACCCTTTCGTCAGCCGTCGGGGGCAAGGGTATAAGGACGGGAGAGGGTGAGGAGGAAGTCATGACAATAAACTTTACGATGTCGTCGATTCTCTTGACTGACTGTGTCCTTGACGGGACGAAGTCATTTCCGCATCTGGGGAAATATCAACTCTTATCTTTCAAGGAGCGTTTTCCAAAGATCTCCATCGAAGAGACGGTATCGCGTTTAGCTGGACTAGCGTTCTTTGTGAGTTTTTCTTTCGAAACTCGTGTTCCCAATATTTCCACCGAATGTTTGTTTAACATACCCCTTTTGTATTTTACAGACGTTTCAATCTTCTTTTGTTTGATACGCGAAGATAGAGGAGATGTTGGACTGGAAGTCGACCGTCGAGAAGATCATATTCCTTCCTCTAACCTTAACATTAATCTTAAGAGCCGCATTCTAAAAATGTCACGGTGTAGGGTGTCAGATAACTCCTAACATACTCGTTTGATCCTTGCATTAGCTTCTTAGCGTGTTTTCGGGTATGACGAGGACTCAAAGGTCGAGACTGAGCATTCGATCGACGCTCCTCTCTAGATTTAGGAGATGCTATGCTTTTTTTCATGTCTCGATCGTTGGTGGTCGAGCCATTTTAACTTTGTATACTCGACCGTCGGTCGCTCCTATGTAATCGTTCGTTTCGTAAATGAATTTCATCCTTTTGTCGAATTTTTATTTCGATTTACATATGTCGTAGATAGATGTAATATCAACCGTATAACTTTGTTAAGTGTAGAACGAGCGAAGAATCATGCGACTTAGGCATTCATAGCAATATAACGATTGAAATATCATACGTTTGACTTGTATTGATAGGCTCAATTATTGACGTGTTAGAACGTACAAAATTTTTTCTGAATCCAGAAACTCAGATCGAGAGGTCGCTCAAACCTTATGACCGTGTAACCAAATTTCATGATGAAATTTGAATCATATGCCCCTGTGATAAAACAATTAAGTTGCATGAGAGGAAGGTGATTTTAGAAAAAATACTTTTTCAAGTGCGTCGCATTCCAACCGCGTGGGATTTCTTGATTGTCGAGAGTCTGGAGTCGATAGGCTCCTTTACCAACGACTTTGGAGATGCGGTAAGGACCTTCCCATTTAATAGAAAGCTTTCCGGCATTGAGTTCTTGAGTGTTTTGGAACACTCGACGGAGGACGTAATCGCCTTCTTGAAAGACTTTGACTTTGACGTGTTTATTGAAATGTCGCTCAACTGCTTGCACCAAGTCGATCTGCTTGTTCAGAGCTTTCTCGATAAAGGATTTGTAGTTTGAACGTGACCGCTGAATGGCTATCCGCATCTCCAACCTATCAGATAAATCGAGCTTAATAAGCCACGATGTGAAGATAGTTTCCTTATGACCATTTCCCCTGAAGATGTTGATATCAATGACTGGAACGTCTTTGAGTGTCTTTCCCCTGATGTTTACCTTATTGATTCTGGATGAATGATGTCGATAATAGCATTTTTCTTTGCACCAAGCCAAAGTGGATTCAGAGACCTTGGCTTTTTCTTCATTGACCTTTTTGGCGTCCTTCCACAATTGTCGCTGAACGGAGATAGGAACTTTCTTCAATTCAGGATCCTTCACCGAACGTTGGACGAGCTCAATAGCATATTCTTTATCTTTTTCTTCAGCTCTCTTTCGATCGGCAAGGAGTTTCTCAGCCTTGAAACCTTCAGCGATTTCCTTCGTTGATAGGATGTTGAGATGAGGAGGAACGATGCGTTGAGCCTCAAGCTTTTGGATCATGGCTGCTCTCTTTTTCAGTTCTTCTTCACTTGGCTTTTGAGGAACCAAGGAAGGTCTTTTATTGTGCGAGAGCAGTTCTTCTTCTTGTTCAGGTTCATCAGTCTCAGCGAAGTCTAAGACCGGAATTATTTGTAACTCATCAGCTTTTGGAGCTAGGATTATTGGTGAGGTAGGAGGAGCTTTAGCTTGACCCTCAAGCAGGGGAGAGGACTAGCTGAAACAAAACGATCACAGAGTTAAGATCATTTTGAAGAATAGATAGATAAAGGATAGGTTAAGTGTTTATAGGTTTGAGTGAGAGTAGGATAGTTATTGAGAAGGGGTAGAGGAGGGATGCAGTGTAAGGGAAAATAGTGTAACATACCTGACAAACTGGCTTCTTGAAGAGAATAGCCAGGTTGTCCTTAGCAAGGCCTTTGTTCTTGCTTTTATCGGCCGCAGTCGCTGCAGGCTTTTTGGTTGTCCCCTCCCCTGATTCATTGAAAACTATCCCTTTAAGAGCTGGGGTTTTCTTGAGTTTGGGCTGGAAGACGAAGCCATCAAAATCATCATCATCATCGTCATCATCTTCATTTTTGGGTGATGATGAAGGTTTGTCATCCTGAAGATTTAGGTCTTCATCATCTTCTTCTTCTTCTTCCTCGGCTTCTTCTTCTGAAGAAGAAGAATCAACATGCACTGGTGAATCAGCATGTTCTTCGACATTCTCCCCCTCAACATTTGTGTGTACGGAGAATTCGGTTCCCTCAGGGTTTTCAACTCCCTGAGGTTTTTCAGCATTTTCCTCCCCCTCAGAAACATGGAGAAGGTCTTCTTGAGTCTTCTCCCCCTCTTCCGCATGTTGAAGAGAGGAGGTAGTAACATCAGCGGTGGCTGCAACAAATGGCCTAGGCTCCCTGTATTCGAGGCTAGGGGAGCCGAGACGGTGTTCAACCGTTGCAAGTCTGTCTTCGAGGCCAGACGGAGCAGGGGTCGTCTTCTGAACCAGTTCCACCACCTTTTCCAGCTTTTCCCGGTCAACCTGGGAGAAGTGGGATAGTGGAACGGTAGGTGCATTAAGCTTTTCGAGAAGCTGGTTAAGAAGGTCGTTTGAAGAGTCGACCTTTTGAGCTAACGAGCTCACCTCCTTCTTTAGCGAGGTCATTTCACCCGTAACCTCTCCCTTAAGGTTTGAGACCTCTGTCTTCAGTGATGTGACTTCACTGGACAGAGTCTTGAAGTTTGAGGAGAGGGTGTCGTTGGTGGAGTTGAGAGTGTTGAGGGTTGAGGAGTTGGTTGTAAGAGCCTCAGCAACAGAAGACAAGCTGCCTTCAACTTTGGACAAATCAGCGGTTGAGGCTTTGGCGGCAACTTCAGTTGCCAACTTCTTTAAAGTCTCCCCAGCGTTTGTAACTGCTGTGGAGTTTGAGGATATGGTGGTGGTGAGAGTTTCCACCTTATTAGCGATCTCCGAGAGGGAGTGGCTAATGGTGCCCAAATTAAGACCTGAAAAAGATGAAAACTTGTGAGCAAAGGAAACCTCAGAAGATTGGGGTTGAGAGAGAGAGGTGTTGGGTATACCTGGGGGCGGGTTGGAGAAAGTGTGGAAATCACGATGTCCAGTTAAATGCTCCATATCATCTTCCGTGTTCGGTTGACGCTGAGAGCCCTCAGGTCCTAGATTTTGCTGAAGCATCCATTGCAGTTCAGCACCTGCATTATCCTCGAGTTGGATAAACTGTTCAGAAGAGGGTAATAGAGGAGAAGTGACAAAAGAAAAGGAGGGAGAAGCAAGAGTTGTGAAGAAGGTGGGGGTAACGGATTCAGCGTTGGATCCACTGAAGAAAATCTCAGCAGTACTTGGAGGTACTGAGAGAGGGGGTCCTGGTCCATGTTGATTTCAGTGTTGAGAGGCACTGAAACAGGAATGGAAGGGGTGGCTTCAGCGGATGTGGCGGAGCGTGCCACGAAACCATCCAGCGTCTTCTGTAGAGAGACAGACGCGGAGTCTTCAGCCTGGGAAGGCTTGGGTTGCTCCTTAGAGATCTTCTTGGTCTTATGGATGCCAAGTGGGGATTCAGAATATTTTCTCTTTTGAGATGGAGTGGTGGTTGTAGCCTAGGTACCAGCGGTTGGGACGATCGTTGCCGAGGAGGTAGCCGCAGAAGTAGAAGAAGTGAAGGAGCGAAGAAGAGGTAAGAGAGTAAAGAGACGTACCTCATTGGCGAACGGTTTGTAGTCCAGTACCTTAGAGCTGACCTGAGACAATTTCAGGACTCCCTCAGCAGGGTATCGTTCTTTCAGCCCATGCATGAAGATAGCACTGAGGAATCACGGGTATGGAACGTTCGCTGGCCTATTTGGGGCTTCGACGCGTTCCATCGGGTCTTCAAAGATTAGACGAGTCCAGTCTACGTGCAAACCTTACATCAATGCGTAACCCATGGCGGATTGGGTCTTCGAGGCCTGATCAGTAGACCCGGTTTTTGCTGACATACAGTTTATGAGATGAGCAAAGATGAAGTTCATCTCACTGGGCATCTTACTCTTTAGCATGGTGGTTATCTTCTTCTCAGGGAGGTTGTCGCGCCCTGTATTCCAGTTATACTTCATTGCGTCCAGAAAAGAGATGGTTGCAGCCTCTCCTTCTTGAGAGTTGGTGTTAGGGAAAGACACAAACTTGTTGTCTTTTGAACTGCCAGGGAGGTTGAGAGCTGATCTGATAACCCCAAGAGTGATCTTTGCTTCGCCTAGATCAGTCTCGAAGGCGATGACATCAATCTTCTTGTTTAGGTTTTTGGTGGAGGAGATTTGGGTACGATGAGACGTGTACTAGAACTGAGCTAAGAGGTTTTTGTGAGGGTGAGAATACTATTGAAACTGAAGCTGCCGCTGGACCTCAGGGAGATGAAAACCCTGAGGGAAACGAGAAGCTCGCCTCTGTATCTGAGGGGGAGCAACTCGAAGAAGACGCTGAAGAATCCAAAGCAGAAGATGATGAAGCCGTCTACATCCCTGATGATGAACCATCTTCTTCTCCAAAGAAGAATGATGATGATGATGACGAAGATGACGATGATTTCTTTATCGTCAAACCTGCCCCAAGGATCAAAGCTCTTAAGGGGATCTCGATAAATGAACCTTCAGGGGAGCGGACAAAGACAAAGCCCTCAGCCTCTGGAGCTGAGAAAGGCAAAGGCAAAAGCGTCGCTGAAGATGACAATCTGACGATCTTGCTTGAAAAGCCGGTTTGTCAGGTACACTAAACATCTCTTACTCCATCCCTCCTCTATCATACACTATCAGTTCCTCTACCCAAGCCTATACACTTAAACCAATTCTCTCTATCTGTTTCTACCCAAGTTCTTACTTGTAAGATCGCTGTGTTTCAGCTAGTCCTCTCCCCTGTTTGAGGATATCGCTGAAGGCTCCACAACTGCGACTTCACCAATAATACCAGATGCCGCTGAAGAAATAATCCCAGTCTTGGATTTGATCTCTGAGACTGATGAACCTGAAGAACAGACTCTCTCTCACAAACGCAGACCTTCCTTAGCTCCTCAAAAGCTAAGTGAAGAGGATCAAAAGAGAAGAGAGGAAATAATAAAGCGATTCGAGGATCAGCGAATCATTCTGAGGCGTGATCAACTTCCTTCAGTTCCTCTAAAGTTCAGAATCTCAAAAGCTGAATACAAGGAACACCTCAGAGCTGAACGCCTAATCGCTGAAAGAAAGGAAGCTGAAGAAAAAGACAGAGAATACGCCATCAAGCTTACTCAAGAATCTGTCAAAGACCCCAAGCTGAAACGTGTTCCCATTCAAATCCAACGAAAGCTTTGGGAAGAAGCCCAGAAGATCGTGGAAAAGAAAACTGAAGTTTCTCAGACCACCCTGATCTGGTGTAAAGAGAAAATTCACTTCAGATATCGTCCAGCGAAGATCAACAAGGTATTCATCTCTGGAAGAACCTCTATCGGAGTACCTATTGTTGACATCAAACTTTTCAGAGAAGATGGCCAAACTGAAACCTTTCGCGCTGACACTGTAAAAAGGTATGGTCTCTCTGAATGGCTGGAAATGAGGTTAGCTATCTATTCGTCACAATCTAAGTACAAGGATCATTTCGAAAAGCTGATAAACAGACAGATCGACTTGATTTCTTCTTGTGTGGACATTCCTCCTCTTCCTGATCTTAAGCTGAAAAGAAAAAGGGCCTCTCCAAATAAGAAACGTCAAGATTCAAACTCAGGTCCTGTCATACGAAATGAAACTGGAATTGGTTTCTCTCGCGCTGAAGTGCTTGGTCCTGACCCAGATCTATCTGCCCTTGACATTTCTTTGCCACCATGTGAACTTTTCGTCCCTGGTAAAGTCATCAGTAATCCTTATGGAATATTCTTTCTCGACTACGACGGACGTAAATGTTTTCAACGGATCGCTGAGCTTCCAATCACTCCAATCGAACAGCTCAGAGATCTCATCTACTGGTGTGACTTCAGAAAAGACATTCAGGCACGACACCTAAAACCCTTGATCTTTGAAGAAGCGCTGAACAAAAGAAAACGAGGCGTAACGGTTCCTGACTGGATGATCCCCACTGAAAAGACCCTTGATGAACTTCTCATTAAGGAAGAACCCTTTGAAAACTGATATAATCTCCTTTTTCTCTATTGTATCAGTTATCCTTCTGTATTTGTAAATTATTTTACTTGTACTTGTAATCTTTTTGTTCTTCATTGTAACCTGATTCAATATTTTAAAGAAAGATTTCAGCGAAAGTACTTTACTCCATCAGTACTGAAAAGATCCCAGAAAACAGTAAAAGGGACAAATATTTTATGAGTTCTTTTTATCACTATGTTTTCATTAAATAGCAATTCTCTTTGTTGCTATGTCATAATCAAATAGGGGGAGATTGTTGATCCAAACCCTCAGTGATTTGATAATGACCCTTTCTTATGCTTAGTGAAAATTGTAAGTAAACAATATATATCAGAGTTTCACTATCGCTGATAAGTACTAAGATCTTCCAGTACCGCTGATAGGAACTCTCGCTCTTTAAATTAAACATTCAGCGAACACTGTTCACCATTAATGCTCTGAGTCTGTTCAGTCATTATGATGATCGCGGATAAGTTAGTTGTTTACTTATGATCCCTGAAGACAAGTTTCACGTCAACAAAGGTTCTACGCTGAAGTCGAAGATCAAGCTCAAGAACCAGCGACAAGTCTCCTAATGAACTGATGCGGATCAGCGAAGACTCAGATTTGTCCACTCAACGTGAAGTATCAAGTACAAGACTTCAGTTATCGCTGAACTTTATCATTCGCTGAATAAAAAATGATAATCGCTGAATCAACGAAAGTTGATCATGAAGTCCTCCGTACAAAGTACTTTTGTCTTAACCACCCTTGCACGTCTCCGTACGAAATGTCAGAAAAGAACCTCCGAATATCTGAAATCGTACAACCACTCTGATACTACACTATTCATCCATACGGCTACTAAGGTTGTCAACCAAGGTCAATGACATGCAACCAACCAGCTGATGACACGTGTAAAGTATATACTGACTTGCATTAAATGCTTGCAGTAAATAAAGAGATGAACTCACTTCTTTTGAAGTAACTTGCTAACTCTGGACAAGTTCAAATCTCTTATCTCAGATAGGTTATTATTAGTAATTTCCTTATCTCTCTTAGTGCAAGAAACCTTAGTGTTCCAACTTGTTTAGATTTAGGTTTATCCTTAATCTTGTCTCCGCAACAAGCGGTAAATTGTTAATGATTTATCAATAAACAATTTAGAAAAGTAAAATTTGTGTGTTTGTATTCAACCCCCCCCCCCTTCTACAAACTTGTATAGGCCTTCGGGACCAACAGGAACATCAAGGATCGGGTGGAAGTCCTCCAAGAGCCAACATTAACACAACTCTTGACGGAGGCGCCTCTGAACTCGAGGCAGAATTGGATCCATTTGTTGGAACCAAGGAGACCCCCGTTGACACTGTCACAAGAGCAGAGTTCGAAAGCTTCTGTGACAGTATCAACAACTCTTTGAACGAGTATAAACTTATCAATGAACAAAAGGAGGAGCTGATCCGCAAGGAAAATGCTTCTCTTAGGGAAGAACTGCTGAACATCTCAAACCAGCATGCTGAATTAACTCGAAAATATGCCGAAGCTGAAGCACTCAGAACAGAGTCTGAATGTGTCAGAGGAGAAGAGATTGGAAAGCTAACAACAGAAATAGCCGACCTAAGATCAGTCAGATCAGAGGAAGTTCAAAAGACTTCTACAGATCTTGTAGACCTAAAGCGACTCATAACAGAGAACCACAGAGCGCAGATGAACAGAACCCTTCCCATCCCCACGGTTATTCTTTCAGAATCTAATATCAGAACCTTGACAGAGATAATTACCAACTCTGTTAAGGAATCCATAAAAGAAGCAACCACCTCATCTGCTACTCCACTGAACATCTCCAGCCTAACCCAAATGACCTACCCATGACAGTTGGACAAATGGGAGACTTCAGAAAATCAATTCTTAGCCGAATGATGACGATCTCATCAAAATTTGTAATGAAAGCTAAGGCAACAGAACAACATGTGAAAGCGTCTCTTGATACTCACAAGGTCAACTTCAAGGCTCAAGTAGAAGATATCAGAGGTGCTGCAACAGAGGTAGAAGATGTGATGACAAAGGCAGCCTCAACATTTACTGATATTATTTTACAGGCCACCTCTACATCAAAAAGACCTGCAGAAGAAGCACCCACAGATGAACCATCAAGCAAGAGACACAAAGCTGGTCTGAAGTTTGTTGTTCAGTCCTCACCAAAAGCTCGAATTGACTCCTCTGGCGATGATGATGATTTTGAGGATGCTCAAGAAGGTCAATCAGACGATCAACTGGGTGAGTCCTCAGAACAACAAAATGGGGAGAAGGAAAAGGAGGAGAAGGAAAAGGAGAAGGTGAAGGAGAAAGAGAGAGAGAAGAAGAAAGAGGCGGAGAAGGAGAAAGAGGTTGAAAAAGAAAGAGAAGCCAAGGGTAAAGGGAAAATCACAGAAGCAATTGAGGAAGAGACTACAGGAGAAAAGGGGATAACAGAGAAAATCATGACAGATATGACTGAAGTGGCATTTGACTACATGTTCAAGAACAGAGTCATCAAACCGACAGAAGAGTCAACACAAGAACCACCAGAGATCATCTGCCTAGATACCCCTCCTACTTCTCCAACAAAAGAACCAGAGAGGACAGACCCATCCTCTGTTGAAGGACAAATAAGTCAAGCCCAACCTCAAGCTACTCAGAAATCTGCCCACATCGACATTCTTATGGCAGAAACCCATGATGACCCAAACCCAACGGTAACAGAACAGAACCCAGAAACCTCTACCTCTCACACCGAAAAACCTGCCTTAGAAACGGTATTTGCATTTCTATATGCTGACAGAGACATCATCCCTGTAAATGTCGTACCCATTAACCCATACCTCAACCCAATCAGAATAAACACCATTTCTGATGCAAGGCTAAAGTTCATCCAAACCAAGTCAAATCAGAACAGAGCCATCAATATAAACTTCGGTATCCGTAGAATTCTGGACATCAAGCACAAGAAGTTTCAACACGACAGGGTCACATACCATGAGTATACTGTGGAATCAACAGAAGGCAGAAATGAAATATTCAATGACAATGATCTCGTCCTTCTGAACCCATATGACCTGATCTTACTCCACGCATATTGCTTGAACTTCTCAGAAAGATACACACCGGCCAGAACTGCACTACCAGAAGTCAGATTCGCTATGCAAGAGCACATCAATCTCAGAATACAGATTGATTATCAACTAGGCATAGAGTTTGAAGTAGAGAAACTAGCGATTGCACCACCAAATGAAAATCTTGAGGGTTATGCCATCACAGAACTGGAACCATAGTAGAAGATCCTCCAGTCTTTGTCTGCTGACAGAAGGGCATAAAGAAGGCCATCAGAGCAGCTGAAGCTCACAAGTACTCAAGTGAGTCGCTAGTATACCTCAAGAACATAATCCAAGATCTCCCAAGAAACAAGTGTCCAGAAGAACAGTAGAAACTCTTCATCGGCCAGATTGATCTGATGCTAGACTTCCATACTCTAATCAGAAGATTCGACAGAATTCTTAGGGGAGATAATTATGCTTAAATGTACTGATCTTTTAATCTTTTTGTAATATTCCAAAAGATTAGTGCAAGGCTTCGACAGAGGTAAAAGTTCTCTGTTCTTTTGTTTAATCTCTTCTCAATTGTAAATTTTTATTTTCAATACTTAGGGGGAGATTGTTAGCCCCAAGTATCTGTTATGTAAAAGTATTGAAAATAGTTCAAGTCAGAAGACCAACAGAGATCAGACAGAAGACTTGGAAGGAGTTCATCAAGAAGACCAACAGAGCTCTGTCGGATCCAACAGAGCTCAACAGAGCTCTGTCGAAGACTTCCAACAGAACAAGTATTTAAAAGAAGACCAACAGAGTTCTTTCAACAGAGCTCTGGTGAAGTGAAGACCTCTGCCAGCCTAAGTCTTGTAGGAAATCCCAAGTGTTAGACAAGTGTCCATACTTTCCACGTATGCCCTAAAAATAGGAGACACACTTTCCACGTGTCATTCTAGGGTACGATAGTACACTGCCTTCACTTTTTCAGGGCTATATATAGAGAGGTAGTGGAACAAACAATTGTAAGCTTTGGGAAGAGTAGTTTTTCCACAATTGTTTAAGCACACACTGCAGCAATCCCGAGCACTACCTCCGTACGATATTGTTGTCCTATGAGATTTCCGAACACACTCGAACATGTTCTTGGTGTGATTCATTATCAATATATGAGCAGCTTTTATATCTGATCCTGTTATCATTTTACTGTTCAATATTTGATTCTCATAGTTCATTTATCGTTTACACAATCACTCATTTTAATGGCTTAATTTAATATGCTTCTGCTGTCTATTTCACTACCATTAATATGATACAACGTGAATCTGGGAACCTACAGCGGATGGATGACTTACCGCGTTTTTCAGACACCAGTGCAAGGGGATCAGCTTGATGCTTAGTGGATGACTTATGTGTGCCTATCATCTCCATCACCTCATCTTCGTCTTGCATGAGCATTTCAAACAGCTCATTGATTGGAACATTCTCGATCTGATGGTTGTGTTTGATGTGAGATGCAAACATTCTCCATTCTGGCAAAAGATTGTTCAGGAACTTGAGAGCATTCTCAGTATTGGATCGCATGATCTTGTTCTTTTGGAGGTCATTCAGTAGAAGACATAATCGTTCATATGTCTGAGTTAACGATTCACCCTTACGCTGCTTGAAACCGTCATATCGAGTGATGCAGCTATTGATCTTCAACTGATTACCGACTTTCTTGCCGCTCACCATTTTGGTCACTTGATCCCACATTTCTTTCGAGGTCTCTTTGTAGCAGTCAATTGCTGTGTAGATATCGTTTGGCAGACTTTGAACCAGATAGCGCTTGGCATGCTTTTGTACATTGAATTTGTTCTTCTCATCTTCAGTTATATGGCTATAAGTCTTGGTCGTTGGTTGAGCATCAGTACCGCCTGCTTGAGCTGGTACAGTTGTCATCGGAGTCTCCTGTGGACCTTCGGTGGGAGCTTTCCAGATAAACTCGAAGTTGTCCTTGGACTCGATGAAGATGAGGAATCTATCTCGCCATTGTGCGTATTCGCCTCGATAGAGAATCGGAGGCTTGGAGTCGGTACCGATAGCAAGTGCTTCGCGAGACATGGTGATGTGCACTAACTTGATCTTCAGACAGTGAAGGTTCGATTCAAGGTTGAAACTTAACGCAAGGAACAAAGAGTGATTGGTACTAAACAGGTAAGATTAACTAACAGGCAGAATTACCAGGATAGGAATCCGGATAGAGGTGTCCGGATCGGAAGTGTTCGGATCCGGTGTTGGGTGAAGTGTCCGAATAAAAGATAAGTTACCGAATAAAGTAAAGAAATCGGGTAAAACAAAGTTACCGGATGAAGTAAAGAACCCGGATGAATAAAGTTACCGAATGAGAAAACTTACCGGATAGGGTGTCCGGGAAGTGGGAGTGTCCGATCAACTTACCCGGGAACAGAGGTCGTCCGGATAGAATAGCAATCCGGATAAGCGTACGGATACTAGAGCAATCCGGATAGGCATCCGGATAGAGTGAACGTCCGGATACGGGAACTTACCGGGAACAAGAAACAATCCGGATAGATGCGTCCGGATAGTAGCGAGAAATAGGAAACTTACCCGAAAAAGTTAGGAACTTCCGGACACTGCGGCTGCTCGATAAAATCGGATCAGGGTTCGATTAGGGTTGCTTGATTTCACTCCTGTAAGGTTAGATTTCGACCAAAACACAATAAGAAACAGACCCAAATCGATTTCTAAGCAAAATAACTCGATTTTGATGGAAAATTTTGAAGCTTTTCAAGAACAGAGACCAAAAACTAAGAAAACAATTTTGCTTAAAAACACACTCAATCGATCGAATTAAGTTCTAAAAACTTGCAGAATCACTAATAAAGCTATTATGAAACGATTGTGACGAGTGGAATCAAACGATTTTGACAAAATCACAAGAATGAGATTTTAGAACTCAAAGGCAGTCGACAGAAACTTACCAGGATACCTTGAATCGATTTGTATGTCTACTCTGATTTCAATTGTGGATCCCAGATTAGTGCAATAACAGTAAAACAACGATCAATAAGCAATAATATGGTTTGATTTCAAGTTGTCATCCATCTATCATTCATAAACCATTCAGAGAGTTTTTACAATACGTATCAAAGTGACAAGAATGATTAACCTAATGATGGATTCACCTAAACCTATGTTTAAACTAAACCTTATATACCTAGGGCTTAAGCTTCAAGCTCATGGCCCGCTAAGCTAAACTAAGCCCATTTAACAATTAAAGGCTTTTACAATAAATAGTCTTTTTGTTAGCCCCAAGTATCTGTAATATAAAAGTATTGAAAATAATACCAAGTCAGAAGACCTACAGAGATAAAGCAGAAGACTTAGAAGATCAACAAAGAACAGAGTTCTGGTGGAACCAACGGAGCTCAACAGAGCTCTGGCAGAAGATCAACAGAAGAACTGTTCATACCCGAAGACCAACAGAGTTCTGTCATAACACGCTCTGTTGAAGTGAAGACCTCTGTTATGCCTAAGTCTCGTAGAAATCCGAAGTGTCAGATACGTGTCCACATCTTTCCACGTATGCCCTAAAGATTGGAGACACACTTTCCACGTGTCATTCCAGGGTACGATAGTACACTGTCTACACTTTATTAGGCTATATATAGCGAGGTAGTGGAACCAAAAATTGTAAGCTTTTGGAAGAATAGTTTTCCACAATTGTAAAAGCACACACTGTCATATCCTCGTAGCACTACCCCGTACGATATTGTCTCTGTGATTTCTTGATACACCATTGATCTTGTTCTTGGTGTTATCTTTATCAATATACGAGCAGCGTTTCTTATTTGATCTTGTTATCATATTCCTGTTCTATATTTGATATCACAGTTTACATATCGTCTTATACAATCACTCACTTTAATGGCTTTATATTTAAATGCTTCCGTTGTCTATTTAACTACCATTATCGTGATACGACGTGAATCTGGGAACCAACAATTGGTATCAGAGCTTGCTTGATTTGCTCAAATCAAGGCATCCAATCTACCAAGGTTGATTCACTGTTGTTGATTGTGTGTGTGTGTGTTTAAAAGCTTCATTATACTCTGTTTTACTGCTAAAAGTATTTTACATCTTCTCAGTTCGTTTAATATCATTCTAAGCTTTCCAGTCTAGATTAAAAGATTTGTTCTACTGTTTCATTGGTTACTGTTCATCATACCTCAGCTTATTCTCATTGTAGACCATTTGAAACTCTTATACTCTGTTTTCTTTACAAAAAAAAAATATTATGGCAAACATCAACGCCATTTATACTTCTGGTTCTCTGACCAAGCCTCCTACTCTTCTGAGGGATGAATACCCTCAATGGAAGATTAGGATGGTCAACTTCCTTGAGGGAATGGATAAGGACTTAATGCGATCTGTCACGAATGGACCATTCCAACCCATGGTTTTTGTCCCACGTGTACCCGCAACAGAAACCACTGATGAGATTCCTGCTCACTTCGAACCCAAAACCACTGGGATTACCGAAGAAGAAACGAGCATAATGGAAAATGATCTTAAAGCAGTGAGACTTCTGATTATGGCCATTCCAAACGATATATTTCAAGAACTAGACTCATGTGTTACTGCCAAGGAAATCTGGGATCAACTTCTAAATCAACTTGAGGGTGGTATCAAGACCCAAAAGAACAGAAGGACCCAGTGTATAAATGAATACAATGATTTCAAGGCACTTCCTGAGGAAACCTTACAACAGACCTACAACAGATTTAATATTCTGATTAACAAATGTAAAAAGTGTGGGGTTGTTAGGTCGAAGGAAGATAACAATGTTCTGTTTTTGAAAAGTTTAAATGATGAATGGTTAAATCTGTCCATGTCTTTACAAGCTAACCAGGACTTAGATGCATGGTCTCTTACTGATGTGTATGGCACTCTGGCCGCACAAGAGAAGGATGTTGTCAAGCAAAAAGGCAAATCCACCATTGCAGGTCCTATCGCTTTGATTTCAGAATCTAAGAACTCAGCAGAAGAGAAACTCAACAGAGATGGCCTTAGCAGAGATAAGAAGAGAGATAAAAAGAAAGGGAAAAAGAGTTTGGTTGTAGAAAGTGATGATGAAAGGAGTTCATCAGATGAGGATAGTGATATAAATGCCTTTGCTAAATCTCTTGCGTTAATAACTCAACAATTTACCCAGAGATTTGGCAACAGGACATTTGACAGAAAAGGAAGGTACGAAAGAGTAGAAAAAGGTGACAGAAGTTATGCTGCACCTCAACAGAATCACCAGAACAGAAACCCGACAGAACAGAGACCTCAACCTCAACAGAAGTACAACGCTCCTGATCCACAAAAGGCTGATGCTGCACAACCCATCAACCAAAACGATGGTCGTTGTTTCAGATGTGGCAAACCTGGCCATTTCTCTGCTAACTGTAGAGGAAAACTTGTAAAAGATCAAGACTACTACAAGAACAAATACAAGTACAACTACAGAGAAAGGAGTTATGTCGCCGAGATGGAGAATTGGATCTCTGACTCATCCTCTGATGATGAACCAGAGCAAGCCAATGTTGCTGTAGATGATGAAAGTATGACAGAGGTTGACTGGATGACTGGAGAACGAATAGAGAGAACAGAAGAAGAAGATATAGCTCATGCATTCGCTCTTACTGTAACAGAGCCAGACGACAGAGCGCTGGAGACCATCAAACCCAGTGCCAAGGTATGTTCCTCCGAATCCAAGTCTGACTCAGAACTGGAAATGCATGTTTCGCAATTAACTGAGGAATTTCAATTGCTGAAACAAAAGTTTTCTGAAGAAAAAGAGCTAAGAAAGCTAGCTCAGAAGGATCCGTCCTTCTACAAGAGAGAGAAAACTCTCTTGGAACAAGAGAAGGAAGATATCTTCAAGGAGAAATCTGAGCTAGAGATCATACAGCAGAAAGAGAAAAGTACTTTTTCTAAAAAGATTAAAGAGTACGAAAATATGTTAAAACAGAAAACCGAAGAAATGAAGAAGTCTGAGAATGAAAGACTTAACTCTGTCGCTTTAAAAGATTTTTTTCAAAAAGAAAGGGAAATTTTGCATCAGTCCCTACAGAGAAAAGAACTTCAAATCAAAAAATATCAGGATGCACAGGATGTGCATGTTAAGATAAATTCTCAGATGGATACGCAAGGTCTTGGTTTCTCTGACCTTGCTCCCTAGAACGGAATGAAGAAAACATCTCTGTTGACTACTTTCTGTGCTGGGAAAATCCAAGAGAATGTTATCTCTGGTAATGCTATTTTCAAAAAAATTAAAACCTCGGACATTTACAAGAGGACGAAAAGACTTAACTTTAGGAATGTCAGCTATGACTCCTTGAATCATAACAAGGTTCTTAAACCATCTTCAAAGTTTATTCTTGATCAAGGAAGAGCTAGAATCATAATTCCTAACTCTGTCGAAAGTCTGGATCCAAAAGAGATTTTCAACTTTAATTCTTTCAAGGAACATAAGCCTGTCACTTCTGTGGCTGAATCCTCTGTTAAAATACCACAGAGCGAGCTCAACCCTGAAGCACCAGTCTTCTCTCCTACTTCTGAAACGATAAGAACATCTTTTGAAGAAGATCTCATGAAAGTTCTTAAAGAAAATGTTGTTTCTGATGCATTAAAACCCAAGTTGAGAAGGTTTAAAACTGTAAAACCTGATTCTACAAAACCTGTTTCTGTGAGTAACACCTCCAACAGAGCCACCAGAGACTTTCTAGCCTCTGACAGTGACTCTGACCCTGAGGTAGATGAGCAAATTTTCTGTACTCAACCAAATGCTTTGCACAAACCTAAACAGATACCGGCTGGATCTTTTGATTTAAAAGAAGACATATCATTTTTCAAGAAACAATCAAGATTCATACCGGTAACTGAGTTTAATAACAAAGAATTCAGAATTCTTGCTTCTAACTCAACAGAAGTAAAAGGAAAGGTGAAAGCAAGTACTCTACTTAACAACACCTTTGTTCCAACTTTTAAACCAATCAGATTTACACCAGAACAGAAGGGAAAATGGATAGTAAATGACAGACATACTTCCAATTCTGGTGGAAATCAAAAGATCAATTTTGAGAAAAGAGAATCTGTCTCAAAGAACAGTTCCAACAGAATGCATGGTCCTAGAGCTTTTCAGAATCAAACTCCATCTAATAAACAGTTTTTGAATAACAACTTGCATCAATCCTCATGTTCCATCAATTGCAATTGTGTTCATCTGTTAAGAAAACTGCAAAATCATATGAATGGACCTCACTGTGTTCTGAATCAGTCACAAAAGATGATAAATCCCAAGACTGATCAGACCACACAGAAGAAGACCTCTGGCACAACATCAAAGAATGTAAAGCCTGTAGGAAAGACTGTTAACCCATCAAAGCCTAACAAGAAAGGACCCATCATGCAATGGGTACCTAAATGAAACTAATCTGTCTTGCAGAAGCCTCATGTGCAGATCTGGTACCTAGATTCAGGATGTTCCAGGCACATGACAGGCAATAAGGAGCTGCTGACTTCATTCAAGAACAAAAAGGGAAGTGCAGTCACCTTTGGAGGAGACAATGGAGGACAGATTAGAGGTTATGGTACTCTAGTAAATGGTGGTGTTTCAGTTTCTGAAGTTGCTTATGTTGAAGGATTAAATCATAATCTTCTCAGTATAAGTCAACTCTGTGATCATGGGTTCGATGTCAATTTCAGGAAGAAGTATTGTTCATTATTACTTTCTGAGTCTAGTCAAGAACTTTTAAGAGCCGACAGAAAAGGCAATCTTTATAAAATGAATTTCAATCCAAAACAGGGAACTACAACAGAAAAACTCTGTTTAGTCTCTTTGAACAAAGAAGATGCCTGGCTCTGGCATAAAAGATTTGCTCACTTAAATTTTTCAAATCTTGACAAACTCGTGAAATTGAACTTGGTAAAAGGTCTTCCTTCGCTGAAATTTGACAAAGACCATCTATGTTCTGCTTGTGAGTTGGGAAAAATGAAAAGATCCTCACACAGAACTAAGAGTGATCACAATTGCTTAAGACCTTTGCATATGCTTCATGTGGATCTCTGTGGTCCAATCTCTGTGCAAAGTCTATCTGGCAAGAAGTATATTCTTGTGCTTATTGATGAATATTCTAGATATACTTGGATTGAGTTCATCAGAGCAAAATCTGATGTCCCAGAAATTCTGATAAGTTTGTTGAGAAGGATACAGTTCTGTTAGGACTAAAAGTGCAAAAGTTGAGAAGTGATAACGGGACAGAATTCAAAAATACTCGAATAGATGCTTATCTATCAGAAGAAGGAATTTCCCAAAACTTTTCAGCTACCAGAACTCCACAACAAAATGGCGTAGTGGAGAGAAAGAACAGAACTCTGGTAGAGGCCGCCAGAACCATGTTGGCCGGTTCTGTCCTTCCCATCAACTTCTGGGCAGAAGCAGTCTCAACAGCTTGTTTTGTTCAAAACAGAGCTGTAATAGTGAAAAGATTTAAAAAGACGCCTTATGAACTCATCAATAACAGAAAACCAAACGTGAAATATTTTCATGTTTTTGGGTGTAAATGTTATATCTTGAACGACCGAGAACAGCTGGGTAAATTTGACAAGAAGGCGGACGAAGGAAACTTTATTGGTTATTCCTTGACCTCTAGAGCCTACAGAGTCTACAACACCAGAACTCGCGTCATTCAAGAAAGCGTGAACGTGTCCTTTGATGAAAGTACATCAAGTACCTCTGATCGCAAATCAACAGAGGGGACACCAACAGAACAGAAGAAGCCTAGTTCTTCAAAATCAAGGGAAGAAGATATCAATCTCCTGTTCGACGATTTCTTCGATGATGATGATTCCTCTGTCAACATCAACAGAGGAGATCAAGCTCAAAGTTCATCAGAACAGAATCTGACAGGTACAACTCTTACTGGTCCCTCCAATATTTCACCATCTACTTCTCTGTCTACAGGTATAATTCAGAGAAACGAGGAACCACAACCAGAACCTACACAAGAGCCTTCATCACCTCTGCTAACAAATATCGGCAGAAACTCCCTGTTTGAAAGTTCACCTTCGCAGAGCCCTGATGGCAATTCACAGAGCGATGAGGCCACTCTTCAGAGTTGTGTGCCACAGAACCCTGGCACCAACCCTCAGAGCTCTGTTGCTGAAGATCGTCTTTTCTCATCTGAAGCACAAACCCCTCCTGTTGTCCATGCTCCCATGACAATATGGACTAAGGATCACCCCCAACATCTTATAATTGGTGCTGCTGAAGATGGTGTCAAGACAAGATCGGCTACAATCAACGAAGCTTTCTTTGTTAACTTTTTGAGCATGATTGAGCCGAAAAGAATTTCTGAAGCACTTGAAGACCCAAACTGGATCGAAGCTATGCAAGAAGAACTTCTGGAATTTGAGAGAAATAAAGTTTGGTCCTTAGTTCCACTCCCAATAGGCAAATCTGCCATTGGAACTAAGTGGGTGTTTAGAAACAAGAAGGATGAAGATGGGATTATCATCAGAAACAAAGCCCGTCTGGTTGCAAAAGGATACTGTCAAGAAGAAGGAATTGACTATGACGAGACTTTTGCTCCTGTGGCTAGGCTAGAAGCAATCAGAATCTTCTTAGCTTATGCTGCTCACAAGGGTTTCAAGGTCTACCAAATGGACGTCAAATCTGCCTTCCTAAATGGCAGACTACAAGAAGAAGTCTATGTCCAGCAACCACCTGGTTTTGAAAATTCGAAGTTTCCAGACCACGTTTACAAGCTAGACAAAGCTCTGTATGGGCTTAAGCAAGCTTCCAGAGCCTGGTATGAAACTCTGTCCAATTTTCTGTTGGTTAATCACTTCGAGAAAGGTACTGTCGATAAAACTCTATTCTTTATGAGATACAAGAATGATATACTTCTGGTACAAATATATGTTGATGACATTATTTTTGGGTCAACACGACAAGAGTACTGTGATAAGTTTGAGGATTTGATGAAAAGTGAATTCAAAATGAGCATGATGGGAGAACTTTCTTTCTTCCTCGGTTTACAAGTAAAACAAACCGACAGAGGGACTTTCATAAGTCAGTCCAAATATATCTCTGACATTTTGAAAAAGTATAATTTTAACAACTCAAATCCAATGAAAACTCCTATTGCCACTGGAGTTAAGCTTGACCTTGACCTTAATGGTGAACCAACAGATGTCAAGAACTACAGAGGCATGATAGGGTCACTTCTGTACTTAACTGCCAGTAGACCCGATATAATGTTCGCAACGTGTCTCTGTGCTAGATTTCAGGCTAATCCTAAAGTTTCGCATTTCTCTGCTGTCAAGCGCATATTTAAATATCTGAAAGGGACTCAATTTTTGGGTCTCTGGTATCCTCAAAATTCTGGTTTCGAGCTTGTAGCATATACAGATTCAGACTATGGAGGATGCAAGAATGACAGAAAGAGTACGTCTGGTAGCTGTCAATTTCTTGGAGAGAAGTTGGTAAGTTGGACATCCAAGAAACAGAATTGCGTGTCCACCTCTACAGCAGAAGCAGAATACGTTGCTGCTGCTAGTTGTTGTTCTCAAGTTCTCTGGATGAAAACTCAACTCAAGGATTACGGCTTGGAGTATGATAGAATTCCAATTTTGTGTGACTCCAAAAGCGCCATAGCAATCACAGCTAATCCAGTTCAGCACTCAAAGACCAAGCATATCGATATAAGGTATCACTTCATAAAAGATAATGTTGAAAAAGGGACTATTGAAATGTATTTCGTTTCAACAGACTTCCAACTTGCTGATCTTTTTACAAAAGCCCTTGATGAAAGGAGATTTAACTTCTTAATCAGCAAATTGGGTATGCTGAACATGTCCTCCTAACACTGTTTAACACTCAACAGAGCCTCTGATGTTCCTACCAGAGATCTGTCAAAATAGTTAGGTAGGATAGTTCAACAGAGCCTCTGTCATTCACCAGAGCTCTGTAAAACATACTTATTCAACAAGCTTCCAGTGAATTCGTTTGTATATATCTCTGTAAATATTTCTTTTAGCAAAGTTTTTTTAAGCTCATATTTATAGGGGGAGCTTATAAAAGAAAATGTGCATGGTTTTAGGGGGAGCAAGTCAAAAATCTGATTTCAAATTCATATGACTTGGCTCTTTTAATCTTGAAAGAAAAATCTTTTTGAAAGAGGGAAAACCTGTTCTGATGAAAATCTTTTGAGAAAGTCAAGAACTTAGCAGAACTCTGATATTCTCACCAGAGCCTCTGTTGTTTCTCATCAGATCTCTGTTGAAAATTGTTGGTCAATTCTGTCCTTGTTCTTTGATTCTTCACATCAGATACAGAATTTTTAAATATTTTTGGGTAAAGGTGAGACATGATTGGTCACTGAGCAAAGTTGAATAGATCATTTCAACAGAGAAAGAAAATAACTGAGCTCCACCAGAGCTCTGTTAGCTTCTCTGCCACGTCATCAGAAACACGTCAGCAGAGATGCGGGTCATTCTTTGAAAATCACCCACTTGTCACCCGCATATCTCTAACCGTGACGGTTTACTTGTCCTACGGATGTAAGAACAAAATCTTACGTGGCATCCTCTGATTGAAAGACAAACCACTAGGTGTTCCCACGATACACTGTTCAGGCCGTTCCACCTTCTGACACTCAAGTACCTACAGTCCCTACGTTGTTTCCCCAACCACATGTTTCTCGTATAAATATCCAACCTTGACCCATTTCACTCTTACGCTTACCAACCATTTCAAACCCTTCATCTTTTCCCTCTCAGAAACCTATACCTTGTGTTCTTCAAAAAAAAACTCTAACCTGCAACAATGGCTGAACCCCAAAACCAACCCCAGAACTCTGATGACTCTAGTAGCAACGAAACCATAGACAACATCGTTATTCTACCATACGATTTGGCTGATAACAACTACCGTTTTGATCCCAATCCAGCACTCTATTTGCCCCTTTACCACATCTATATTGAGTTTTTCCGAAACTCAGAAGTTTTTACAGCCCTAACAGCCTTTGACGATCATCTTCCTGCAATATATGTCCAACAATGGTGGACCACATGCCAGTACATTGAAGACAAAAGCGGAATAGTCGGAAGTGTCAAATCTGGAAATGGAGGTTCAGGAACGATAAGGATTTGTGAAAGAACTCTCAGAAGAACTTTTGGGATGAAAACCAAAAGACAGCTAGGTATTGATGCCTATGAGAAACCACCTTCTATTGCTGTTCTTCTCGACTTTGTAAAGTTTTTGGGATACAACAAAGAGTTAGAGAGAATAGGAGCCTTCAGAAGACAGAACCTACCACAAATGTGGAATTTCATATTCTCAACCCTCAACAGAACCCTCACCTGCAAATCCGGCAGTCAAGACCAAGCGAGCACTGAAATCCTCGAAATCATGTATGGTCTGTTCTTCAACAGAAACTTCAACTATGCAGGGATCCTCTACAATGTACTTCTAGATGCTGTCAATGCAAAAACCACTGCTCTAGCCAAAGGTGGAGAAGTTGGCAAACACAAATCCCTCAAAGCCATCAAGTTTCCTCGTTTTATCAGTTTGGTGATCAGAAGGGCATTCGACAGACTGGAACTGACACATCAGGGTCGTTCTACTCCTGTCTGGACCATGGCAAGATTCCAACCAACAACTTCAGGAGATTACCCTTTCATCAGAAGAATTCCAGGTACAATGCTTGCTCTGATCAGTCCAACCCACATTTCTATCCAAAACTATAGAACTGCTGCTCAACCTCAAGAACCTGAGGTGAGAACCCCAGCATATTTAGGTTCTGAGCCTTATGTGGAAAGTGTGAGTGAGGAAATAGAAGAAGAAGTAAATAGACCAGAGGATAGAGTACCCGAAGTGGGGTCTTCCTCTAGAGTAATGGAGGAGGAAGTAGTGAACAGAGCATCCCCTGTGGAGGATGTTCAAGAGGGAGCAGAAGAGGCTGCAGAAGTGGTGACAGAGAGGTCGCACCCTTCTGGCAGTGTAGAGATTCATGAGATAGAGAGCTCACCAGAGAATTCTGAAACCCTAGAAACCGAGGGAAATGTGAGTATAGAACAAGATGTCCAAGCTGACACATATGTGCGAAATCCTAACCAAACTCCCAGTGCTACCACATTACCTAATCCTGGTGATCAAGCCCAAAGGATTATTGAAACAAAGGTGCACACCTCGAACCTTAACCAGCCTGACCAATCAGAGGCAACTCTTCATGCCTCTGGTACGCACGAAACCGGGGAAGCTAGTTTTGCTAGTGATGTTCATTCGCCCCAGAACATCGTTAGGTCACCTACACATGATGATGCCTCTATGGCTCATTTAGTCGGAACACAACCTAGACCCGAGATTTTTGTAATCTCACGTAGCATCTGTCCGACTCAGGGACAGTATGAGACCATAGTTGAACAAGGGAAACATTTGCTTGATCCAAATGCTTCTCATCGTATCAGATTTCCTTCCTCAGAACCTGAGCTGGAGGAGGAACCTCTGATCAGAACACCTGTAGTTGATTCCCCTCAAAAGGAACATCAAGGATCGGGTGGAAGTCCTGCAAGAGACAACATCAACACAACTCTTGACGCAGGCGCCTCTGAACTCGAGGAAGAACTGGATCCATTAGTTGGTACCAGGGTTACCCCCGTTGACACTATCACAAAAACAGAGTTCACAAGCTTTTGTGATAGTATCAACAACTCCTTGATTGAGTATAAACTTGTCAATTCTCAAAAGGAGGAGCTGATCCTCAAGGAAAATGCGTCTCTCAGAGAAGAACTGCAGAAACTGACAGAGAAATATGCAGAACTTCATCAGAAATACATTGACACTGAAAGGATCAAAACAGAAGCTGAACAGACAAGAGGAGAGGAAATTGGCAGACTGGCTACAGAGATAGCAGACCTAAGAAGAGTCAGAGCAGAAGAGAACAGAAAGGTGTCGACAGAAGTAGAAGAACTAAAAAAACTTATGATCAACAACCATACAGCTCAAATGAACAGAACTCTGCCAGTCCCAACAGTTATCCTATCAGAATCCAACGTCAGAACCTTGACAGAGCTCATTGATAACTCTGTTAAGAAATCTATAAAAGAAGCCACAACGTCAGCCGCTGATCCTCTCAACATCTCCAGCCCGAACCCAAACAGTTTGCCAATGACAGTCGGCCAAATGGGCGACTTCAGAAAGGACGTCGTAAAGAAAATGATGACAATCTCGTCCAAATTTGTCATGAAAGCCAAGGCAACAGAAGCACTTGTGAAGGCATCGCTGGACTCTCACAAATTCAACTTTGAGAGCCAAGTTAATGAAATCAGAGGTGCTGCAGCAGAAGTGGAAGACACCTTGAAGAAAGCAGTTCCTACTTTCACAAATGCTATCTTGCAATCTGTCACGCAGAAATGGTCAGCTGAGAAAGCACCAGAGGGAGAGCCTTCTAGCAAAAGACATAAATTTGTTGACCAATCCTCACCCATTGTCACCAGACTCTCTGATGAAGACTCCTCTGATAATGATGATGATTTCCACGATGCTCCATCAGACAGTAATTTGGGTGAGTCCTCGGGTCAACAAAAGGGGGAGAAGGAGAGAGCGAAAGAGAGAGAGAAGGAGAAAGAAACAGAGAAAGAAACAGAGACAGAGAAAAAGAAAGAAGAAGAGAGAGAGGCTGAAATGCCCACTAAAAGAGTCAAAGAGAAATTAACAGAAGAGGTCGGGACAGAGAAAGAAGATATGGGGATAACAGAAGATATGCCAGAGATGACTATGGTGGAATTCGACTACATGTTCAAAGACAGAATCATCAAGCCAACAGAATCCTCTCAACAGCCACCTGAGGTCATTATCCTGGACACCCCTCCTACTTCACCTAGAACAGAACCAGAGAGAACCAACCCATTCTCTGCTGAAGAATCACTAAACCAAGCCCAACCTAAAGAATCTGCCCACATTGACATACTCATGGCAGAAACTCATGAAGACCCAAATCCCATGTCAACAGAACAGAACCCCGAATCCTCAACTCAACATTCTGGCAAACCTCCTCTAGAAGAAATTTTTGCCTATCTTTATGGTGATCATGACACCATCCCCACAAATGCTGTGCCCATCAACCCACACTTGAGTCCCTGCAGGATAAATACGATCTCTGACGTTAGACGGAAGTTCATCGAAACCAAGTCCGGACTGAACAGAAATATAAGCTCAGACTTTGGAATCCGCAGAATCGTAGACATCAAGCAGAAGATCTTCCGGCACAACAGAGTACAAATGAGCTATCATGAGTTCATAGTTGAATCAAATGACAACAGGGTTGAGCACTTCAATGATAACGACCTGGTACTTCTGAACCCTCATGATCTGATTCAACTTCATGCCTACTGCTACAACTTTAGTGACAGATACAAAGAGGCAAGAACAGCACTTCCTGAGGTACGCTTCGCTATGCAAGAGCACATAAATCTAAGAATTCAGATTGACTTTCAGCTAGGCATAGAATTCGAAGTAGAAGGACTAGCGATTGCTCCACCAAATGAGAGTCTTCAAGGTTATGAGCACTACAGAACCGGAACCGTAGTTGGAAATCCTCCAGTGTTCATCTGCCGACAGAGAAAAATCAAGAAGGCCCTCAGAGCGGCCGAAACCCACAAGTATTCAACAGAGTCGCTGGAGTACCTCAGAGACATCATTCAGAATCTCCCAAGAGACAAGTGTCCGGAAGAACAACAGAAAAGCTTCATCCTCGAAATCAACCTTCTGCTGAACTTCCGAGAACTCATCAGAAGATTTGACAGAATCTTAAGGGGAGATAATTTCGCTTAACTTGTACTTATTCTTTTCTTTGCATTGTAATATCTTGAAAGAATAGTGCATAGGGTAACAGAGGGTAAAGTTCTCTGTTCTTTTGTTTTCCATCTCTTGTCATTTCCAATTTTTTATTTTCAATACTTAGGGGGAGATTGTTAGCCCCAAGTATCTGTAATATAAAAGTATTGAAAATAATACCAAGTCAGAAGACCTACAGAGATAAAGCAGAAGACTTAGAAGATCAACAAAGAAGGCCAACAGAACTCGACAGAGTTCTGGTGGAACCAACGGAGCTCAACAGAGCTCTGGCAGAAGATCAACAGAAGAACTGTTCATACCCGAAGACCAACAGAGTTCTGTCATAACACGCTCTGTTGAAGTGAAGACCTCTGTTATGCCTAAGTCTCGTAGAAATCCGAAGTGTCAGATACGTGTCCACATCTTTCCACGTATGCCCTAAAGATTGGAGACACACTTTCCACGTGTCATTCCAGGGTACGATAGTACACTGTCTACACTTTATTAGGCTATATATAGCGAGGTAGTGGAACCAACAATTGTAAGCTTTTGGAAGAATAGTTTTCCACAATTGTAAAAGCACACACTGTCATATCCTCGTAGCACTACCCCATACGATATTGTCTCTGTGATTTCTTGATACACCATTGATCTTGTTCTTGGTGTTATCTTTATCAATATACGAGTAGCGTTTCTTATTTGATCTTGTTATCATATTCCTGTTCTATATTTGATATCACAGTTTACATATCGTCTTATACAATCACTCACTTTAATGGCTTTATATTTAAATGCTTCCGCTGTCTATTTAACTACCATTATCGTGATACGACGTGAATCTGGGAACCAACACTTTTCTTTATATTACTTTATATATTATAGGACATTTATGGTCCTAACAAAACTCAAGAAATAAAGTTGAAAGTGATAAAAATCATGATTTATGGCTAAACTAATGTTTCGGGATAGTGATTCACTCGCGTTGCATCGCGCGGTTACACCACTAGTGTATATATATATATATATATATATATATATATATATATATATATATATATATATATATATATATATATATATATATATATATATATATATATATATATATATTGCTCCCTTTTTTGTTTAGTTTCACGCCATATGGTTCAAATGAGGTAAAATGGGTATTTCAATGTAATATTCTCTTTCCTTTTTTATTTCATATATTTCTCAATTCATATACATAATTTCATTCCCTTCTTTTTGCCATTTTTTTCTCTTAATTAATAAACAAAGTTATCAAAACCGTTGATTTTCGAAATAATATCAAAGAAGATATCGACCAGGTTATTTTAACCGAATAATACGGTTTTTTTAATTCAGTTCTTTGATTTTTTATCATAACTAGGGGTGAGCATCGGAACAGGTACACGTCTTTGAACCGGAATCGCTCTGAAACTACTGGTTCTGGAACGTGAACCGATGTGATTGGTTCGGGTTTCGGTTCCAAAAATACGGAACCGATTAAGACTAGTTCCGGTTCTGGAATAAATGCAGCAATTCGTGAAAGGGGGGTATGCTATAGTTATAGTATATTGGAACCGTTACCCGTTGGGCACCTAGAATCGAAACCGACGAGTACCCGCTATTTTTTAATAAAACTTATTTATATTTTTATTATATTTAAATATTTAAATAGTTTCTAATTTATATATGTAATAATTACGTTTTTATCGGATTAGTTTTCACAATTACTTTAAGTTGGTACTTTGATGTTTGCATAGACATAAAATTACATTTTTTATTATAAGAAATGTTAAAAAAATTAAAGAAATTGACATCAAGTACCCGAAACTGGAACCGGTTCTCAGCATTTTCGGGACCGGTTAAAAAATATAGAGAACCGATGTAAGCGGTTCCGGTTCCATGAAATTTCACCGGGTACCCGATTATGCTCACCCCTAATTATAACTGATTAAAACACTGAGCAACATAGGAGATTTTCTTTGTATTTGAAGAAGAACAAGTCGACGATCGGTTAGAATGAGCAATGAATGTCTACCTTTCGATGTTGATAAAGAGCAGGCCGTAGGGTCTACGATGGTTGAAGTACAAGTTTACCCTACAAGTCCTGACAATAATGCAGTTCAAACTGGTAATACAGGATTAACGAACATGGGCTTGACGACATATCTGTAGACGATTTTAATATCGGCAATCATCCATCATCTAGTTTGGTTATGCATGAACCTAATATCCATATTGATAGCGGTAAGGCTTTATAGTTATTTACATGTCATGATTCTTTATTTTTTATCTGGCCTATATTAAATTGTATATTCATGATCTGTAGTCTGTATAATTAAAGAATTTGCATGTATGAACAAAGTTATATGACATGTTCGAATTCTATGGTTCATTGGAGGGTTATTAATATTAATGAGTTTTGATTAAAAATTATGCACCTGTGAACAGAGTTCATAATAGTAAGTAACATTCATTGCTATATTCCATTTTAAAGTGCATTAATAATTGTTTTAATATAAGAAAATGTGCACGTGTGAACAAAGTTCATATTCGACCTGTTGGATTTTTTTTGACAATATGAACAATGTTTTTTTGTAGTGGATGATTTGCAATATGATGTTGTTGAGTCTCCATCTGGAGAGAAGAAATGGATACCTAAGGTTTCGGATAATCTAAAACCGAAGTTGAATGATCAATTTCCGTTTATTGATGAAGCTAAGTCGATGTACAGAAATTATGCGTATAAGGTGGGGTTTGATGTTAGGTTGGATGTGAAAAGGACAAACAAGAATGGGTCGATTCAGACTCGCTAGTTTGTGTGTAACAAAGAGGGTTATCCCAAGAAGAAGAACTTTGACTCGCTAGAGATTCGTCCCGGTGATCGACGTGTCCAGAACTCCAATGTAAAACGTTTAGGGTGCAATGCTTGTGTAAAGATACACTTGTTAAAGGACAAGTCTGGATATGAAGTTTATGAGTTTTTCGAAGAGCATAATCATGTGTTGTTTAATAACAATGACCTTCGTTTTTCACGGAAGATTAGGAAAATGTTGTACACTAACTGTAGGAATGTTTTGAGTAGTTCTCAATAAAATGTTGTAGCAACAAGGTCTCATCGAATACAATATGCTTTGAAGGGTGGAGTCGAACATAAACGATGCACTGTGGTTGATTACCAGAATTATAAGAGAGATATTGATATGTTTGTTAGGAACAAGGATGCGGAGATGCTTATTAATAAGTAGTAAAACAGAAAAGAGATTAAGAGCGAATATTTTTTTTTAGTATAAGTGTCATGAACGGGAGTTGCATGCTATATTTTGGGCCAATGAAGTTGCTTGTCTTGATTATAGAGAGTTTGGAGATCTAATTTCATTTGAAGTAATGTGTAGGAAAAATGAGTGAGTATTTGATTAAATAAATTAAACTGTCAAATATTATATGATTCTAATGTTGTTTTATATTTTTAGGCACGCATTCGCCTTTGTACCATTTTTGGCAGTTGACAATCACAAAAGTTCGGTTGTGGTTGCGTCAGCGTTGAACGGTGGAGAAATGATCGAGAATTTTTAAATGGGTATTAAAGGCCTTTTTGAGTTGTTATGAGAAACAACATGCGGTTGTCATTACTAATCAATGTTCCGCTATGAAAAAGTCATGCCATTCGTTTTCACCGAATCTAGACATCGTTTATGTATGTGGCATAAAATGAAGAAAGTTCCCTCCAAAGTATTTTTCATCTTATAATGTTTTATGCTTTAAATAATTTTTTGTTATCTATATCTCTATATATTAGCTTAAATATTGTGGTTGTGTTTTTAAGTTAGTGTCGCATTAAATCAGGATCCCGAGTTTAACCGTGTTATAGACAAACTAGTATGGAATGTACATATTAATCGTGAGGATTTTGAGAGTGAGTGGCACAAAAGGATTGACAAATACAACCTTGCTGGTGACTCATGGTTCAATGAGATGTATGACATTATTCATTCATAGATTACAGCCTTTTAAAAAGATACTAGGATGTCGGGTCTTATGAAGACGACATGAAGATCGGAAAGTGCAAACGCCTTTTTTACTATATATATGTATCTTGACATTTTGACCTTGTCGAGTTTCTTAGTAACTACAATAATCCAATAGAAAAGCAACGTCAGAAACAAGCTGCTAAAGAGAACGTAACCAGGACCATGTATCCGCAGTTGGTAAGCCCTTATTCAATTGTGTTGCATGCGGCTAAGTAGTACACAAGAACCATGTATTTTTTATATCTAAAAAGAGTTAAAGAAGGCTACCATGGCTTGCGGGATTGAGGCGGTTGAAGTATTCGGTGATTTTAAGACGTATACCATTATCCATAAGAACAAGTTGGAAAGGTCAAAGGCATTGTACAAGGTACGGTTCACGTTTCTTGTTAATTACTTATAAAATATATTGTTTTGCTTTAAAAATCATTTATTTTACCATTTTTGTAGGTTTTTCGTAGTTCTATAAATAACACGGTTGAGTGTGATTGTAATTTCTTTGTACGAAATGGGTTCTTTTGTCGACATGTTCTGACGGTGCTGATGAATGAGCAACTTGATTTCATACCTGATCAGTATGTTGTTTGCAGATGGACTAAGAAGTTGGTACTTGTACAATTTCAATCTGCCAAGGTAAGATATGGGGAGATCGATGCCAAGAAAGAGAAATAAATAAATGGTGTGTTTTGTCAGATTGATGACATTGTTAGTCGCGTTCGCAATGATAAATCATGTTTACGTAAGCTCTCTCAGATCCTTGTAGTATTGAAAGTCGAAGTAGACAGTCAGTTACCCTATGAAGATCAAACCAAGCAGAAGATGGACACGATGAATGAGTATTTTGGTATTTTAGTTTCGGAAGATGTTAACATATTCCCCCTACGGGTCTTAGGAACAAGGGATGTGGTATCGGTCAGCGTTTGGTTGGATTGTCAGAGAAGATCCAGGAGAAGAGTAAAAAGGCGAAACGTAAATGTAAGAAGTGTGGACAGTGCACCGGACACGATTCTCGTAATTGCCCGTTAGTCCATCGTTCTTGAAATGTAGTTCCATATTTTAAGATTTCTATATTTAGTAAGAATAGTTGACAATAGTGTGCATGTGCTTCCTTCTTGATGTTTTGATGTCCCAGATTATCTCTTAACAAGCTTAAACAAACAAAAACAGGTGGATAGCTGAAGCGTTTGAAAACAGTTTGAGTAAGCTAGGTAGAATCAGTAGAAAAAGAGGAAATCAATATAAACACCAAAGTAATCAAGTCAATAATCCATATGATTGATATTCGATGAAAGCAGATTATAATGTGATGAAGAACAAAGAACGCGCACAATTGTGTGTGAAAACCCTAAAATCTCTCTCTCTCTCTCTCTCTCTCTCTCTCTCTCTCTCTCTCTCTCTTAATTGTGTGCAGTTATGGTGTGAAGTGTGTGCTATTCTAGGCATACAAAACCTTACATGAATTATAACAAAACTTCCCATTTATAGGAAAATAGTACACACAAGTCAATCCAGAGGCCAATATGATTCTGCCACCTGAAAGGTAATGTAACCGTTTAGGGGGTATATGGCAGGCCTCAATTGGAATCCGCACATGAGAGATATAGTTGTCCTTCAATGTATCTTGGAAATTTTCAAGTGTTGGGCACAGTGGTTGGTCTTCAGCAGAGCTTCTGACGTCTTCCACAGAGGCACTGTGATCCGATAGTCATCATCTCGTTGGGTGCCTCTGTGCTTCTTCGGTCAGCAGAGGCTTTATCTTTCTGTAGTGCAGAAGTATTCTGTGGGCAGAAGACTTGGTCTTTTTACAATACTTGAAATAAATGTAAGTGGGGCTAACAATCTCTCCTAAGAATTGGAAAAGGAAAATATTACATATGCATCTACGCTAGAAAGCAATGAGGTTTAACTTTTACCTTTGTAAAAATATTTTTCATTAAAGCATATATTGATTACATAGAGATTACATATTTATCTTGGAAAATCATCTACAGGTTCTAAGAGGTGGTTCTTCAGAGTGTTGTATAAGCACATGATGAGTCCTCTAAATTTGATGGTTGCATCAATGTCCACAATGACTTTGTTGGCTAGTCCTGAAGGCATCTGCTCTAACCCTTCTTCTGTAGGATGACTTGCTTGAGCTTCAGAAGTGTGTCGTTGGAGTACTTCATGCAATGCACAGGCCTGAATAGTTTATTTTCTCCAAATTCGTTCTTGTAAACATACCCAAAATCAGGCTATGTGATGATAGTCTTTTGCTCTTCAAGCTGTATCAGATCCATTTCTTCATTTGGGGCAGTGATAGACAGCTTTTCTACTCCAAGCTCTAGATCTATCTGAAAATCCAACATGTTGAACATCCTTAATTTCTCCCGCATAACTTCTCTTATGGCTCGAATTGCAATGTCAAACTCCTTTCTTCTTCCAACTCTTTGTTCAGTCCATCCGTGGAGTTGAGGCAAATCTTAGACGCAGAGGTTCCTTAGGTTAGCGTCTGAGAAGATATGTTTCAATCCATCATTCCTCTCTACTTGAGCTCATGATTGGTGAAGTGTTCTCTGCATGCTCCCCCTTAGATCAATGTCCTACCAAAGTAGATTCAAAGGGTGAAGTATTAGATGGACCAGTTAGAGATATACCTTGTTTTCCGGCATTGGGTTTAAAGGTTTGGGGATCATGAAGAGCTCTATGAAAGGTTCTTCCTTGGGTATCACCAGAGGCTTCTGAGTTTTGGATGTGGGTTTTGTCTTGGGTGCAGAAGTTATTGAGATTGGTTTGTCCTTAGGTTTTTTAGCCTGGGTTTCCTTGGGTTTGAATTGAGTTGGTGGTTTAGAGGGTTTAGCTGCAGTGGTCTTAATCCGAATAGTGGTTTTGGGTTTTACAGAAGTTGTTGTTTCAGAGGGTTTGGTAGTTGGCCTTTGAGGTTGAGTTTTGGTTTGGGGAGGTTTAGATTGGGGGTTTGGTTGGGGCTGCGGAGGGTTTGGCTTAGGGTGCAGAGGCTTTCTTAGTTGCTTCTGAGGTTTTGCTTGTGTCTGTTTGGGGTGCAGATGTCTTCTTTGTAACCTCTAAGGTCTTCCTTGTGATGGGTTGGGGTATGGAAGTTATAGGTACTACATTCAAAGGTTGAACATTAAGGGGCTCTGCGGCACTGCTCTCCTCCTTATGATGACCACCAGGGCCAGAGCCATCATGGCCATGGTTATTATACGTTTGCTTCTTACCAGCCTTTGTTTGACATGAATTAGGAGCCTTCCTCTTCTTCTTCGGTATGTGGGTTGTGGCATCCTTGATTATGTCAAATGCATCCTCTACCATAATTGAAGCTTTGGCAACTTCATAATCGGTCTTGAACCTCATCTGAGCTATAAAGGTCCTGAACTCCTTGGTGTATGTTGAAGTTGCAACAGTTTTCTGAAAGTTCTCCAGGGCCTTCTGAAGATCAGCTGCAGTAATCATTGGATTGGGCTCTGTGAAGAAGATGTGCCCCTTCATTGAATCAGGGAGGCTTTTGGCTAGATCAGAGGACACCTTTAGCTCTGTGGTTAAGGTGCTCAGCTTTGTTTCAAGTTTCTCAACAGAGTGGCTTGGGCTCTGTATGACTTGATTCTTCAGTTCTGCCAGTTTCGCTGAGTTGGCCTTGACCTCTGTGGAGATGGAATCCACCTTGTTTTGTAGGTCAGTTAAGGATCTCGAATTAGGATCTGCAGAAGATGTCACCAAGCCTTGCAACTCAGTGAAAGAGGTCTGCACAGAGGTGACAAAGGCTTGGAACTCATCCTTTGGGACATATGCAGATGGGGTGACCTCTGACCAACACATGGTCCAGATTTAAGCTCGGTTCCTTATATGCTTACAGGACCCTTTTTGATGTTCAAGTCCTTGGGACTTCCCTTCGGTCCTTGCGATGAGTCATCATAGGGTGACTCAGAAGCTCTGAAGGTTTGGCAGAGTCATTGACACGATCAGATCTCTGAAACGTGAGTGACAGGGCATTGAATCAGAGACTTGTCTAGAGTTTGTTCGTCTTGGTGCACAATTGATCTCTCTGAAAGATCATTAGTTGGTTAGTGTGGTGGAGAACCAACTAATGCTTCTGTACAAGGCGGAGTCATGTCCTTGGGCGAATGGACACTAGAAATTTCAATAGCAGGATCCTTTAGAGAGGATACTTCTAGAGATATGGCTTCCCTGCTAATAAGTAGCTCAGAGGATTGAAGAGTATTCTCTGGTTGGTTGGCTTGGGTTGGGTTTGAGGTGTGCACCTCTGTTTTAATGACTTATGTTGCTAGACCAGCTAAGTCATATAATATGGTTGCACTGGGAGAGGGCTGAGGGGTGTGCTAGAGGCATCTTTTTCTCCTATTCTTTCCTTCTTCGTTTGTTTTCCTAAGTCTATCTCCTTTTCCACATCTTCTTCTTCTATGGAGTCATTGTTGTAAGCTTCAAGAAATGTGACCATAGGGTTTGTGTAAAGGCTAGACTACAGAGGCTTCTGAGAAGATGTACTTGGTTTGTTTTCTGCTTCTGAGTCTACCTCATCAATCCTTGGTGAGGCCATCGTTGGGGGATCGCTCTGCCCATCTAGACATTTGTAAGGCATTTGTACCTTCAGAAGGTGTGGGGCTCAGAGCTTGGGTTTTAGGCTCTTGGTTGATGCCATCTTCTGGTTCATCCATCTCTTGGTCAGAGATATTTATAAGGATTTGGGTTTCACGGTTCTATGGGCTATTAACCTGTATTCCACCAGAAGCAACTGGTGCTTCTTGGAAAGTTTCCAGAGGCTCTATGGGTTCTGATCTGTTGGGTTATGCAACCAGTTCTTCGATTTGTTCCATTACCCTTTTTCTCAGTTTCCTCTTCTTCTGAGATTCTGCGACTGGAGCTTCTGTGGGTATTTCAGCTTGGACTTCTGTGACCACAACCTTGGTTTTCTTAGCTTGGGCACAGAGGGTTCTGCAGACAACCCCTAGTATCTTATTCTCTCTCGGATTCCTCACCTTGTTCCTCCTGAACACCCTTTGCGACTCTCTTTGTTATGGGTTGTCCTAGGGCAAATCCTTACGTGGTGGGGTTTCAGGCCTCTGCTTGGGAGTCCTGAACCCACGCTTATACTCCCTCCTAACACTCTTGCTTCTGAGGTATTTTAGCATCCTTGAAGATAAAGGTCTCTCGTTGGGGTAGCCACTTGGATGAATGGTTGGTTTGTGTAAAGTCATGGCATACACTTTTACAGAGGGTCATCGCATAGAGAAGCCCTTAGCTATGATGGTGTCCCACAGAAGGACTGTCAGGGTTCTAGGGTACATTAAGGGGTTGTTTGTTTTTTAGGTTTCAGCCCTTAAAAGGCTCTAAAGTCTAACTCGGTCAGACTTCTCTAAAATAAGAGGGTTTGTTTTTTTTCAATTTCAGGGACACTTAACTCTAAAAAGCATCTGAATAAAAAAAGAGTTTACCTAGGGTCTAAATTGCTTAGACGTCCCCCATACGGCCCTTTTCTTTTTTATCACAATTTTCATCCCCTTCATATTGTCATCGACTCCTCCTCAATATCCACTCCATCATCGCTTTTCTTCCTTCAATCGAGTAGTCCATCCTGTTCTTCCTTCAGCGATCGTGTACTTCATCTCCTCCTTCTCTTCCCTCGTTTTCGTCTTCAATATCGACTCCAAACTCCATGTTTTTCCCTGTTATTGCTGCTGTTGGAAATCAAGAATTGCAAATCTTCTCTGATTTGGAAACCTGCCGATAACTTACTGTTTTTGCTGATGTTAGAAATAAAAAATTACTGTTTTTGCTGCTGTTGGAAATCAAGAAAAGATTTATTGTTTTTGCTGCTGTTGGAAATCTTCCTTGTTTTTGCTGTTCTTGGAAATCAAAAGATAAAAAACAAAGCTTTTCATCATGATAAAAGTTGTTTAATAATAACCATGGATAAAACCATCTTGATACTCATGGATAAAACCAATACACCAAGATGGATAAAACTTGTTGGACCTTTAGTAAACCATGGATCCTACACACTTTTCTTTTCACAGTAAAAGAAAAAAAAAGGGCAAGTCTTGTAGTAGGTTGTTTATCACATCAACTATCTTTCAAAGTTAAGCTTTTACCTTTTTGTTTTTTTTGAAAAGAAGCTTTTGCCTTTTTGTTATATTTAACATTAGACTCATTATTATATTCAAATACTTCCTCCTGTTTTAAGCAATGGCCGTTTGGTTGTGGTTTGTCAACACTTTATAATATTATGATTGTTTTAAAAAATTGGTTTATAATTTTGCAAGAATGCATTGGGATATTCTGTTGCATATTTGGTGTGTTTATTTTGAATAAGAAAACATGACATTTCTTACATAAGTTGGTTTTGGTTTTTGTAGTCATTCGTGCACAGCCTCTACATGCATAATAGTTTTTGTGATTCATTCTTTTTTGACAAAAATAAGGTTGTATTGAGAATAGATCACAAAGGACCTTTCTGCTATATTTAACATTAGACTCATTTGTAAATCCGTTAATAAATCATTAAAAATGGATGGTGGTCTAATTTGATTAAAATGAATAGATGTTTTTATAAATTTCAGACTTATGGATAAAAGAATGTTGGACCTACGAGACTCGACTTTCTCAGTGGAACAAAAAACAGTATAACATTCTAAGAGATAAAATATATAATTATACATATTCAAGAGGTTTGTCAGCAGACAAAAACAAACAGTCTAACTGGTTCAGATTTCAGACTTCAGCACCACCTCTTAAAAATCAGAAGTGAAATCAGCCTTCAGACTTCAGCACCTCTTAAAAACAAACTCCGCCTAAGGCAAGAATTTTCAGATCCTTGTCTTGTTTTTCTCTCTTCTGGAACACATTACTTGCCATGTCTTTGAGGATGAGGCGTGCAAAGTCCAAGGCAGGTCGTAGTAAAGGCCATACATGATGGCTAGGATGTTGTGGCTAGACTGATATGGACTCCCAATCTTCCCTGTCAGATTCATGTTTAGAATGCTAAAGAGCACATTCCATATGGGTGGAAGGTTATGTCGTCTAAATTCTGTTTGTTTGTTGATTGGTTGGTTGTACCCAATTAACTTAACAAACTCTACTAGCTCATCATTAGAGGTCTATGTGGCATACTTAACTATTTGAAGTTGGGATCTTGTGGGTAGTTCAAACACAGAAGAAATCAACTACCTATTGATTCCTAATGAAATAATTTGCTCTGTATCCGAAGATGAAATGTAGCCCACTATAGCATGTAGGTCATCATCATACCTACAACTCTGCCAGTAATGGTTAATATACCTAGTAGGGAATTCAGTGGTGAAATGGGTTAAGACTTTAGATAGGAAATGGTTCTTCAGTAATAGGATAAGGGGTCTATACTCCGTAGCAAAGGCTTGAGGGTCAAGAACCACATGATGGTTGTTGCGTTTCAGAGGAAGAAGGTCAAAATAATGGTTGTGGTTTATGAAGGATTGATGGTGGTTTGAGGGTTGGTGATGAACTGAGTCATCAGAATTCGAGTGGGGTTCATTCTCATCCCTGGAATGGATGGGGTTGATAGAGTTGTTCGATTCAACTGGAGATGTCATGGTTGCAGGTTTGAAGGTTTGAAGTTTCTTACTGTTCGTACGCGAAAGAGTTGAAGAAGAAGGTAAAAAAATGAAGAAAGTGGGGGAAATTCGAGTTTAAAGGATGGATTTAAAAGAAATAAATGGATTATCAAGTAATTTGAAATTTGTGGTCGAGTACAAAGCCGTTTGAGGAACGATGGTTGAGAGCACAACCTTTTAGAGTTTGACACGTGGATCTGGGCGATTCAAAGATGGGATGTGAACTTTTATTCCTTCCCACGCGGGTGAGAGGCACAATAACCACATGGTTGTGATTTTGAAAAAGAACCCGCACCCTAGAAGAAACTCTTAAACACACAAGTGTAGAGTGCAGAAGAGGCTCTGTACAGAAGAGACCTCTGAGATCTAGGTTCGGTACCTCTGAGCATAATGATTACACCTTTGTTTACCTAAACATTTGAAAATCAGTGATGTGGTCGAGATTAGTTACGCTTATAGGCTAGTTTTGACTCAGAACATTTGTACCTTGGGTGCAGAGGCCCTGTGCCCTAGGTGCAGAGGGCATGTGCCCTAGGTGTAGAGGTTCTTAAAGTCAAAATTAGGTATAAGTGCATGGTCACGAAAGATTTTGACCAATAAAAGTTAATCTCGATTAAAACAACTTTAGAGGTGGATTGAGAAATGCATACCTATTGGTCAACAACAAACTGAGTTCAATTTGATAAGATATGTTGCTCCCCCTTGACAATAAGTTTACCTTTGCTCCCCCTTGAACTATGCTTGAATCATAAGATGATAAATGACGCACAAAACATAGAACGAGCAATTTAAGAGGCTCTATGACATGATACAGAGTCTCTACATGACAAAAATAGAAAGAAAAGTATACTCAAGAATTAACATGATGAAAAAGGAATTATTTACGAGTTTAGAGGCTCTATACCAAGGTTCAGAGACTTTGTTCATCCAGTCATGCTTAACCGGTCATGTTGAGCATACCCAACTTACTGATCAAAAAGGTGAATCTCTTTTCATCAAGAGCTATTGTGAATAAATCAGCAAGTTGGTATTCTGTGGGCACAAAAATACGTTTCAATGATGCCTTCTCTACATGATTTTTTAGAAAGTGGTACCTGATATCAATGTGCTTTGTGTTAGAGTGTTGCACATGGTTTGCAGAGATGGCTATGGCACTCTTTGAATCCCAGAGGATTGGGAGTTTGTCAAACTCAAGACCATAATCTCTAAGTTGAGTTTTCATCCGTAAGACTTGTGAGCAGTAACTAGCAGCAGCCATGTATTCTGCTTCTGCTATAGAAGTGGACACACAGTTTTGCTTCTTAGATGTCCAACTCACTAACTTGTCACCAAGTAGCTGACAACTCCCAGAAGTGCTCTTTCTGTCAAGTCTACATCCTCCATAATCAGAATCTATATAGGCCATTAGTTCAAAGCCAGAGTCCTTTGAATACTAGAGCCCAAGATTTTTGGTCCCTTTAAGGTATATAAAGATCCTCTTCATTGCAAGGAGATGAGATTCCTTGGGATTGGATTGATATCTAGCATAGAGACATGTGGCAAACATAATGTATGGTCTACTAGCGGTTAAGTACAGAAGTGAGCCAATCATACCTCTGTAGAGCTTAGACTCCACAGATTTTCCAGAGGGATCAGAATCCAACTTAGATCCAGTGGCCATTGGTATTTTCATAGTAGAAGAGTCAGAGAGCTTGTACTTTGATAAAATATCATTTACATATTTTCATTGATTAATAAAAGTTCCATCTGTGGTTTGTTTGACTTGAAGCCCGAGGAAGAAGGTTTATTCTCCAATCATGCTCATTTCAAACTCACCATTCGTTAGTTTTGAAAACTTTTCACAATACTCAGGATTAGTAGAACCAAAAATAATATCATCTACATATATTTGTACTACAAGAATCTCACCTTTTTTACTTTTGTAAAACAAAGTGGTATCAATTGTACCTTTTTCAAAGTGATTTTTAAGCAAAAAGGTTGAAAGACGGTCATACCATGCTCTTGGGGCCTGTTTTAAACCATATAGAGCTTTGTCTAGGAAGTACACATGGTTTGGATGTTCTGAGGTCTCAAAACCTAGTGGTTGCTGGACATATACTTCTTCTTTGAGCTTACCATACAAGAAGGCAAATTTGACATCCATTTGATACACCTTGAAACCTTTGTGTGCGACAAATGCCAGAAATATCCTGATTGCCTCTAACCGTGCGATAGGGGCAAAGGTTTCATCGTAGTCTATGTTTTCATCTTGGCAATATCCCTTGGCAAGCAACCTTGCTTTGTTTCTGATCACTATTCCATCCTCATCCTTTTTGTTTCTAAAGACCCGTTTAGTCACTATTGCAGTCTTGCCTTTTGGTAAGGGGACTAGAGACCATACCTTGTTGTGCTCAAACTGTAGAAGTTTTTATTGCATGGCTTCTATCAGTTTGGATCATCTAGGGCCTCAGAAACCTTCTTAGGCTCTATCACACTAATGAAGTTTACAAAGAAACATTCATTGGATGTAGCAGATCTTGTCTTTACTCCCTCAGAAGGAATGCCAATGATTTGGGTTCGTGGATGGTTCGTGGTCCATTTTATCATCCGGGGAAGGTTGTCATAGGAAGCATTAACCTCAGCTTCTGTGGTGTTTAGTATGTTTGCATTTGAGCTCATGATTGGTGAAGTGTTCTCTGCATGCTCCCCCTTAGATCAATGTCCTACCAAAGTAGATTCAAAGGGTGAAGTATTAGATGGACCAGTTAGAGATATACCTTGTTTTCCGGCATTGGGTTTAAAGGTTTGGGGATCATGAAGAGCTCTATGAAAGGTTCTTCCTTGGGTATCACCAGAGGCTTCTGAGTTTTGGATGTGGGTTTTGTCTTGGGTGCAGAAGTTATTGAGATTGGTTTGTCCTTAGGTTTTTTAGCCTGGGTTTCCTTGGGTTTGAATTGAGTTGGTGGTTTAGAGGGTTTAGCTGCAGTGGTCTTAATCCGAATAGTGGTTTTGGGTTTTACAGAAGTTATTGTTTCAGAGGGTTTGGTAGTTGGCCTTTGAGGTTGAGTTTTGGTTTGGGGAGGTTTAGATTGGGGGTTTGGTTGGGGCTGCGGAGGGTTTGGCTTAGGGTGCAGAGGCTTTCTTAGTTGCTTCTGAGGTTTTGCTTGTGTCTGTTTGGGGTGCAGATGTCTTCTTTGTAACCTCTAAGGTCTTCCTTGTGATGGGTTGGGGTATGGAAGTTATAGGTACTACATTCAAAGGTTGAACATTAAGGGGCTCTGCGGCACTGCTCTCCTCCTTATGATGACCACCAGGGCCAGAGCCATCATGGCCATGGTTATTATACGTTTGCTTCTTACCAGCCTTTGTTTGACATGAATTAGGAGCCTTCCTCTTCTTCTTCGGTATGTGGGTTGTGGCATCCTTGATTATGTCAAATGCATCCTCTACCATAATTGAAGCTTTGGCAACTTCATAATCGGTCTTGAACCTCATCTGAGCTATAAAGGTCCTGAACTCCTTGGTGTATGTTGAAGTTGCAACAGTAAAAGCTTGGACGAAGCCACAAACCTCTGAGATCATTTGCTTACCAAGTTCTGTCAACTGAGCTCTGGTCATGTAGTCGGTTGGAAGAATCTGAGCAGTTTGGGATTGAGACTGAACAGTTTTCTGAAAGTTCTCCAGGGCCTTCTGAAGATCAGCTGCAGTAATCATTGGATTGGGCTCTGTGAAGAAGATGTGCCCCTTCATTGAATCAGGGAGGCTTTTGGCTAGATCAGAGGACACCTTTAGCTCTGTGGTTAAGGTGCTCAGCTTTGTTTCAAGTTTCTCAACAGAGTGGCTTGGGCTCTGTATGACTTGATTCTTCAGTTCTGCCAGTTTCGCTGAGTTGGCCTTGACCTCTGTGGAGATGGAATCCACCTTGTTTTGTAGGTCAGTTAAGGATCTCGAATTAGGATCTGCAGAAGATTTCACCAAGCCTTGCAACTCAGTGAAAGAGGTCTGCACAGAGGTGACAAAAGCTTGGAACTCATCCTTTGGGACATATGCAGATGGGGTGACCTCTGACCAACACATGGTCCAGATTTAAGCTCGGTTCCTTAGATGCTTACAGGACCCTTTTTGATGTTCAAGTCCTTGGGACTTCCCTTCGGTCCTTGCGATGAGTCATCATAGGATGACTCAGAAGCTCTGAAGGTTTGGCAGAGTCATTGACACGATCAGATCTCTGAAACGTGAGTGACAGGGCATTGAATCAGAGACTTGTCTAGAGTCTGTTCGTCTTGGTGCACAAGTGATCTCTCTGAAAGATCATTAGTTGGTTAGTGTGGTGGAGAACCAACTAATGCTTCTGTGCAAGGCGGAGTTATGTCCTTGGGCGAATGGACACTAGAAATTTCAATAGCAGGATCCTTTAGAGAGGATACTTCTAGAGATATGGCTTCCCTGCTAATAAGTAGCTCAGAGGATTGAAGAGTATTCTCTGGTTGGTTGGCTTGGGTTGGGTTTGAGGTGTGCACCTCTGTTTTAATGACTTATGTTGCTAGACCAGCTAAGTCATATAATATGGTTGCACTAGGAGAGGGCTGAGGGGTGTGCTAGAGGCATCTTTTTCTCCAATTCTCTCCTTCTTCGTTTGTTTTCCTAAGTCTATCTCCTTTTCCACATCTTCTTCTTCTATGGAGATATACCTTATTTTCCGGATCCACGGAGAATTGTTCTGCAGAGGCTCTATGGACATCGACATAGGGCTCTGCATCTTCAAATAAGTCCTCAAATAGTGTTGCGAGTTCTAATTCTCTGGATAACGAGTCATCTAAAGTCATTTGTGTTTGATTAAGTCCTGAGCTAGATGACTATGAAATTTATTGGGTTGTATCATCAAATTACACGTTTATGCTCTATAGGATCATCTTGTTCTTCAGAACCTAGACTCTGTAGGCTTTTGAGGTTGGTGCGTAACCAATGAACTTAGCTTCATCGGCCGTTCTGTCGAATTTTCCTAGTTGTTCTTGTCATTGAGCACAAAACACCTACAACCAAATTCATGAAAGAATTTGATGTTAGGTTTTCTTTGGTTAAGTAGATGATAAGGAGTCTTCATGTGTCTTTTCACAACCAAAAATCTATTTTGTGTGAAACAAGCTGTAGAAATAGCTTCTGCCCAGAAACGTGTTGGTAATCCAGATGTTGCAAGCATAGTTCTTGCAGCCGCCACAAGTGTCTTATTCCTTCTTTCAACAACACCGTTCTATTGTGGAGTTCTTGTTGCAGAGAAGTTTTGTGAGATTCCTTCATTTACAAGATAGGAATCAATTATTGAATTCTTGAATTATGTGCCATTGTCACTTCTCATCTTTTGGATCTTGCTTTCATACAGAACCTAGATTTTCTTCATGAGATTGATTAGTATTTCAGGGACATCAGACTTCTTTCTAACAAACTCTACCCAAGTATATCTAGAAAATTCATCAATAAGAACCAGAATATACTTTTTTCCAAACAAGCTTTGCACAATTATTGGACCATAGAGGTGTACATGAAGCATGTACAGAGTTCTAGTGCAAGACACATCAAACTTTGTTCTGTGGGAAGATCTTTTAAGTTTTCCCATTTCACATGCAGAACATAGGTGATCTTTATCAAATTTAAGAGTTTGAAGACCACTTACCAGATTATGCCTTACAAGTTGATCTAAGGTATGAAAGTTTACGTGAGAGAACCTGTTATGCCAGAGCCAAAGTTGACTCACACTCAGAAGATTATGCTTGAGTCCATCCATGTAACCAACTCTTGACACATCAACATCTCCTTTAGCTATCACTCCATATCCATTTATGTGTCCTTTCTTATCATCTCCAAAGGTTACAGAGCCTCCTCCTGATTTTTCTTGATAAGAGGATAATAACCTTTTGTCGCCAGTCATGTTCTCGAGCACCCGGAGTCAAGGTACCAGATGGGCACATGTTGCTTCTGCAACACCAATTAAAGGGATTTAGGTACCCATTTCCAAATGCATCCTTTTTTGTTAGGAGGATTATATGGAACTTTTGTGGTCCTAGTTTTAGCCTTGGCTAACTTTTCGGTTTTGATAGAAGTCCCTGTTTCTTCTGACCATTGAATTTTTCATTCTTTGATTTGGGTCCAGAGATGAAACAATTGGGATTAGAGAAATGCTTTTTCAGCTGATATAACAGATTAAGACAATGACAATCATGCATGTTAGAGAAGTGCTTAAACTTTGCATTAGATTTCTCAAAGATGGGTATAGAGGGTTTATGAAAAATATCTCTCCTAGCATCAAAAGTTTTACAAAACGACCTATCTAGGCTAGATTTATTTTGATAAGTCTTCCTCTCCCGCAAGATCCTCTTCTCTATCCATCTCCCTTCTCTGGTTCTCACTGCCACAGAAGGAACAAATTGGTCATTTTGAATCCACTTATTGTTGATCCAAACCCTTTCAGTGATTTGATTATGACCCACTCTACTTAGTGAATTTACATTAAATTGTTTTATTAATTATTGTTCATCAGTGTCAGCGATCATACTGAGTCTGTTTAGTGATCGTTGAAACACTAATAGGCCATAGGGTACTTTAATTTCATGTGAAGTGTAAACGGTGCTGTCATATGCAACTTGTGGTTTAGTCACCACATACATCATAAATAAGAATTTCACATAATAATCCCATATTTCCAATTTGGCCATTCAAGCATGCATCTCCACATCAAGGATTTCCAAATCATAAGACTACATTTTATATACTAGAAACACCATAGTATGAACCATAACCATCTAAGCGCAACTATTCATTTCATGAGATCAATTCTCCAAGTTAGATCAAAACCCTAAAATATGGATATTTTCATGAAAGGGTTAAATACCATTATTTGTTTTGCAAACAAGTTATCTATAATCTTCAAGATACTAAATAACACATTTCTCATCCAAAAACCCAACAGTTCTCAAAATAGAGAGATATCAACATTTTATCATCAATGAGAGATTTTCACCGAAAAAGGGTAACATAATGATGGAAGAACATAGATTAATATGTATCTAGTTTTAACAAAAGTATTTAGGAACTCACAATCTAGTTTTTGAACAAAAACCTAGAAAAGTTAGCAAAACCCTAGAAATATGTTGATGAAGATGAGTTGATAGCTTGAGAGTAGGAATCGACACTAAATGCTCCAAATAAGGGTTTAGATGTACAATCAATGCTTCAACCAACTCTAGGCAAGGAATTTATGAGGAGGGAAGTGTCGATGGGTTAAAATCGCACAAGAACTCTTCAAAATCCACCAAAACTAAGTTAGGATAAAAAAAAGTCAAGTAAAAATCGGGTTAGGTGGTTTTTATACCCAAATCGCACCAGGCGATTGTGCCCAAGGGCACTCTCGTATGGCACAATCGCACGACCCGTACCGCAAGCCCCCAACTCCCGAAAACGACTCAATTTCTAAGCATGCATGACATAAAAGATATACAGGTTAATAAGGGTAATACTTACCACATAAACCAACTAAACCAAAGGACTCACCTCGAGGCTTAACTTGGTTTCAAAAATAGGGACGTTACAAGAAATATTATATAAATACTAAATTATTAGATATATATGTGTGTATATATATATAATACAATATTCAAAATATGGGATGCGATTTGAACCGTAATTTGATAACTCAAAACTGCAAACCACACTGCAAAATACAGTTTATTAAATATGAAAAACACATCCCACCCTAAAAATTGTAAACCGAAATTTTGTAGTTGCACATGACGATTTGTGCGAAACTGAGGGGATGTTTGGTTGGGGGTATTAAAAGGTAATGAATGAGAATAATAACCATTGATGATGTTTGGTTCAAATAGGAAATGGGAATAAAAGAATTAATGATGTTTGGTTCAAATTAATATAATCAATCATTATATTAGCTAGGGGTAAAATCCATTCCTCGCAAAATTAGGGGGAATGGAAAAATTAATAGGGCATCACTCTTCTCATCGTCCCTTCCAGCCTCTTACCTCCATAACACCACCAATGTTGTTCATTATCTTCTTCATCTTCATTAATGTTTCCCTTCCTGTTAAAACCCTGGATCGTTTTTGTGCAATTTGTGCATCAATTAATTGAAAGTATTTTGTTGTAATCCTCTAAAAAACCCCTATATTGATAATTCGAGACCAAGGAAAAGGAACAAGAAGAAGAGGAGAGGAAGATTTCAAAAAAGGTTCACGATTTCAAAACACGTTTCACGATTCCTGAAAGCGGTTTCCCATTGCTCACGATTTCGAACGAAGAATCAGTTTCAGAAATCATTTTCCATTACGATTACGGAAGACAATTTCCATTGTTCACTATTTCAGAAGACGATATTCCATTGAAAAGGGTTTGATTCATTATTCCGAAGATGAGTTGCAGAGAAGTTGCATAGATGATGAGGGTTTGTACGGAGAATGGGTGGTGGTGGATTTTTGTGTTTGGTACAAGAAAGGTAAAGTGATTTTCCTTTTTTATATACAACAACAAAAGAAAGAAATGCTTTTATAATATACGAAACAATATAACCATCGTATTCTTTATAATTCCTTATTATTTTCACGACCTTCCTATTTTCATTCCAAACACCCCCTCAGAATCTTTCGTAAATTTAGTATCAACGTATTAATTAAAAAATATATATAGACATAAACTTAAAGATGTCACGGTCAATTTATAAGTTATAATCTATTTAAATTTGTTTTATAATTATATTTATATCTATAAAAAAAAGTATAGGGCCACATGAAATTTTTTAGGCACAAGGTGAGTACAACCGTACAACCTTTGTGGCAATGAATGAAATCTAAGAGCATCTCCACTTCTCTATTTTGGAGAAAATGGAGAATATGGGGATTTTGGGTCTAAAATATGCTCCAACGGCTTCCCCAAAACTATCCTCAAAATGGAGAAAGTAGGAGAGAGAATAAAATTTTCTCCAAATATGGAGATTACCCCAAAAATGATTACCAAGTGAGAGAAATGATATTTTATTATTACCATACTAAAAAAATGTCAGACCCGCCAAAAATCTAAACGCCTCATCCTTCTCTCATTTTCCTTATCATTTACCCACTATCACTGAACCTTCTCCAGTTCTCCCACCTTCCTCCTTTTGGTTTTCTTTGTGAAGTTTCTCTCATTTTCATTGTTTTGGTTTACTTTACCCACTATTGAAGACATCAAAATCCATCTATTCAATTCGGATTTTAATCAATTTTTTAGAAAGACTATCAGTTATGGAATCAAATGAGGTAATAATCTAATTTCTTTTTGTCTCCTGTTTTATTTTCAGTTAATTCTTTTTCTATCAAACCAAACTCATCTCAGGTTATCTTCTCCCGGTCAAACCCTATCTCCGACCACCGTAATCCTCAGGGGAGAAGATCAACCATCAAAAATGAAGATCAAATCAAACTCAACAACAAAATTAACATAAAAAATACATAAAAAATCAAGATTAAATCAAACTCAACAACAACATTAACATAAAAAATACATCAAAAATCAAGATCAAATCAAACTCAACAAGAACATTAACATCAAAATTATTTAAACTAACATCAACCGGTTCAAGAATATCAAGAATCAACCCTAAATCTAAAAAAAAAATCGTATTCTAATCGATAGATTCCAGATCGAGATCGAAGGACAAAAGCAAAAACAAGATCGATAAACTAATTTTTGTCTCGATGGTTCTTGATTGATGAACGAAAACAAATTTTGAACAAGTTATGGTCCAGATCAATCGATCCCAACCCTGTTCCTGATTTCCTTGATTTCCTTCAAACCGAAAACAAAAAATGCAACAGAACTCATGATTTCCTTTCTCACTCAAAACCCTTCAAGGTCGGAGACGATAGAGCACTAAGTAGCGTTGATGGTGTAGTTAGTTATGGAGGATAATAGATTCAACGTAATCGGTGGTATTTGAGAGGAGGGGTCGTGAAAGGAAATGAAAGGAAGGATAGAGAGAAATGGGGTGGTCGGTGGTAGAGAGAAAGGGGGTGGGCGGTCGGTGGTTGAGAGGGGGAGAGGTGTAGAATCCAGATCCGTGCAACAATACAGAAATCGAATAAGATATGCAATAATAGCAATGATTTCAACTGGTCATCCCTTTCATTAATCTTTCAGAGAGAATATTACAATACAGTGTTGAAAGTAAAAGAGATGATTAGCTTGTTTTTCCAAGCTAATCAACATTAAATATGATGGGCCCGTGGTTAACAAGCCCACGACCCGTTCACTAAAAGGCTCATAAATAAACTATTACAAAACAACCCTTGAACTTTAAATCAACTATTAAAACCTGTCCTAACAATCTCCCCCTTTGATTTGAAGTTCGAGTTCGCGCTCTAGCTCTTGCCAGTTGAATACGTATCGTTTGCGCAACGCGAAGTGAACCTCAAAGAATCTGATAGCACGGCGATAGTCGATGCGATCTTCAATCATTTCCAAAGCTTCCCGAGCAGTTGTTTCATTAGGGTTTGGGACATACGAAGGCTTTGGATTCTCAGACTCGTGTTGAATAATCTTTCGAAGAGCATCTCTGACTTTTAGAAGCGTGCCGTCACAAAATCTGTCTACCTGACTGAAACGCAGGAACTTCTTTTCGTTCTGTTCGTTGTTGTAGACTATCCCGAATTCAGGTTGTAGAAGCAGAGAGTTCTCGGGATACATCTTCAGTTCAGGAGCTTTCAGATTTGGTTTTATCAGATTGACTTTGTTAGCCCTGTTCTCGACAGCCATTTGAAAATCCGTTAAGTATGACATCATGATAGTATGGACCAGGTGTTGACGAACGGCTTCGAGCGCCTTTGTAATCTTTAGCGGTCGGACGGTTCTTGAACGTAAGTCTTTTAGTAATACCAGAAAGTCGAGCGGTCGGAGGTTCTTGAAGTCGTCTTCAGAGAATCTCCATTTATTACCATCTTCGCGGCGAACGGTGAAGACTGGATAGACGATCATCATGATGCGGCGTGAATGGATGTTAAGAACCTCTGTAATCTGATGCTTTGTTCTGACTTGACTGACTGGAAGGCACCGCTGCATTGCAAGTATATAACGTCGTTGGTATTCGGGGTCAAGGTTGTAAATACCAAGGCAAAAGGTTGGCTCGATCGGGCGAAGTTTGTGGACGAACAGCTTTTTCAAAGATTCCTCCAGATGAGGGATAAGTACCTTGATCTTCTCCCAGCGGTTTTGTTGCTGTTGAGGAAGGGGAGGAAGATCAGAAGCTGTCGTTGGAGGAGTAGTTGTCGGTTGATCGGAAGTAGTAGACTCAGGTCTAGTTGATGATGTTCCGGCGGGTTGAGCATAGTGAACGGGAGTTGCTCCATATAAATTTTGGAGCAGGAACTGATCATAGTCAATATTGTCGTCCTCATCAGTAGGAAAGACCAAATTTACCTGGAGGTTTACGGCACTGGCGGCTTTTTCGTACCATGCGTCTTCGGTCTCCGGGTTGGTCTCACACTCTGGATCTATCATGTCTAGTATCGTTCTGTCTGACGAGTCAAAATCGACCAGTTCCTGTGTTAAACCCTCGGGCTTTTCAACCGTCGGGTCTTCTTCATCAGAAATATCCATATCTATGACCATATCTGCTAGTGGCAACTCGGCTTCGGGTGCTTCTGATGTAGTTTCCACAGTTGGGGGTTCCTGTTAAACCATTGTTGTAGTTTTGGCAGTCACGATCTGGGCGGTCTCGGTTTGGCGTAGACGCTTCTCCCCCTCACGGTGATCAGGATCATCCTGGTCATCGTGCTTGCGTTTGAGACCGCCGGCTTGACTCTTACAAGTGTCTTCTAGTGAGCGGACCCTCTCAGACAGCGTGGCGAGCGCTTTGTTGTAGTCGTTGAGGGTCGAGTCAATGGCATCAAGGAGTGATGTGATGGATGAAGATGGAGCAGTGACCTGGGATCGGAGAACTGAGATCAGGTCTGCTTCAGTCGAGGCGGTTGTATCGGATTCCTGGAGCAGTTGGGCCAAAAGCATCGTCTTCAAGGTATCCACCGAATAGATAGGTTGAGCAAATGTCGGTGGATGTGGTGGTGCGGTTTCGGCTTCAACGATCTTTGCTTTGCCTTTGATGGCTTTGGAGATCTCGTCGGTGACATGATGTTCCATGGCCTCGCGGACAGCCTTGAGGGTGCTGTCCAGGGACCCTTGCGACACAAACTCGGGGTGAATAACTCCGGGACCACTTAGGTTACCCGTTGAGACGTCTACCACAGGGGTAGAGCCACCTACGTTCACAGTTGGCGTGATGTTAGCTGTGGTAGGATTTCCCGCCGATCCTTGTGTTTCACCAAGAGGTGAAGACACTACGGTGGTTCCGGTCGAGTCACGAAGATTCTCGACTTGGTGTTGCTCAGCTTCGAGTGTCCTAGCCGAAGAAGGTTCAATATCAAAAGGTGCTAGACTCGATGGTGCACGAAATGAAGGCGAGACCGGGGGCTGCTGGTCTCTTATTTCAACACCAACACTCTCCGAATGAGAGGCCGGTGGAAGTTGTGCTTGTTCCCCGTGTAATATTGAAATATCCGTCTGTCGTGAGACGGATGAGTGGATGAGGGGGTCGTGTAATTGCTTCGCTGGGTCCACGGAGTCTTCTTCAATACCCCGTCCCAACAGACGAGACGGTGTAGTAGATGTGGCTACCCGGTTATCGCTCGTTTGGGGTCGCTCAGGAGCCTCGTTATCTTTACGGCTTAATCTTTCCTGGTTCAACTTTGAACGCAGTTCTCTCCGGCTCGCATGTCCTAACTCCTCTACTTGTTCTCCCTCAGATGTCCTAGTAACAGGCCCGGTTCCAGTATGAGGTGGTGAGTCAAGAGGGATTGGGACATTGTAGTTTGGGTTGGGTCCGATACCGCGAGGTATGTGTGTCAGGCGTATGGTACGGGTGGTATCGGAGTCCGTGGAGTCAGATTCCACGTCTTCAACATTGTGAGATGGTGAGGGGGGTTCGGTGATATACGGCTCGGTCGAGTGATGTAGTATCGGTCTAGAGGATGGACCGGCTTGGGCTGAGCTGGAACCGGGTTGCGATTCCACTGCACCACCTACTCTCGTTCCCCTTTCTCTCACAACTAACGTTCCCCGCCCGACAGCACCTGCTTGTCGGGCCCTTCCACCTCTCACTCTCGGACCCTCACGTCTCTCGGGTCTAAGTCCCTGGCAGGTCCCTCCGGCGCTGGCTGGACCATGGGATTACCTAACGCTTCCCTATATGCTACTACCCCTGGTGCAGTGGGATCGGCGATGGCTAGTAGTGGTTCAAGGATGGGCATTGCTACCGCATCAGATGGATTGCGGATAACCATGAATTGTAAGTGGTGATGAGGACATACCGGATGGTTCAGGCGGCGAGGAATGGCAGGATTCGCGTCCATGTGTTGACGCACAGCCAGCGAAAGGAAACGCGGATACGGAAGAAATTTCTTCTGTTTGGAACCTCCGATTTGGCGAATAGCCGCGACGAGCTCCCTCCAGATAATCATCGCAAAGTCTATGTGGCGGTTGTAGCATACAGCATGAACTAGGCGCAGGAAGTCGTCGGTGCACTGATCAATGCCTCTCCATCTCGATAAAAGGCAGCGGTTTAGTATTGTAAAGAGTGTGTACCATATCGGAGCGAGGTACTTGCGATTGAAAGCGGATGGCCGGTTTAGGTCATGATTGTATCCAAGTGCGCGAATTTGAGCGCAAAGCGTATCATCGTTTACGGCAGGATCGTACCGTTCATGATTGTTGGCGGTGGCTTCCGGAAGAGACAAAAGGCGGTGGAATGAGTCCGGTGTGAGAATGAAAGGTTGGTTATCGATCTGAGCGGTGATCGACTGCGAGATACCGGCTGTGACGACTCGGGCGGTGAGCCATACCTGTAGAACGTACAGAACTGGGACGGCGGCTGTACTGGTAAGGGCCTCACGGAGAGGGTGATTCATGAGAATGTCCAGGAGCACTCGTTGAAGTGGTTGGGGCCTGAACAAGGTCGTGTTTAGGTGGTGGTTGTTGGCCTCCAGTTCAGTGCCATGGTCAGGGTGAACCAGGGCAGCATCGGCTTCCTCGTCAATGACATCCGCCTCTTGAGGTACTTGCTCTTGAGGAGGCGGTTGTTGGTCTCCTGGTTGTTCGTGAGGGTGTTGTTGTTGATCCGCCATAGATAATCTGTGGAAAACAGCACAGTTAGTAATTGAGTTGGAGAAACAAGTGACGGCGCGTACCTTTACTGTGATCGGCTCAATCTGAGATAGATCGAGGACTGGCAGTGACAAAACAGGTACAGAATGGACACAACAGCAGAGTTTTCCGGATGAAAGTGCCAAGGAGTCCGGACAACACATGGTGTCCGGGTACATGGGTTTTCCGGATAAGATAAGCAAGTGTCCGGATATGAATGGGTAGGCCAAGTTTTCCGTACCTAGTTGTTTTCGAACAACACATGTGTCCGGATGTCAGAGGTATTCGGATGAAAAAAGGGAGTGTCCGGATAAAGTGGGGACTCCGGACAAGGGAGTCCGGGTGTCAAGGGTGTCCGAGTACACTCTTCTTCCGGATAACATTAGTGTCCGGACACCAAACTACCCGGTAGTTGAACTTACCGAAAACCCTAAGGTTTCCGGACAACTAGGTCTCCGGGTGATGTTGGTTTCCGGATGGATCAGCATGTAGTTGAATGTGTCCGGACACGACTAATGTGTCCGGACGAAACCCTGAGGATAATCAGCGACCTATCGACCAGTGTGGTTGCAGACCAATGTGACAAGTATTGTTTTAGACCACACAGAGAGAGTCATCCTATCAAAACTTAGCACTAATGAACCACAAAATGTGTGGACCCGAAAATGAGGTTCGGATTCAAAGAAATTGACCAAATCGGGTATGTTTGTGATGCAATGTGAACGAAACTGGAGGTATAGGAATCGAGATAGATAGAGGAGCAACATACCTGATTCGAGGGACTAAAACCACCGTGAATCGAGAGAGAGGAGAGTCTGAGCGAGAGAGAAAAAAAACGTTCGTGGGGTTTAGGGTTTTAGAGCGTTTGTCCGGATAAAGAAAACAAAGAGGATTCCGGGTACGTGTATATATATATATACGTGGGTGGAGTCCGGGTAATAGCCGACCCGGATATCTACCCGGTCTGGATGATGTCCGGATGCGAGAGTTGTCCGGATGCGTGAGGTGTCCGGATGCGTGAGGTGTCCGGGTGCGTGAGTTGTCCGAGTGAGAGAGTTGTCCGGATGCGTAAGGTGTCCGGATAACTCTGGGTAGTTCTGTTCTGTGAAGAATTGCACTGAATAGTATTGGAAGAGAACTTCCTCTCGCTCCCCCTCAAGCAGAGCATGGGTATATCCTTGCTCCCCCTCGGATTGTGCAGGGGAGAGTTCCGGCACACAAAAACTTTTAGATTTTGTAAGAAAAAACTGTGCCGCTCCCCCTCAAACGATGACCATAACGTGCACACAGGAGTGCCAACACACACAAAAACTTTCGACATGTAAGAGAAAAACTGTGTGTGACGCTCCCCCTCAAAGTATGAGGAAAATTACCTGATATTGCATTCTGCTCCCCCTGAACACGAGAAAATATGGTGAAAGCACAGAGATAGTGAAAGAGAAAATATAGACGACAGTATGAAATATTGGAAACACACGAAGAAAGAATGAAAAACAAACGAGATCTACTTAATAAATACCTAGACTAAATCTAGCTGTGTAACTAGAACAAGTAGAATACAAGTGCGAGGAAGTGTGTGCTCATGCATCAGGAGGTTAAACACCGGATGATGAGTAGACAGTTTCTCGTATATATATGGAACTTGTAACGGGCACACAGTTGGATTACGTCTTCAGATTTAGCATACCTAGCTTGAACACAAGAGTTTTAAAGCGTTTTTCATCCAAGGCTTTGGTAAAAAGGTCTGCTAACTGATGTTCAGTATTTACGAAGTAGAGTTCGACTGTACCTCTTTCGACGTGATCCTTAATAAAATGATACCGAACGTCGATGTGCTTCGTCTTGGTGTGTTGGACCGGGTTGCTTGATATGGCAATTGCGCTCTTTGAGTCATAGTAGATCGGGACTTTGACATACGTGAATCCGTAGTCTTTGAGTTGTGTCCGCATCCAGATTACTTGGGAACAGCAGCTTGCGGCGGCCACATACTCCGCCTTGGCCGTTGACGTTGACACGCATTGCTGTTTCTTTGATGCCCAACTCACGAGGCTATCTCCCAAGAACTGAATGTGTCCCGAGGTGCTCTTGCGGTCCATCATGCATCCCGCGTGATCCGCATCAGAGTAAGCGGAGAGGCCAAAACCTGTCTCTTTCGGGTACCAAAGGCCAAGATCAGCAGTACCACGTAAATAACGAAAAATTCGTTTAACAGCATTGTAAATGAGACTCTTTAGGGTTAGACTGATAACGGGCGCAAAGAAATGTCGAGAACATGATGTCCGGTCTACTGGCAGTGAGATACATTAAAGAACCGATCATTCCCCGATACAATTTGGCGTTGACAGCCTTTCCGTTAGGATCGGCGTCTAGCTTTGTATTGGTTGCCATGGGAGTTTTCATTGGTGAGGACTGGTCCAATTGGAATTTCCGAAGGATATCCCGAATGTATTTGGACTGGTTTATGAAAATTCCTGTCGATAGTTGTTTAACTTGAAGACCAAGGAAAAAGTTCATCTCACAAAGCATACTCATTTTAAAAAAAATTCCCATAAGAGTGGCAAAGTTCTTTGCATATAAAGGACTAGTAGAACCGAAAATGATGTCATCGACATATACCTGAACTAGAATTATGTGACCCTTTTCGTTCTTGATAAACAGTGTAGAATCAATTGTACCTCGAGTGAACTCGTCTTCTAACAAGAACTTTGATAGTGTGTTGTACCATGCTCGCGGTGCTTGCTTCAAGCCGTATAGTGCCTTGTCTAAGATGTAGACATGATCAGGCTTCGAGTCATCTACAAATCCGTCGGGTTGCGACACGTAAACTTCTTCTTGGAGGTCGTCGTAAAGAAAGGTTGTCTTCACATCCATTTGGAAGACTGTGAAGTTCTTGTGCGTGGCATAAGCGAGAAACATACGGATTGCCTCGATTCGCGCTACCGGAGCATAGGTCTCATCATAGTCAATCCCCTCTTGTTGTCGGTACCCTTTGGCCACAAGACGGGCCTTGTTGCGAACAACGATACCATCTTCGTCCTTTTTATTCTTGAAGATCCATTTGGTCCCGATTACCGTCTTGTGCTTAGGACGTGGAACCAGTCGCCATACCTTTAGAGCCTCGAATTGATTTAGCTCTTCTTGCATGGCGATGATCCAGTCTGGATCTTCGAGCGCTTCGCGTACGCTCATTGGCTCAATCGTGCTCAAGAAGCCCGAGAATAGGCAGAAGTTGGCGGAAGTGCCTCGTGTACGAACAGGAGTCGAGGGATCACCGATGATCTGATGTAGGGGATGGGCCTTCGTCCATTTGGTGGAGTGCGGAAGCGGCTGCTGAGTAGAGTGAGATGTGTCTGGATCCACGTATGAACCTGATGGAAGGTCTTGAACTTGTTCAAGAGTAGCAGTCGTGTTTCTTGGAGGAAGTGGGGGAGGATTCGTCGATGATTGAACAACTTCAGGTTCCGAGGAGTTCAGAGGTTGAGCATCGGTTGTAGCAGAGGAAGAATCAGTAGGAGCGATCTCTGAGAGTATGGGTTCCTCCGGGGGGATTACAGTACCAGATGTAATCGGACCAGATGATGACGGTTGAGCTGTTTCTATAGATGTTGATGGCGTACTCGTAGACAGGGGCGGACCAGATAAAGCAGCCGAATCCGTATTGCGAGCAGCCTCAAGTCGCGGTTGCGCTAAGACAGATGTGGAAGAATTAATAGTGTCATCATAAAAATATTGAAACAGTAAATCTAAATCAGAAGAGTCAGCATTCGATGAAGATGCATGATTCGGATTTACTGTGGCTTGTGCAGATCCCGAACTTGAAGGTCCGGAAGCTAGCACTCCAGTTAAACCGGGTTCTGGACTGAGTTGTTCAGAAGCCAAATCTGCGGCTTCGTCAAATGTCACGTTTATGCTTTCAACAACAGATTTGGTCCGTTTGTTGTAAACGCGATACGCCTTAGCCTGCATGGAGTATCCGATGAAAACTCCTTCGTCCACTTTGGGGATGAATTTCCCGAGATCATCCTTGTCGTTAAGCACATAGCAAGTGCATCCAAATGCATGGAAGTAGCCGACGGTTGGAACGTGATTATTCATGATCTCGTAGGGTGTCTTGTTGAACCGCTTGAGAAGGATAGAGCAGTTTTGCGTGTACCATGCCGTAGACACCGCCTCAGCCCAGAGATACAGCGGTAGATTTGCTTGGGATAGCATCGTTCGAGCAGCTTCAACGAGGGTACGGTTCCGTCTTTCCACTACTCCGTTTTGTTGTGGAGTGCGTGCTGCAGAGAAAGTGTGTGTGATGCCCACCGTTCTCAGATAGTCATCCACCTTTCGATTCTTGAACTCTGTCCCATTGTCAGTTCTGATGGACTGAACGTGTTGAAGCTTGTTTTGCTGGACAGTCTTCAGGTGATCAATGATGAGCTCCGGAGTTTTGTCCTTCGAGCGTAAGAACCTCACCCAAGTGTAGCGCGAGAAGTCGTCCACCATCACGAGCACGTATTTGCGTTTATTGATGCTCGGAACCCGCATTGGACACACAAATCCATATGAATGAGTTCGAGTGTCCGGGTCGTGCTCGGGGTTGCCTTCGGCGGATGAGATGCGCGTGTCATCTTTCCCTTTTCGCATGCTCCACAGAGACGGTCCTTCACGAACGGAAGTTGGGGCACGCCTCTGACGTGTTTGCCTAGCACCAGTTGATTGATACTTCTGAAGTTGAGGTGCGAAAGACGCCTATGCCAGAGCCAAACTTGGTCAGAGTCGGCTTTTGACAAGAGGCAGACAGGTTTGTCGGTTTTGATTGCTGCGAGGTCTATGGTGTAGAGATTGGTCTTTCGAGTCCCAACCAGTAGCTCTTCGCCATTGTTGTTGAGGATTCTACACCGTGTGGCTTTAAAGCTGACCTCGAGATCCTTGTCGCAGAATTGACCGATATTGAAGAGATTGTGTCCTAATCCTGCGATGTGGGACACCTTCTTGATTGTTATCTTGTCTTGGACGATGTCGTCGTAGCCCACGATCGGCGACTTCTCGTTATTCCCAAATCTCACGTCTCCGCAGTATTCTTCCTTGTAATTCGTGAGAAGCTCCCTTCTTCCGGTCATGTGCTTGGAGCATCCAGAATCCAAGTACCACACATGACCGTTCTGCAAAACAAGATTAGTGACGTTTAGGTACCCAAATTTGTTTGGGTCCTGGGGGGTTATATTTGGCACTGCTTGGGGAAATCTGCTTTGACTCAGCTTTCCCTTTAGGTGTAGATTGTACATCGTTGAAGGGAATTGGTTTTGGCACTTGTTGCCTCTTGGTTGCAGAATTTACACCTTTTGGAGGAACAGATTTTGGGGCAGATTTCCACCTGGGTGCCGGTTTAACCTCAGTAGGAGCAGCCCGTGTAGGAATGGGTCGGGTCTCCCGCTGTGGTTTAACCGTTTGATTGAAACCCTTTTTGAAATGATGTTGTTGCTTGTTATTATGGGGTTTGCGCTTATGAAATAGGTTACCAACAAAGTAAGGCGTTTACCAATCATTATTGTGAATATCATCAAAATCATTCCAATCACAATTAGAACAACATAAACAATCATGCGATAACTGAATCAATTGATTATGAGAGTTAACTTTAACGGGAAAAGAAACATCAAAATGGTTCCAATGATTCCAAGCATAATTGTCTTTGTCTATTCTAGAATTGAAAACAGGTGGGGAAGACTTTGGCGCATCCTCCTTGACTGATTCCCTCTTTAGCCACTTTGGTGTTTCTTTATTAGCGCGACCATTTTTATCTGAAACAACAGGGACAGTATGATTAGTGACCTTTGAGGAAACAGGGGTCTTAGTGGTTGGCCGTTCGGTCTTTTGCTTCGGCTGTGACTGTTTTTGAGAATTGGAAACATTTTGAAGAATCTTGATCACAGCCGGAGTCTTAGGTTGAGAACAGTCGCCCTTTAGAAAATTGACCGGACGATTAACCACTGGAGACAAAAAATCAGGTTGACTTGGAGAAATAGTCAATGGTCCGGTCATTTGCCTTGGCTGTGATTGCCTTTTGGAAACAGGTTTCGAGGTTGGTTTAGACTGGGAAATCTTGATCACAGCTGAGGCCTTTGTTTTAGAACAGCTTTCTTTTAAAGAATTAACCGGATGATCAATCACGGGGGATAGAAAATCAGTGTGACTTGGAAGAGGTTTGTCAAAGGGAAAAGAATCAAACTCTTCATCACAGTTACCTTCGGAATTCATGTACTCTGAAAAGTCTATTTTTGGAATATCCGGAATGGGATCATGTGTGGAAGGCGAGGAACATTTTGTGCTTTCGGTTGTGTGCTTTGGGGAATTCGGTGCGGAAGCGTATGAAAAATCAGAATTTAAATTCCTTTTAACACACTCATCTTGAGAAACTTCGTTTTCTTGCAAAGAAATATTTACGATGAAGGCTTTACACGAACATGTGTCAGATGAGTTAGAGGAAAGTTCAGGTGAAAATTGCTTCGCAGTTTGGAGCAAGTCAAGCTGCACTCGGAGTTGACTATTTATCATATGCTCTTTCATCGTTTCTCTTATCATTTCAGACAGTTTTGATGAGAGCGTATTGATTTCCCACTGAAATTTTTCCTTTTCCTCACTTGATACACCGTCGGTTTTCTCAGATTTGAGTTTCTCGATCTTAGAGATGAGCACTTTCTTTTCGTTTTGAAAGGTGGACCTTTCTTTCTCAATCGACTCCTCCAACTCGACAATTTTTGCTTCCAAGATGAGAGGAGGAACATAGAGTTTAAACTCATCCTCTCAGTCTTGGTTGCAGGTGTTACATCCTCATCCTTCTTGGAGGAATCCTTGGGTGTAGCTACCTTGTTGGGGTCGAAGTAGTCATTGGAAAGATACTTTTTGTCCTTTTGATATGAGTAGTTTAAAGGTTCATAACAAAATGGAAGTTGAATTCCTCGTTTGTGTGTGCGTTTATGTTCCTCGGTTTCCTCCTCCTTTTCTGGTTCAAGAGGACCAGTCCATTGAATTGCGTACTCTGGATATTTTTTTATCTAATCCATAGCAAGCAAAATCATACAGAGTAGGGACTTGATACCTTCCCTTTTTCAGATAATATGGGTTGTCATATCCGATTCCCCATTCTTTGTTAAAGTACGTGAACTCTTTGGGTTTGTTCAAAAAAATGATTTGATCAGTTTGACCCCTTTTGTGGAGTTTGGTTTCAAGATCTAAAATTTTAGTTACATACTGCTTGTGTTGAATTTGAAGAGAAGAACATTGATAAGTAATGTCTTCTTTCTCATTCAAGCACTGGTCAAACTGACGTTGGAGATCAGATAATCTGGCCCTTAAGTCTTTAGGTGCTAATGAAAGAATTTTGCATCTGTTTTTTAAATCAGCATTTTCAGACTTATACTTCTCAGTTAATTTCATTTGAACATTAAGCTTTTCAGTTATTGAAATAATTTCAAGCGTTTGTTCTTCATTTGTGGCTTTGAGGGAGTTTGCCTTTTATGTGATGGTTTGCAGTTGAAGTATGAAGTTTTGTAAGCAAGAGTCACATACCTGATTTCTTGTTGCCTTGTCTTCATCCGTAGACGATTGATATCCCATGAAAGCATCAGCACCTTCATAATCTTCCTCATCATCAGATCTGCCTAGCCAATACTCATTTTCAGCGAACATTACCTCCCCAGCCTCCTTCTGTCTGGCCAGTGCAAGCTTAGTCTCATAATAGTGAGAGTTCTTCACTGTAGGTTGACGGCAATCTTTAGCGAAGTGACCGAGTTTCCCGCAGTTGTAACATTTCACAGGTTCATCTCGCTTCTTCCGGTCACCTTTCTCTGTCTTCTCCTTCTTCTCATATCTATCTTGCTCTTCTACCTTCTTCTTTCCTTCATACCGGTCCTTATAGTCGTGACGCTTATTGGAGGAGGTAGATTAGCGTTGACTATTGGAAGAAGGCTTCTTGTAAAACTTTTGTTGTTGAAAGGATTTAGTCAGAAGGGCAATAGCTTTCATTAAGTCTGATGCTTCATCATCATCATCATCACCGTCTTTCTCGTCTTCAGGTTCTGACTCTGAGGAGCTGTGCTGAGGACCGCGTCTGGATTGACTGCTTGAAGATTTCCCTTGTTTGGAAGTGATGAGGGCAATTGGATCAACAGATGGTTTTGGCTCATTCTTCTTCTCTCCCAGAAGCTCATTCACTTCATCTTCGTCTTGGAGAAGTGTCTCATACAGTTCATTGATGTTGATGTTCTCTATCAAGTTGTTGTGCTTGACATGAGAAGCATACACTTTCCATTCAGGTAGCAAGTTGTTGAGGAACTTTAGTGCATTCTCAGTATTGGAACGAACAATTTTATTCTTGTTCAGTTCATTGAGGAGTAGACAAAACCATTCATAGGTCTGGGTAAGGGACTCACCGTTGCACTGCTTGAACCCATCGAACTTGGTTATCGCACTGTTTATCTTCAGCTGATTTCCTACAACGCTCCCTCGCATCATTTTGGCTACTTGGTCCCACATGCCTTTAGCCGTGTCTTTGTAACTGTCTATGGCAGTGTAGATAGAATTAGGAAGGGCTTGAATCAGATATCTCTTTGCATGCTTTTCACCTTCAGTCATGCCTCTTTCAAATGCTGTCATCTCAGCAAGAGTCTTCTTCTCACGTCGAGCTATTGCAGTTGCAGTTGCAGCTATTTCCTTCATCGGTTCGTCAATCGGGCCATTATCCAGGGCTCTCTTGATGTACTCATAGTTGTCCTTGGACTCTATGAAGATCATAAACCTATCTCGCCATTGGCTGTACTCGTTCGGGTAGAGACATGGTGGCTTGGTGTCGGTGCCAATTGCGAGAGCATCACGAGAAGTAGACATCTTCGGTTGCAACGGAGTGATCGTCAGACGTGTAGATTGATTCAAAGGGTAAACCTAACGCAAGGCACTAAAAGTGAAATCCTAACGCAGGGTCTACGAGTGATTTGACTAACCTAATCTTACTGGATAGGAATCCAAATAAGTGATCTGATCTGGAAGTGTCCGGATCAGAATTGAAGAAAGCAGTTCAAATATGCAGAGTTGTCCGGATAAGCAAGGGAGTCCGGATAACTTGAGTTGTCCGGATAACCAAGGTTAGCGGATGGTCTTAAGTTACCGGATAGAGATCAATTCAAACAGAAGCTTACCGGATGCTGTGGATTCCGGACAGTATTAGGTTTCCGGGTACGATGGAGTTTCCGGATACTGTGAAGTTTCCGGATACCACGAAGTTTCCGGGTAAAAATTGGGTTTCCGGATAAAAATTGATTTCCGGATACTTTGAGTTATCCGGAACAATATTACCCGGATAGGTTTGAGATTATGGGATGCTTACCCGGATGGATGACTTACCCGGAAGGAACTGGTTGTCCGGAAAAGTTGGAAGAATCCGGATGGAAACACAAACGTCCGGACAAAATGAACTTATCCGGAAACTGCGGTTGGGTTTGTCCGGACACTGCGGCTGTTTACTCAGTTCTATCGATTTCTCAACTAGGGTTACTCAAGATTGTTCCTGAAAGATTAGAAACAATACCAAACACAAAACTAACACTAACCCAATCAATTTCTAAGCAAAAAGAACACGTTTTGATGGTAAAAATTCGATTTTTGTTGAAGAACACTACCAAAAACTTTGATCTTAAATTGCTAAATTGACCAATCAAACGAATGAATTAGGATGTGAAAATTTGCAGAAACACTTATAACGATAATGCTAACACAACCCAATAATCAAAAACAACTAATTTCGACTGAATCAAATATTCAAGAATTCAAGAATAGTCAGACGGGTAAAAGTCAAACTAACCGGAAATTGATGAATGAAGCTTTGAATCGAATCCGTCTGTCTGCTCTGATATTCCACACATGATCCCATTCCGGATATTCCAAAAATAGAGCTTATTAGTGAATGGGCCGTGGGCTTGTTAACCACGGGCCCATTGTATTTAATGTTGATTAGCTTGGAAAAACAAGCTAATCATCTCTTTTACTTTCAACACTGTATTGTAATATTCTCTCTGAAAGATTAATGAAAGGGATGACCAGTTGAAATCATTGCTATTATTGCATATCTTATTCGATTTCTGTATTGTTGCACGGATCTGGATTCTACAATTGGTATCAGAGCAGACAAACGGATTCAATTCAAAGCTTCATTCATCAATTTCCGGTTAGTTTGACTTTTACCCGTCTGACTATTCTTGAATTCTTGAATATTTGATTCAGTCGAAATTGGTTGTTTTTGCTTATTGGGTTGTGTTAGAATTATCATTATAAGTGTTTCTGCAAATTTTCACATCCTAATTCATTCGTTTGATTGGTCAATTTAGCAATTTAAGATCAAAGTTTTTGGTAGTGGTCTTCAACAAAAATCGAATTTTTACCATCAAAACGTGTTCTTTTTGCTTAGAAATTGATTGGGTTAGTGTTAGTTTTGTGTTTTGTATTGTTTCTAATCTTTCAGGAACAATCTTGAGTAACCCTAGTTGAGAAATCGATCGAACTGAGTAAACAGCCGCAGTGTCCGGACAAACCCAGCCGCAGTTTCCGGACAAGTTCATTTTGTCCGGACGTTTGTGTTTCCATCCGGATTCTTCCAACTTTTCCGGACAACCAGTTCCTTCTGGGTAAGTCATCCATCCGGGTAAGTATCCCATAATCTCAAACCTATCCGGGTAATATTGTTCCGGATAACTCAAAGTATCTGGAAATCAATTTTTATCCGGAAACCCAATTTTTACCCGGAAACTTCATGGTATCCGGAAACTTCACAGTATCCGGAAACTCCATCGTACCCGGAAACCAAATACTGTCCGGAATCCACAGCATCCGGTAAGCTTATGTTTGAATTGATCTCTATCCGGTAACTTAAGACCATCCGGTAACCTTGGTTATCCGGACAACTCAAGTTATCCGGACTCCCTTGCTTATCCGGAAAACTCTGCATATTTGAACTGCTTTCTTCAATTTTGATCCGGACACTTCCAGATCAGATCACTTATTTGGATTCCTATCCAGTAAGATTAGGTTAGTCAAATCACTCGTAGACCCTGCGTTAGGATTTCACTTTTAGTGCCTTGCGTTAGGTTTACCCTTTGAATCAATCTACACGTCTGACGATCACTCCGTTGCAACCGAAGATGTCTACTTCTCGTGATGCTCTCGCAATTGGCACCGACACCAAGCCACCATGTCTCTACCCGAACGAGTACAGCCAATGGCGAGATAGGTTTATGATCTTCATAGAGTCCAAGGACAACTATGAGTACATCAAGAGAGCCCTGGATAATGGCCCGATTGACGAACCGATGAAGGAAATAGCTGCAACTGCAATAGCTCGACGTGAGAAGAAGACTCTTGCTGAGATGACAGAATTTGAAAAAGGCATGACTGAAGGTGAAAAGCATGCAAAGAGATATCTGATTCAAGCCCTTCCTAATTCTATCTACACTGCTATAGACAGTTACAAAGACACGGCTAAAGGCATGTGGGACCAAGTAGCCAAAATGATGCGAGGGAGCGTTGTAGGAAATCAGCTGAAGATAAACAGTGCGATAACCAAGTTAGATGGGTTCAAGCAGCGCAACGGTGAGTCCCTTACCCAGACCTATGAACGGTTTTGTCTACTCCTCAATGAACTGGACAAGAATAAAATTGTTCATTCCAATACTGAGAATGCACTAAAGTTCCTCAACAACTTGCTACATGAATGGAAAGTGTATGCTTCTTATGTCAAGCACAACAACTTGATAGAGAACATCAGCATCAATGAACTGTATGAGACACTTCTCCAAGACGAAGATGAAGTGAATGAGCTTCTGGGAGAGAAGAAGAATGAGCCAAAACCATCTGTTGATCCAATTGCCCTCATCACTTCCAAACAAGGGAAATCTTCAAGCAGTCAATCCAGACGCGGTCCTCAGCACAGCTCCTCAGAGTCAGAACCTGAAGACGAGAAAGACGGTGATGATGATGATGATGAAGCATCAGACTTAATGAAAGCTATTGCCCTTATGACTAAATCCTTTCAACAACAAAAGTTTTACAAGAAGCCTTCTTCCAATAGTCAACGCTACTCCACCTCCTCCAATAAGCGTCACGACTATAAGGACCGGTATGAAGGAAAGAAGAAGGTAGAAGAGCAAGATAGATCTGAGAAGAAGGAGAAGACAGAGAAAGGTGACCGGAAGAAGCGAGATGAACCTGTGAAATGTTACAACTGCGGGAAACTCGGTCACTTCGCTAAAGATTGCCGTCAACCTACAGTGAAGAACTCTCACTATTATGAGGCTAAGCTTGCACTGGCCAGACAGAAGGAGGCTGGGGAGGTAATGTTCGCTGAAAATGAGTATTGGCTAGGCAGATCTGATGATGAGGAAGATTATGAAGGTGTTGATGCTTTCATGGGATATCAATCGTCTACGGATGAAGACAAGGCAACAGCAAATCAGGTATGTGACTCTTGCTTACAAAACTTCATACTTCAACTGCAAACCATCATAGAAAAGGCAAACTCCCTCAAAGCCACAAATGAAGAACAAAAGCTTGAAATTATTTCAATAACTGAAAAGCTTAATGTTCAAATGAAATTAACTGAGAAGTATAAGTCTGAAAATGCTGATTTAAAAAACAGATGCAAAATTCTTTCATTAGCACCTAAAGACTTAAGGCCAGATTATCTGATCTCCAACGTCAGTTTGATCAGTGCTTGAATGAGAAAGAAGACATTACTTATCAATGTTCTTCTCTTCAAATTCAACACAAGGAGTATGTAACTAAAATTTTAGATCTTGAAACCAAACTCCACAAAAGGGGTCAAACTGATCAAACCATTTTTTTGAACAAACCCAAATAGTTCACGTACTTTAACAAAGAATGGGGAATCGGATATGACAACCCACATTATCTGAAAAGGGGAAGGTATCAAGTCCCTACTCTGTATGATTTTGCTTGCTATGGATTAGATAAGAAATATCCAGAGTACGCAATTCAATGGACTGGTCCTCTTGAACCAGAAAAGGAGGAGGAAACCGAGTAACATAAACGCACACACAAACGAGGAATTCAACTTCCATTTTGTTATGAACCTTTAAACTACTCATATCAAAAGGACAAAAAGTATCTTTCCAATGACTACTTCGACCCCTACAAGGTAGCTACACCCAAGGATTCCTCCAAGAAGGATGAGGATGTAACACCTGCAACCAAGACTGAGACGAATGAGTTTAAACTCTATGTTCCTCCTCTCATCTTGGAAGCAAAAATTGTCGAGTTGGAGGAGTCGATTGAGAAAGAAAGGTCCACCTTTCAAAATGAAAAGAAAGTGCTCATCTCTGAGATCGAGAAACTCAAATCTGAGAAAACCGACGGTGTGTCAAGTGAGGAAAAGGGAAAATTTCAGTGGGAAATCAATACGCTCTCATCAAAACTGTCTGAAATGACAAGAGAAACGATGAAAGAGCATATGATAAATAGCCAACTCCGAGAGCAGATTGACTTTCTCCAAACTCAAAAGCAGATTTCACCTGATCTTTCCTTCAACTCATCTGACACATCATCGTGTAAAGCCTTCATTGGAAATATCTCTTCTCAAGAAAGTAACGTCTCTCAAGACGAATGTGTTCAAAGGAATTTAAACTCTGATTTTTCAAACGCTTCCGCACCAAATTCCCCAAAGCACACAAGCACAAAGTGTTCCTCGCCTTCCTCGACCGATCCAAGTCCAATAATTCCGGATGTCCATTTTTCAAAATATATGAACTCCGAAGGTAATTCTGATGGAGAGTTTGAGTCGTTCCCTTTTGACAAACCTCTTCCAAGTCACACTGATTTTTTATCTCCTGTGGTGAATCATACGGTCGATTTTCAAAAAGGTCAATGTTCTAACACAAAGGCCCCAGCTGTGATCAAGATTTCTCAATCAAAACCAGTTTCTAAAAGGCAATCACAGCCGAGGCAAGAGACCGTACCTTTGCCAACCAACAATACTGTTCCTTCAAAAGTCACTGACCATGCTGTCAATATGGGATCAGATAAAACCGGCCAGCCTAAACAAGATAAACCAAAGAGGCTAGGTAGGGAATCTTTTGAGAAAGAGCATCGAAGTCATTTAACACTGTTTTCTATCCTAGGATGCATAAGCATGATTGCGAATGGAATCATAGGAATGATTTTGTTAAAAGAGATGTTAATTTTCCAATGAAAATTTACTCCACTCAACAATTGATTCAATTATCGCACGATTGTTTGTGTTGTTCTAGTTGTGGTTGGAATGACTTTGATGACATTAACAATAATGATTGGTTTGGGTCATATCACATGTATAATCATACACCCAAACGGAAACCCCGTAATAACCAGCAAAGACACTATCAAAAACGGGGTTACCAATCAGCGGTTAAACCACAGCGGGAGACCAAACCCATTCCTACACAGGTTGCTCCTACTGAGGTTAAACCGGCACCCAGGTGGAAATCTGCCCCAAAATCTGTTCCCCCAAAAGGTGTAAATTCTACACCCAAGAAGCAACAATTGCCAAAACCAGTTCCCTCCAACGGTGTAAAATCTACACCTAAAGGGAAAGCTGAGTCAAAGCAAATTTCCCCAGGCAGTGCCAAATCTAACCCTCCGGGACCCAGGCAAATCTGGGTACCCAAGGTCCGCTAAACTTGTTTTGCAGGACGGTCATGTGTGACTCTTAGACACTGAATGCTCCACACACATGACCGAAAGGAGGGAGCTGCTCACGATCTACAAGGAACAATATTACGAAGACGCGAGGTTTGTCTATACATGTGATTTCAAGATCTGCTCATGTGTTTAGGGGGAGCATGATCAGCTATCAGGTATGTTGATCTACTATTGAGGGGGAGCGTCACACACATTTTTTTAAAAAAGTTTTTAGAAATCTCAGTCTGAAAGATCTTTCTTTCTTTTGCAAAATCATCTTTTAAGCATTTAGCCCTAAAACCTTCAACTTTTCCCTTTTCAGTCTCTTTGATTAGAACGTCTAATTCGTTTTCCAAATCGGATATTTTCAAAGAAAGTTCCCCATTCTTTTTAGAGAAAGATTTGCGTTCTAATTCAAACTTCTCTCTTTCTGAAATCAAGACTTTTTCAAAGTCGGAGATTTGTGTTGAAAGCTTTAGACATCTAAGCTCAAGACTCTTCTTCTCATCAAGAGATTTGTTTGAAGAATCAGATTGCTTTATAAACATTTGCCTTTCCTTTGCAAAATTTTCTTTCTCCTTTTCAAAAACCTTTTCAAGAGTAGTTAATTTACTTTTAAGCTCAAGGTTTTCACAATTCAGGAGTTTACCTTTCTCTTCTTCTTCAGCAAGCTTCTTAGAACTATTCCAGATTTGAGATTTCAGTTCCTTCAGTTCTTTGACGTACTTGCTGATCAAATCATCTTTCTGCTTGATATTCTTTTCATATAGTATTGTTTGCTCTTCTTCAATCTTCTCCTTCTTATCAGGTTGCTTGTGCTCATCTACCTTCTTCTGGCAATGTTGCTGGAAGGATCTGGAGACCTGAGCCACTGATTTCTTAAAGGCTGTGAATTCATCATCAGAATCACTGTCTTCTTTTCCCGCAGGTGACTTGGACGCAAACTTCTTTTCGCTCAGAATCTCCATCACCTCATCTTCGTCCTGACAATTTGCTTCATACCGAGATGAATAAGACATTTGTTACCTGAAAAATTATGATCGTTAATCGGTGTTGTTTTGAAGAATAAAAACTTGCGGAAGAAAAATCAAAAATTAAGTCAGAAAAACAAATTTATAAAATAAATTCGTTTTAAAAATTTAAAATCTGATTATTATAGGATTCGAACTAACGAAATCACTCTTCGAGAGTGAAATCTGCAAGATAAACAAACCAAGTTAGACCAAGAACGACAGCTAAAATCACATAAAATGATAATGGTTGCTAATAATTGCCAATCGTCGCAAAAAGTCTCAAACGTCACAAAAAAATTGCAAATCAATCGATAAGAAAAATTGCAACTTTCGTTAAAACTTTTAATCACGAGACGTTCGGTAACTCGGGTACCGTCGAGAACTTACCAAACAAAAAAAACTTACCGGACGAGTGAGAACGTACCGGATGATGTGTGAACTTTCCGGATAAATGAGATAAACAAATACTTACCGGGTAAAAAAATTGAGACTTACCGAGTAAAATAAATTGTGATTTACCGGGTGAAAGATAACGTGGACTTACCGGATAAATGCGGTTACCGGATGAATTTGTTTCTGGAAAGTACCAAATTAACAATCGTTTGCGATGGAAAGCACCAAAAATTAAAACAACTTCATGATATATATATATATATATATATATATATATATATATTGAATGGAGAAGTTTGGTAGCTGCAGGAAAACTCACGGTCAAACAAAAAAAGGAGGTCAAAATAGTAAATTGCACCAAAATTGTTATGCATGCAATATGTATGTATGATGACAACATGGATGTTTAAACAAAAATATTAGCATGCACCTAATGATTGGCTAATCATGCGTGATGATTAAAGAATTTGGTCAACATTGAAACACACACAATTTTGGTCAACAAAAGAAGGTGCCGTGAGATGTTTTGTCCGGAAAGAGTGCCGGAAAGAAAAAAATTGTCTGAAAAAAAAGACTTCCGGTAACCAAAAAGTTACCCGGAAAGATTGAACTTCCGGTCACTTTTGAAAAACAATTAACCGGTAACCTCTTAAACAAATGTTATCCGGAAAGTTGAAAAACAAATTAACAGTTAACTTTAAAAATTACCCGGTAACTTAAAAAATTACCCGGTAACTTGATGAGAAATAAGAAACTTACCCGGAAAGATTAGAAACGGCCGGACACTGCGGCTGTGGTTGCAAATCGGATCAGGGTTCGATAGGGTTGCTTGATTTCACTCTTGTAGGGTTAGATTTTGACTAAAAACACCAAAACAAACAAACCCAAATCGATTTCTAAGCAAATTATGTCCTATTTTTCAATAATCACCACAAAAAAATTGAAAAACACCAAAAAACTCAAGAATTGATTTTTAAAATGAAAAATTTATTCCTTTGAGAATCGATGTAACCGCAGATAAACACAGATTATGAACGATAAGCAATCGAGATCAAACAAAATAATTAAATCAATGAAAGAATTTTGCAAACCCAATTGAAGAATGATTTTCTTCAAGAAAATTACTGCAGTCTGTCGAAAATATTTTGGATGCCTTCTGGAACTCAAACGATTAATCCAATCGGTCAGAATGTAAAACAAGATGTCCCGAAGCTACTGTCCAAAAATCGGGACGATCCGACGGTTTAATCTCCGGGAATAGGCGAAACGGCTCGCTGCGATTTTCCAGAAAATTTTCTGCGAATTTTCTTGCCTTTTCTTGCTTTCGTTCGATTTATTTCGTATCTTCAAATCACCGATTCGGCTCTGATACCAATTGTAGAATCCAGATCCGTGCAACAATACAGAAATCGAATAAGATATGCAATAATAGCAATGATTTCAACTGGTCATCCCTTTCATTAATCTTTCAGAGAGAATATTACAATACAGTGTTGAAAGTAAAAGAGATGATTAGCTTGTTTTTCCATGCTAATCAACATTAAATATGATGGGCCCGTGGTTAACAAGCCCACGGCCCGTTCACTAAAAGGCTCAAAAATAAACTATTACAAAACAACCCTTGAACTTTAAATCAACTATTAAAACCTGCCCTAACAAGAGGGAAAGTCTTCTAGGGTTACAAGAAGATTGGGCAAAAAGACCGTTTTACCCTCATGTGCAAGGCACATGGGGCATTTAACAGCTGCAACTTAACAGACGTTAGTCCCAGGGACCAAAACCGAGCACTTTTGCATACCACAGGGTTTTTCTTGCAATAAAAATTTTTTAGGGACCAAATGTGAGAAAAACAACATACCACAGGGACCAAAATTGTAGTTTACTCTATAATTTATTTAAATTTGTTTTATAATTATATTTATATCTATAAAAAAAGTATAGGGCCACATGAATTTTTTTAGGCACAAGGTGAGTACAACCGTACAACCTTTGTGGCAATGAATGAAATCTAAGAGCATCTCCACTTCTCTATTTTGGAGAATATGAGGATTTTAGGTCTAAAATATGCTCCAACGGCTTTCTCAAAATGGAGAAAGTAGGAGAGAGAATAAAATTTTCTCCAAATATAAAGATTACCCCAAAAATAATTACCAAATGAGAGAAATAATATTTTATTATTTCCATACTAAAAAAATGTCAGACCCGCCAAAAATCTAAACGCCTCATTTTCCTTCTCTCATTTTCCTTCTCATTTACCCACTATCACTGAACCTTCTCCCACCTTCCTCCTTTTGGTTTTCTTTGCGAAGCTTCTCTCATTTTCATTGTTTTGGTTTTCTTTACCCACTATTGAAGGCATCAAAATCCATCTATTCAATTTGGATTTTAATCAATTTTTGAGAAAGACTATCAGTTATGGAATCAAATGAGGTAATAATCTAATTTCTTTTTGTCTCTTGTTTTATTTTCAGTTAATTCTTTTTCTATCTCTTGGCTTAGATTTGATGTTCTTTCTTTTTCTATCTCATGTTTTATTTCTAGTTAAAAAAAATTCTATCTCTTGTTCTCTTTGCTTAGATTTTATGAACTTCATATTCCAAATTTTACATAGGAGGGGATGGAGATGTTTGATGGTATTTATAGAATTCTTTTTTAACATGTAAACCAAGTGTTTGATGAAATGCATCAATGATATTCTTGTTTTATGAGGGTATTTAGATTCCATAAGAAATTATGTTTAATGCTTATATTTTAGACCCACAATCTAAACATTTTATTTTTTTCCTTGCTGTGGTTTGCTTCTTGCAATCCACTTTTGGCACTGTTCCCTGTATTGACTTGTAAATTGGTCTTGGTGGTATGGTAATGTTTGACCTGCTCTTTAAAAAAAATCTAAACAACAATCAAAACAGAAACAACTGTTAGTTTAATCCAATCTCACAATATTAACACATTAGAAACACAGGTCTGAATTCAATCGACGTCGATACAGGTCTGAATTCAGGTTCGGTGGCAAGAGTTGTATAGATTAAGCTGTCATATTAAGCTGTTTGTGCAGGACAGCGGTTGTTCCTTTAAGCTGATGTTGTTCGAGGACAACAGCAATTAAGTTTGTTGTACAAAGTGGTTTGGAGGTGCAGACGATAATGTTTGGGGTCTGAATTCAGGTGGTGGCAGGAGCGGTATAAATTAAGCCGCCTCATTAAGCTGGAGGCTCAGAGG